>JARHVA010009149.1:0-92500 GCA_037957365.1 Torreya grandis | reverse complement strand
AATTGATAAAAATGCATGCATTGAATCAAAATATTATGAAGAGATCCTCTTTGGCTTGAGAGGATGACCTACAAATAATAAAGCACTAAAGAAAACTTGTTTATTAGATATATAGTAAGGTGGACTACCTAGTGCTAGCTAGATCTTGAATGTGAGAGCTTCCTTAGGGGCTATCAATCTACCATTGTAGAAAAATTAAGTTAATAAAATAGAAAGAAATTACTTACATCAATGATTAAAAGGTACTAAAATTGATAAAGATAATCACTTGATACAATATATGCTATAATGATCTAGTTAGTGACAACCTAATTAGTGCTAGTGCTAATGGGTCAAGGTATGGCTCAGAAGGTCTAAAAGGGGTCTGTGACCAATCATAAACTCTAAAAAGTGAATTGGGTTAGGTAAAAGAGGTGAAATTATCTTGTTATCTTTTTTTACCATAGGTGACCATCGATAGTTGGGTTGACCATCAGCAATTAGGATTGATCATCAGTGGTTGGACTGATTATCAACAGTTGACTATGTCCAAAACTAGGTTTGATCAATAACAAGCTGATGGGATTCATAGATGAATTTTAGGGGTTGGTAAAATGCTAAATTGATTTCAAAATGAAAATAAATCACATGAAAAGTAATAAATAAAATCTTGTCTTACCATAAGTGGGTTAGATGAGTAGTTGGTTTAGTTGTCCTGTAGGTGAGATCTAACCCAATTGTTATAGAGTAATAATGTTTGGAAGCTTGGTTGAGAGGTGATGACAAGTTGGCTCTTAACTAAATGGCTTGATAACTGCTATGGCCCTAACATATCACATGTATTAAGATAGGAATAGCTAACTTGTGGCTTACTTATCCCTCTTTAATGTTATTTAATATTTCTCTATGCATTCATTTGGTTAGTAGGTTGGCCTATGGAGTAACCATTGCTTAGATAGACTATATGTAGGAGATACTGGGTAACTATTTATCATCATATTATGAATTTTGCTCTTATTGAAGCTTGTGGAGGTTGCCCCCTCAAAGTGGCTTATCAATTATCATATATTTGGATATATTTTAGTCATATTTAGATCTAATTCTACTATTCTACTTTATTGTTGAAGTAATTTCATTACAAGTGGTATCAGAGCTACGATTTGGGCAATCTTGTAGGTGAAACCCTATTTTTAAAAAAAAATTGGATATATCTATAAAATGGTTGTGAATTTGTTTGAAATGTTTTTATTGGAGGTGAAAAATAATTAACTTAAGCTTCCATTAAAATTTTAAATCATTTGGATCTGTTTTACAAAAGTTATCTCCATTTTAGGGTTTTTAATAAAATTGATCTATAGTGCGTAATTCAGAGAATTTTTTTGAGTTATTTACATTTTTGGAAAGATTAAAATTTTTTGGCTATGGTTTGTTCTTTGTATGTTTTTATTTGAGGATGAAGAAAGTCCAAAATTGCTTGGTCAAAGTTGGGTCAAAAGTGCCAATCATGGTCAACATCGTAAAGCCCTTTTATGGTAGGTCCACAAAATCAGGGCTGAGGAAAGGGTGATGAAACTCCAAGTAAAACTCCTAAAAAGGAAGAGATGGATTCAGAAGGAGTATGTACTTGACCCTTTGTACCAGGGTTCTCTGACATAGATCACAAAGTGAGTCAGCTTGACTATAGTGTGCAAGGCATTCAAAGTGAGGTGCAAGGCATAAAATCTAATATGAAATCCATACAAGATAGTTTCGTAGATATCATAATGGCTTTGAAAAATAATTAGTCAAATCATATATCTATTTCTATTAGATAACCCCACCAGGGTGGTTCTCCTAACCAATCTACTTCAAATCTAACTACAGTGCCATAGAAGAACCTGTTACCGAAGGTGGATATGCACAAATTTGATGGAAAAGATCCACTCAATTGGATCAACCAAATGGATATTTTTTTGATCTACATTAGATCCCAAGTGGACAGAAGGTTACCATGGCATCCTTGTATCTTGAACCTAATCAATTCATTTGGTATCGATGGTTGTGTGCTCAAAAGAAAAAGATCACTCTTAATGTCACTTGGTCAGTTTTTACAGAGGAGTTGTGATTACACTATGGCAATGGTGTGATAGTGAATTACTTTAGCCAACTAGAAAAATTATGATAGATTGGCTCTGTCAAGGATTATATTCATCATTTTTAGAACCTATCCTTATGTGTGGAAATAATTTTTGAGGAGAACTTGAATGACGTATTTTTGGGTAGACTCAAGGACCACATTCAATATGAGGTATGCATGTTTAATCCACTTAAGATTTTTGATTCTATTATCATGACACGCAGAGCTGAGGAAAAATTCATAACCAACAAGAAGCAACCATTCACTTTAAAGATCATAGCATGTTGACACCAACATTTCCTCCACCTACCAGATTGACCCCACAACAAATTAAAGAGAAGTGTGCAAAAGGATTATGTTTAAATTGTGACAACAAGTAGATCAAATGATGTAGATGTGCTAAGAAGAAGTTATTCTACATTGAGGGATATAATGAAGATGATGCCTCCAATGATGATGAGGAAGAGATAGAGGAAGTACCTAAAAATTCCCAACCTACAATTTCTTGTCATGTACTTGCAGGTATTAGCACTCTACTAACTCTTAAGGTGGTGGGTTTCCTCAAGAAATAGAAGGTGAAAATGTTTATTGATTTAGGGAGCACACATTACTTCATCAACCATAAGTTGGCCACTTGATTAAATTGTTTCATCTACCTAGCACTAGAATTTCAAGTCATGATTGTAGATGGTGGCACAATTAATTGTTCAGGCAAATGCCATATTATTAAGCTTGATATGGGTGAGTAAAATCTTAATTATCCTATGTTTGCTATTCACATGGGTAACATAGACATTATTTTGGGAGTCCAATGGCTCATAACCTTGGGTACCATTGAGATGAACTTCCGAGAACTATTCATGTGCTTTCATTATAAAGGTAGGAAAACTGAACTATGTGGATTACAAGCAAAATATCCACAATTGGTTAGTTCACATCAGATGACCAAGATAGTGAAAAAGGGGGTAAATGGAATTATTGCATGATTATGTTTCATAGAAGTTCAACCCACATAAGCATCTACACATCCTAATCTATAGATAATTCTTGATGACCACCCATCTATTTTTGGGGCCATTCCAAAAGGACTACCACCAAAAAGAGAACATGATCATGCCATTCAACTACTTCCAGGGAGTCAACCACCAAATATTATACCATATAGATATCCATATGCACAAAAGGGTGAAATTGAAAAAATGGTCCATGAGATACTAGAGGCAAGGATCATCAGGCATATCCAAAGTGCATATTCATCACAAGTGGTCATGGTGTAAAAGAAGGATGACACATGGAGGATGTGCCTAGATTATAGGGAACTCAACAAGTACACCATCAAAGATAAGTTTCCTATTCCCATAATTGATTATTTACTTGATGAGTTGCATGGTGCTAATTATTTCAAAAAATTAGACCTTCGCTTAGGGTACCATCAAATTAGAATCAAGGATGAAGATGTTCATAAAACTACTTTTAGAACACATGAGGGCCATTATGAGTTTTTGGTAACACCCTTTGGTCTTACAAATGCACCATCTAATTTTTAGAGCTTGATGAACACTATTTTTAGGCCTTTTTTAAGGAAGTTTGTGTTAGTTTTCTTTGATGACCTATTGATTTATAGTCAGACATGGGAAGCACATCTTCAACATGTGAAATAGGTGTTGATAGTTTTGGAGACATATTAGCTTTGTGCAAAGCCATCCAAATGTGCTTTTGGAGTACAAGAGGTAGAGTACCTAGGTCACATTGTTTCCCATGAAGGTGTCAAAGTTGATCCCCAAAAGATCAAAGCTATGATGGAAGGGCCCATGCCAAAAAATATCAAAAACCTTATAGGGTTCCTAGGACTAACAAGTTACTACCAAAGATTTGTGAAAGGTTATGGCAGTATAATGGCTCCACTCACTGCATTTCTAAAGAAGGATGCCTTCCATTGGAATGATGCCACCACCAAAGCATTTGAGAAACTAAAAGTAACTATGTGCACCACTCTAGTTTTGGTTACTCTAGACTTCTCAAAGACATTCACTATTGAATGTGATGCTTCTAGATCTAGGTTGGGAGTGGTACTAATGTAGGAACGAAGACCCATTACATTTGAGAGTCATCAATTCAAAGGTAAGAATCTATAAAAACCTATTTATGAGAAATAAATGATGGCTATTCTTCATGCAATTAAACAATGGAGGCCCTATCTGATGGGTAGACACTTTAAGGTGAAAATCGATCATGATAGTCTCAAATACTTTTTGGAGCAAAGATTATCATTTGAGGAACAACAAAAGTGGGTAACCAAAATGCTAGGTTATGATTTTGAAATCATCTATAATAAGGGTAAAGATAATGTAGTAGTAGATGCACTATCTAGATGAGATACATCCACAGAAGCATTACTTTGTGCAATATCCATATTACAAGCATATTGGGTGGATGAAGCCAGATTAGAATGGGGGCAAGATAAAGATACATAGGTTCTAATTAAAAATATCTAGCAAGGTACTTTAGCCTCTAAAAAATTTGAATGGAAAGGTAATATCCTATGGTATAAGGGTAGGTTATACTTGTGAAAAAATTCAGATCTTAAGCATAAGATTCTTGCGGAGTTACATGCATCTCCAAATGGGGGACACTCAGGGTTCTTGAAAACATATCACAAAATTAAGAAATAATTATTTTGGGAAGGACTCAGGGGAGATGTACAAATTTTTGTGGCAGAATGCTTGATATGCCAATAGAATAAAGGTGAGATAGTTAAGACCCCAGGTCTGTTACAACCATTATCAATTCCTAGTCAAAGGTGGGAGGAGGTTTCCATGGATTTCATCATAGGGTTGCCTTGTTCTAAAGGTAATAATGTTATCTTGGTCATTATGGATAGGCTTACAAAATATGCCCATTTTTGTGCTCTCTCACACCCATTTTTAGCAAGTACAGTAGCATCTATTTTTCTAGATGCAGTTCTAAAATTAATTGGAACCCCAAAAATAATTGTAAGTGATCATGATCCTATTTTCACTAGTAATTTTTGGATTGAACTATTTTCCTATTTGGGTACTCAACTAGCTCATAGATCATCTTACCACCCCCAATCTGATAGACAAATAGAAGTGGTTGACAAATGTTTAGAGGGGTATCTCCATTGTTTTGTATCAGATAAATAGAAACATTAGGTTAAATGCCTACCACTTGTAGAATGGTGGTATAACACATCTTTTCATACCTCTTCTAAAATGTCTCCACTTCTAGCACTATATGGTTACCATCCACCTTCCATCACTTCTTCAATAAAGGTGCAAACCAAGGTTCAAAATGTGGAGGAGAACATTCAACATCAATAAGAGGTTTTGACTAGTTTGAGAGAGAATTTGGCCTTGACACAAAATAGGATGAAGAAACAAGTAGATCAACACCGTAGTGAGAGAAATTTTGAGGTAGGTGATTGGGTATTTGTACGTTTACAGCCTTATAATTAGATGTCCTTAAAGTAATAGAAAAAGAACAACAAACTTGCTCCTAAGTATTATGGCCCTTATCAAGTTCTGTAGAAAATTGGAAGTGTGGCTTATAAGCTTGAGTTACCTCATTCATCTTGCATACACCCAGTATTTCATGTTTCATGTTTGAAGAAGGTCATTAGATAGACAATTTCAGCCCAGATAGAACTCCCAAAAATAGATGAATAAGGATGATTCATTTTGGAACCAAAGAAGAGCCTCCAAACACATACTAAGAGGCTGAGAACTAGAGAGATTAGGGAATATCTAATTAGGTGGAAGAACCTGAGTAGGGAAGATGCAACTTGGGAAGGTGAAGACTTTCTGCAACAACATCTAGAGTTGTTCAAAATTGAGGATAACATTAGTTTGAAGGGGAAGGGCATGCTACGGCCCCAACATATTACATGCATTAGGATAGGAATAATTGACTTGTGGCTTACTTATCCCTCTTTGATGCTATTTCATATTTATCTATGCATTTATTTGGTTAGTAGGTCAGCCTCTAGAGTAACCATGGCCTAAATAGACTATATAGGAGGTAGTGGGTAACTATTTATCATCATATTTGAATTCTTCTCTTATTGAAGCTTGTGGAGGTTTTCCCCTTGAAGTGACTTATCTACTATCATATATTTGGATATATTTCAGTCATATTTGGATCTACTTCTGCTATTCTACTTTATTGTTGAAGTAATTTCATTACAATAACATGGATGATGTTGGTTGACTTGTAAAGGGAAACTCTAAGTACTTGAGCTCTTGATAATAATTACATATGCCTTTGCTCTTATAACTCTCTCCTTCTTATAGGTAAGGGCCAAGGGTTCAAAACAGAGTGTAACTAGGGCTTATAAATATAATTCATCCATGAAATGCCTTGCAAGGAGATTTAGATGACTTATATTTAGAAAGGTAGCTAGCAATTTACATGGTGTTTGTATGTAGAAGGATAAGTGGTTGAGCCTAACTGTCGATGGTTGGGTTGATTGTTGATGATTAGCTTGATTGTTGATGATTGAGGCTAAACGTCAAAATAGCCTCAAAGGCCATGTTTAAGCCTAGTAAAGATAAATTGATGAAAATAGGCCTAGGTAAGAAAAAAAGGTTTGAGGGGTCTACTAGGGGTCACGACACTTAGAAATGCATGTGTGGAATTTTGGTGTTTACATTTTCCTCCTTTTTATTATGTTGCTCTTGTGAATAAGTAGTAAAATAAAAATTGAGTATAGGTCAAGGGTTTGGTTGCCTTGAGAATAGGAGGAGGTATTCCCCTTCAAACTAGGAGTTGGTGAGGTGCAACTAAAGTTGGTATGAATTTGATAAAGGGTAAAAGTGGAGTCAAGAGGTGGTGACTCAAGTTGAGCATGTGATGTGAAAATGTGTGCAAAAAATGTGAAAATGGTGTGATAGAAAATATCATAAAAAGATAGATTACTAATGTTAGTAAAAATAAGGTTGGTAGGAAGAAGACAAGTGACCAATGTATCATGTGACTACTGTAGGCGTGGTAGTTGGATACTCTTGTTAGCCTCCAATGTAGATTTAGTATTTTTATAGGTATCCAAAGTAGGAAGTGATCCCATGAAAACACTAAATAGGTCAATTTATGATGGGTATCTGATGTAAGAAGTGCTCCTATGAAAACACAAATGATCCAGTTGTTACACTACATGTTTTAAAAAGATAAATAGGTAACCTGGAAAGATCAGTCGATGTGATCAAAATGGCCTAGGAAAAGTCATCACAATACATGTGTATAGTTTGGGAAATAGGGTCATTGTTAGGGTGGATGCATGAAAATGGGTGGGTTAGGGTATGACTAAGCTGACTCCACATATACTAGGCAAGTAGACACTTCAACATCTCATAAAATTTTTAGGTTGAATTTAGTTCTTACTCAAAGGGTAATGTTGAGGTTGATTCTTATGTGAATAGGTCATCAATATTGTGCAAAATATGTGACTAAGTGCTAAAAATTCTTGAGGATAATGACTAGCATCAAGGTGGATGTGGTCAAACAAGGTTGGTTAGGAAAGGTTTAATTTATCACAGGGTAAGGGTCATGTTTTTGATCCTATAAAGAGAAGTTTTAGGATGGTTTGTGTTCAAAAAAAAATATGGTCCCATAATCATTGATGGTTAGGGGACAAAAGGGTCAATCATCGATGATCACCTTGACCATCGATGGTCAAGGGGAAACCCTAAAAGTCCAAAA
This sequence comes from Torreya grandis, assembly GCA_037957365.1. Classification (NCBI taxonomy): domain Eukaryota; kingdom Viridiplantae; phylum Streptophyta; class Pinopsida; order Cupressales; family Taxaceae; genus Torreya; species Torreya grandis. The sequence goes on along the minus strand of JARHVA010009149.1, from coordinate 84,690 downwards.
AAGATAAAAAGTGAAAGTGAAATGTATTTGTCACTTTCACTCTATGTTTTTCACTCTATTGAGATTTTTAGCTATTACTATGGTGATTTTGGACTAGAGGTTGATCAAGGTAACCATGAGGTGGTGACTTGTGATTTGTACTTGTATTGACTGAGATGGATGTTGGAGGAGGGTGTGGCAGGTAGAGGGACCCAAGATTTGACCATAGCATCACTCATGGAATGAGGTAGGAAGTGTTTTAAAATTGATAATTATTTATATTAAATGGAAATGAATGGGTGTACTAGTGTAATTAGGTTAAAATATAGTTTATTTGTGTTTGGGGAGAAGGCCCTAGATTTAGGTTTTTGCTAAATCAATATATGTGTTTCTTGTTTTGTTCAATTGAATGGTTGTATTGGTTGGGTAAGGGTAGGGTATAAGGCTTAGGTATGTTTGTGGTAGGATTAACATGGTTTTGCTATGGTTTGGGGAGGGTAGGGTTTAGGGTTACTAAAGTTGGTCAATAGGGGTCTCAAGGGAACCAACATTAGGTACATGTATAGATGGGGCTAACGGTATCAATGTAGGTGGTTTGAGTGTTTCAAGGGCTTGATTGATATATGATATGTATATGATTTTTGATTTTGGCCTGCACACTGATGTAGTGAGATGTATATTTTGAGAGAGAGATGATATTGATACATTATCACATATATTATTTTTTTGACTATTTGATGTTTTATGTGATGCCCATGTTTGTGATTTATGGTTATGGATTCTCATGGTTTATGGTTTTTTGACTTAGTAGCTTAGGCATATGATATGTATAAATTTGAATTATTATGTTTTAATTCTACGCATGTTTAGATTGGATATGTCATGGATGGATACATGTCATGGATAATGTTTATGGTTATGTGTATTGAATGATGAATGGTATATGTTATGATGTTTTTCTTCTTGGTTTATGGTGTAATAAATTTTTTAAAAGATTACATGATGTGATGGATAGGTGAATGTTTGTGGCTAATTGCTACATGTTTACATTATGCTTAGCTCAATGGTGTATAGATGATGTTGCTTGTTGACATAGTTAATGATGTTCATGCTTTTGGTATAATGTTTTTTATTCATGTTTATAGGCTTACATAGAATAATAAAAGATATGAAAAAGAACATGACACCTTTTCATTGGTAAATACTGATATGAAACCCAAAATTAAATTGGCTTAGTGAACCTAAGATTTTCAAATGTTTCACATTAGCATGCATATGCTAATGGATAGGGATTCCGATAACATTGTGTCAATTAAGATCATAGTCCAATGCATAAGATATGTAAAGGGAGAAATGGGTGAAACTAGAACCATTAGTGAGATTAGTATGCATTTTTTAGGTGTCTAAAGAGGTGGTATAAACAAGTCTATGTCTATATATAAAGTGTAGACTGATTGATGTAGGAAATATACTAAGGAGAGCTAATTATGGTTTTCCCAATTTTATTTTTGTTTAGGAGCTTTGATTGTGGCTTCAAAAAAAATGTCCTATTTTTTATTTTTAGTTGCTTTTGACTTTTGATTGAGGGTCAAGGAAGCTGATCGATGTGGGAAGCTTCCAAGAAATTACTATCTTTGACTAATGTTTTATCCAACCGTCCTTTAAGGGAGTGTTCTAGATTCATATGGTTAGCTCAAATGCTTTTGATAGTTGTCCTTCAAGGGAGTAGTCCACCTTAAATTTTGTAATTTTAGAATGAGTTTCCAATAGCTATCCTTCAATGGAGTAGTTTGTGGATGCTAAGGATGACACATAGTTTGTTTTTTCTATTTACTATTGCTTTTTTCTTTTATTTGAGTTTTCTTGGCATAGACCTATTCATATATTCTCAATGGATTACCTTTATGAAGGCAAAACTAAGCTAACATGGGGTGCTAGTAGGTGAAGAGGAGATATAGGTAACAATGACCATAGGAACTAATCTCAAAGAGATGGGAAGTACTATAAGGATCATGTCATGGATAGAGCTATGGTATACATAGTTCAAGATTAAGATATAGTTATGATGGATAATCACATAATTTAGTGTTAGTCAAGTGTCCTTTAAAAAAAGAGGGAAATGAATATGGTTGCAAAGGTTAAGCTGAAGTTAGATAAATGATGATTGCAATCCCTATCTAAAAATAAAAGGGATGTATATGTAAATCATTGAGAGGCTTATATTATAGTTTGCCTTTGAGAGAGGATAAATGATAAGCCCCTGATCCATACTTATGGTTATGATGTAGGGTCTAAGCCAATTGAAGGCAAATTTACCCCTTCTACTTTTCTCCATATTAGTGGCATGTTGGTTTTCCTTAAAGATAAGATATCTAATGTTGAATCCTCAAACCTTCAAGTGTTTTTTATAGGATCATTTGATTCATTCTTGATAGTCATGAAGATGGGAAAGGGAAGCTAAACAATTCTAGTCGAGTAGCTCAAGTTGGGATAAACATTCTTGATGGTAATCATTTTCTAAAATGAGGTCATACAATGATATGTGAAGAGAAGATATTTGTATTTAAAAAGGAAAGATGGCCTTGTCTCCAAAAATGAGATAAAAGGGTGTAGCACTAGTGGGGGTTGAGATTCTAGTATGATATGCCCATAGGGCAAAGGGGATGTGTAAGTGCCAATCTCAACTCGAGGTATTAACCATTTTGGTAAGAATGTTGTTAAGGGTTGTATTAAAGGATTTAGATTATCCATTTGATTATGGGTGATAAGGTGATAAAAAGCTAATTTTAATACCAAATACATCATAAAGGCCCTAAACTTGTTTGTTTTTGAAAGATTTTCCATTATTGGTGATGATCTTATGGGGAACATAAAAATGGTAGATGATATGATGGGTGATGAATTCAACAATATTTTTAGTTTTCATCAAGATAAGGGGAATAAATTCCACCCAATTGGTAAAATATTTAGTTGTAAAAATGATATAATGATGTCATTGTGAAGAGTGGGGGTTGATTTCACTAATAAGGTCTAGACCTCATTTTGAGAAAGGCTAAAAATGTGTGAACACATGTAGGATATTAATAGGTACATGATGTAAAGTAGCATGTTTTTAACACTTGAAACACTTTTTCATGTAATCACAATAGTCCTGGTTGAGGGTGGGCCAGTAATAGCCCAAGTAGAGGATGTGCTTAGCCATAACAAAGCCACTAAAGTGACCCCCATAGATACCATCATGTGTCTTTTTGTTGGTATGGGAGGCTTCTAGACCATAGAGGCATCATAATAAAAGGCCATCAAAGCCTCTTTTGTGGAGATTTCTTCCCATAATGGTATAATGGGAGGTGCTCTAAATAAATACCTGATGGGTATTCCTAGAGAGGCTAGAGGGAATTATGCCAAGGTGAAGATAGTCAAGGGTTTGTTGTTACCAAAGGTTAGGTAGGATCTCTTCCACACTAAATATGGTTGGAGTGTCTAATTTGGTATAGGAAGGTTTAGTGAGGTGATGGATAATGATAGATAGTTTGGATTTTGAGGGTGTTGATAGGATCTTAGAGGTAAGCATAGCCATGGTATTGACAAATGTATTGGTAAATTGTGGGGTGGTTTGAATATGGTAATGTTTAAATGAGGCTACGAGGTCTATAACTAGTTACTTTTATAATTGTAAAACCTCATTCTTACACTAGTAAATATTGGTAACTTGGTTGACCATAAGTTGGGAGTCACCAAAGATATTGATTGTTCTGACTCCTAAGGCTAAAGTAATTTGGAGAGCTATTACTAGGGCTTCATATTCAATCACATTTTTGGTGAATTCAAAGTCAACTTTAAAGGATAAGGGAAGTGGTTCATTGATATGGGGGATAAGGAAAATACTGGCTCCCCCACTATGCTAACATTTAGAACCATCAAAAAACATGGTTACCTAATTTTTGAAATACACTTGAGATAATCTTGTGATGGATTCATCTAGAAATTCAAGAGTGGGAGGTTAGTTCTCTACTAGGGGTGTTTTTGCCAATTGGTTAATGATAACCTACCCCTTGATTGATTTTTATTAGATAAAATCAAGGTCAAATTTAGATAGAATCATGAGCCACTTAGTCATATGCTAGTTTTGGTATGGTTTGGAGTGCATTATTTAAGGGAGTCAATATTGGTTATGAGAAAAGATTTGTGGTTAAGGAGGTAGTGGTAAAGTTTGGAAGCTATGAAGACTAGGGCCAGACATAATTTTTTAGTATGTGTGTATCAAGTCTCATATTCAACCAGTGTATGGTTAATGTAATAGATAACTTGCTCTTTATGTTGTTCATCTTGATGGGCAAGAATTAACTCTAAGGAGTGGCCTATGGCAAAGATATAGAGGTATAAAGGTTGGTCATCCTTAGGAGGTGTAAGGGTAGGTGGAGATAGTAGGTATTCTTTGAGTGCATGAAAGGCCTTTTGAAAATTGACATTCCACTTGAAAGAGACATCCTTTTTCAAGAGGTGGTGGAAGGGATGACATTGATCAAAGAGCTAGGAGATCAAGAGATGAATGGATTGAAGTTTCTCCTACAAACTATAAATTTATTTAAGATTGGTTGAAGGTGGAATCTCAAGCATGGCTTTAATTTTGGCTAGATCAACTTTAATTCATCGAAGGGAAATGATGAAGCCAAAAACATTTACCTAACAAGACCCCAAAAATACATTTCTTAGGATTGAAGTGGATGTGATAATGGATAAGTCACTCAAAGGTAATCTTAAGTACAACTAAATGGTCTTTATGAAGCTTGGACTTCCTAAGAAGGTTATCCACATAATCTTTGATGATTTTATGGATAAGGTTATGAAAAATATATGTCATGTCATGTTGGTAAGTTGCGCCAACATTATTAAGATTGAAGAGAATAACTTTGTAATATAAATTCCTCCATAGGGTGATAAAGGTAATTTTGTGCTAATCTTTAGGGGCAATCGAGACCTGATTATAGCCTAAGAATCCATCCATGAGTGATAACATCTCATGGACTACTATAAGATCAACAAGTTAGTCAATGTTAAGTAGAGGAAAGGCATCCTTTGGTTAGGTGAGGTTGAGGTCATGAAACTCCACATAGATAAATAGTTCCCCTATGGCTTTAGCGATAGGTATGATGTTTGAAAACCATTAGGAATAGTCTATGGGTTGAATGAAGTTAAATAAAAGGAGGTATTGGAGATCTTCTTTGACAAGAAGGGCTATTCAAGGATGCATTTGACAAAGTTTCTATTTGACAAGTTTGGCATCATGAGTGGTGATGATGTTATAGGTGGTAATGGCTAGGTCAATTCTAGACATATCGACATATGACAAAGTGAATACAATGCTATTCTCATGGATGAAAGTTGAGTAATCTTATAATTCCTTAGGGGTGAGATTTTGGCCAAGTTTGATGACATGGGGGCTATCCAAAGTGCCTATGTTAATGTCTCTGGTAGATTAATTAAACATGGTTAAGGTTTTTAGAGGTAAAGATTTATGGATGGAGTAATTTAGTGTATCAAGGTAGGTGAGAATAACATCATCATCTTGATACTGAATAGTATTAATGGTAGGAGAGTATGCTCTCATGAGTTCAAGATGGCTCAAAGGGATAGATATGGGTGCCCCTTCCTTTTGGTAAGTCAAGGGGATAAAGTTAAGCATGTTGATGAAAAAACATTGGGTGGGATGATGTCCTCATATTCACTCTTAGGTTGAGGGTATGTTGGTAGGGAAGGGATCTCTTCTATAATAATGGTGGTGGTAGGTTTGTTGGCTTTCTTCTTATTGGGTAGAATAAAGCTGAGGCCATGTTTCTCATGAGGCTTATAGGTCTCAATCAAGGTCAATGTGTTTGGGCCATGATCATATCATCTTAAACCAAATCCCTTCCAGGCACACCTATGAAGGTATAGTTTGGTGAAGTTAGGTTTTTCCAAGTAAGAGAAGTTAGAGGTAAATGGTTGAGGTAAAGGGTGGGTAATGGTAACATTAAGTGGCTTGTCAATTCCCCCATAAATGAAGTGAGTTTAACAACTAGAAGGTCCTAAAGGGATAATGGCTCCAATATTTGGGTCATAACCTTGGTGGTGGTTGAGTTTCTCATATTCTTGGAGAGTAAGGATGGAAACTAGGGTGAGGAGATAATATTCTCCAAGGGTAAGAAATTAGAAGGTAGACTCTACGAGATCCATGTTGGGTATTTAGTCTTTAGGAATAAAAAAATTGGTAGATGATTTCATAGGAGGGGAAATAATGGCTTTGGATTCCATGCATGAGGGTTTGATGGTGGCTATTTTTAGTACTTTAGATGGAGGTAGAATAACATTATTAGGTTGGTAAGTCATATTGCATGCTACAAAAGGGCTAAGGTCAACTTGTATGGTAACCACCTAACCTTTATGTTCAAACTTGACACAATAATATAGGGTGGAAGGTACACAATCCATGGCATAAATCCAAGGTCTCCCTAGTAAAAAAATTGTATTGGAATTTACCTTCAACCACATAAAAAAGTTTATGGAGCATACAAGATCCTAGATGAATGTGAAGGATAATGATGCCTAGGGTAGTGGTCATAGTGTCATTAAAGGATATAGGGATGGATAAAGTTTTAGACATGACATTATCTAGTAGCTTAAGTTGATCATAGGCATGGGAATAGATGATGTTGATACTGGCTCCTCCATCGATCATAACCTATTTGACATGGGTTTGGTTGATATGGGCAATGATAAAGAGAGATGGATTTGGGTCTTTAAGGTGGACGGAAGGTATCTTTGAGTATTTGAAGGTGACAAGGGTGGAAATTTGGAGAGCACCAACAAAGGCCTCTATAGGTTGGGACTCTCTTAGTTAGACCTTAATGTCCTGCATTGCCTCTATAATGGCCTAGTGATGGTGAGGTGAGGTGGAAATGAGATCATGAAGGCTCATCTTAGTTGGAGTTTGGTGAAGTTTCTTAAGAATGAACCTCTCAATGGATTTAAAAAGATTACCCTCAGAGGTGCCTAAGATGGTTACTTTAGGTAGAGCTAAGGATGTAGAGGGTTGGATCAGGTTTTGTTTAGGATGAGTAGGTGAGTATGTCTATGGAATGGACACCTTAGATTTACATTTATCTCTTTTTTGCAATCACGTGACCATTTTCATGGTATGGATAGAGGGGAATGATGTGATAAGAGGTTGGGTAGGTTCTCCATTATTTTGAAGTATGAGTAGAGGATCTAGTACACATTGGAAAATGGAAAGTGGGTGCCTTGGTAGGGAGGTTAAGGGAAGTTCTTTTAGTAAGAGGTCATCCTCATTATAGAGATGATGGATAATAGTCTAGAGACATTTTTAGTTCTTGGTGTTGATGGGGGGATCACAAGAACAAACACACTTTGTCCTGATCCCTCTTTTTAGGATCTTGCTCCTCAGATAGAGCACAATATGATTACCAAGTATAAGTAATTATAAATGCGGAAATAACTAGAAATAAAAGTAACTAGAATTTACCAATAACATAGAATATGAGAGATAATACACTATCTTGTATTAACACTTTACAAAAAGAATACAATAAAGAGCCGCCACACTCTTCCACCTTATAGAGGCTTCCCACACCTCGAGTGTACAGTAATTCTTCTACAACACTCTCCTACCAAAAATGGTCCCAACAACCAACTCACAAATAGAATTGGTGTTCACCTCTCCAACCAGTCAGTAATAACCCTGCCAGTTCACCAAGCACTCTAAAGCACTTCAAGTTGATCTCCCATGAACCTGTAACCTACAATTCAATAGACCATACTCACACATGTAGATCTCTTATGATCTTGCAACTCAATGATCTTATGCTTAAAAGGAACTTCCTTGCCTTCCTTATCTTGTACCAATTACAATACATGCCAATGGGTCTATAAATAGATCCCAGACTTAAACAATAACTTAGACTCTTAATTTAGACAATTATCCTCACAACTCAAGACTCTAACTGGCCTTTACATGCAAATGCTTCATTCACTTAACTAACTGTCTGTGTAATGAATAGTTTTGAAACACACAGGTGACCGACACCGGTCCCTACTTGTCTGGTTCTGCTGACGTCAGCTGACTCTCTACCATCGCCAGTGGTCTTCTACACTGGTCACGACCGATGTTAGTCCTGCTGCCGACACTGGTGCTCCTAGATCTCAGCAACCTTATGTTCCTCTTGTTTGGAAAGAGTTGAAGCTTTTAGCTTCACAACCTAACAATCTCCCACTTGGAGATAAACAGCTACAACCTATACCTATACCTGTACTCCATCTAGTTTGTTCCCTTGGCTTTGTATCCCTCCTCAATATCACTCTTGAAGACCAACCACCACAAACCTGTAGTGCAAAACCTGTCATCCAAATCACCTACCACATCCACATCTACAAACCATGTAGAAAATAACCTGAACCTGCATAGCATGTGCACCTACTGCTAGTCCCTATAAGAATCCACTAAATTGCCCTCCAATGGTTCTCTCTCGGATTGGCTCCAACTTGTGACAACTCCCACTACTTGGGAAAACTCAGGTGTAGTACATACCATGCACTCAACCTCATTATGTGAATCAAGACATAGTTCATAGAACTGTCCAACCATCAGCGTGCTAATCGGTCTCACACAATCATCTTAAAATAAAGTCAACATATGACCTACCATGTCTCTAGAACACACTCATGCCAAAGAATCTTGCTACTCCTAGATTCTCCATGACACACACCTAAACTAGCTTTACCTTTAGTTCAGCAATACCCTGTATATGTAACCCTGCAACAAGCACATCATATAGTAATAGGATAATGTAGCTAATATTATCCAACCTGGTAAAGAGAAACACAATGATCAAACCTCCATTGCCCTACAACTAATACAAGACAATATACCTTGATCTTCCATCTCACGTATCCATTTCCACTCTTCTTCATCCTAAACATCCATTCATCTCTCAGTGCCTACTTCCAGCTGGCCACTCTACCCAAAACACCTGTTTGGTTCTCCTCCAAGGAATCACATCCTCATCCATGCCAAGCTCCCACTGTTTCCTGGATCTACCTGTTTTGCTTCTTTAATAACTCCTTGGTCTTATGCCATAAGTGAGCAACAAGTAGTGTAAAGAAGGGAAATGATGAGTTTAAGAACTTACTTACACCTTTAGTCCTCCATATGGGTGCTTGAGACACCTTGATAGCTTGCTGTCAACCCAAAATTTGTCTCAATAACCGATGTCGGTCACATCTCAGTCTGCACTCGACCGATGTCAGATCCCTGCGATTGCCCCTTTGCCAACATCATTTTCCTCTGGCCGATGCCAGTAGATATCTACCCTGAGTCACTAATGTCAGTCTGAACATAGCTGACGTCGGTCCCTATCTGGATGCCGACGCTGGTTTTCCTACCGATGTCAGTCTCTGTGTTTTTCTAGTGAGACCTGACTTTTTCCCATGAGCTCTTTTTAGATCAAATCCTTCTCCAAAACACCCTTGCTCTACTTAGAATTCTTCTACATCTTGTGGTGAACTCTATCCGTCACCTTCACCTTGAAAACCAAGGCTTTCCTGTTCTTGTCACTAACATCAGATTCCTCAAGAAACGTTACCTTCTTCTTCTGCATATAGAAATCATGATCCAAACCTTCCAAATCTGAAAGCATACCCTTTGACTCAAGAATAAGCATCTCCTTCTTATCTATGTGACCAAGCCTATCAAGCCACATCTCTGAATCTACAGTTGAAGTGGATAACCTAGAAAGAGAGTCAGTAATACAAGTAGATAGATAAAGTGTACCTACTTTCTTACCTCTAGCTACAACAAGTGTACCCTTGGTAACCTTCCAAGAGTTCACTGTGAGAGTTACTGTGCAACCCTCATCACCCAAACTTCTAAAAAAAATCAAATTCTGCTCCAAAATTGGGACATGCATGACCTCCTTTAACACCCATGTGTTACCTGTCTACAGTTTTAGCTTCACTTTCCCTTTGCCAACAATCTGACAAGGTTTACCATCCCCTACACAAATTTCTCCAAAGTCTCCCTGGACATACTCATGAAAAAATTCCCTATGTGGGGATGCATGAAAAGAGGCACCAAAATCTAAAACCCAAGATTCTACTTTATCCAAAGAACATACCAGAGCATCTTGTGCAACATAATCTACAACATTTGCTTCTTCTTCATGTCCTTCATGATGATCTTCACCTAATCTGCAATCTCTCTTTAAGTGCCCTTGCTTTCCACACTTCCAATAGGTTATTCTGCCATACCTGGACTTAGATCTTCTGCCTATCTTGGACCTTGATCTCCCATGCTCTATCTTCTCTCTTTGCCTTCCTCTGCCTTCAAAACTCAAAGCATTCCTTGATGACTCACCTGTGCTTTTCCTGTATATCTCTTCATTCAAGATCACACTCACAACATCGTCCAATTTTAAGACTTTTGAAGGAGACACAGTGTTAGAAACTTCCATTACCAAACCTTCCCAACTTTCAGGTAATGAACACAAGATTAAGAGAGCTCTAATTTCATCATCAAATACAATATTGACTGAGCTTAATTGGTTTACCAAACCATGGAAATCACTAAGATGGCTATGAACAGATCCACCTTCCAACATTTGCAAATTAAATAAACGCTTCATAAGAAATACCTTATTAGAAGCTGAGGGTTTTTCATATAAATTTGCCAAAGATTCCATCAACTCCACCGTTGTCTTACACTGTGATAAGCTAGAAATCACAGATGATGTAAGACTCAATCTAATAGATCCCAGAGCCTTCTGATCAAGAACCTCCCATTCTTCATCTTTTATATTCGAGGGTTTGCAATTAACCCCTCCCAATGGTAAGTACAGATCTTTTTGATACAGATAATCCTCAATCTGCATCCTCCACAGTTGGTAGTTCTTGCCATTAAACTTTTCCATTCATAGCTTACTGTCTTCTACCATTGCTCAACTCCCAGTCAAACAGAAACCCTATGAGTAACTTGTAATCAAAACACACTAACCAGATCTAATCCAATCTGTTAGTATCCCAACCAAAGCTCTGATACCAATTGATGGGGGGATCACAAGAACAAAGACACTTTGTCCTGATCCCTCTTGTTAGGATCTTGCTCCTCAGATAGAGCACAATATGATTACCAAGTATAAGTAATTATAAATGCAGAAATAACTAGAAATACAAGTAACTAGAATTCACCAATAGCACAGAATATGAGAGACAATACACTATCTTGTATTAACACTTTACAAAAAGAATACAATAAAGAGCCACCACACTCTTCCACCTTACAAAGGCTTCCCACACCTCAAGTGTACAGTAATTCTTCTACAACACTCTCCTACCAAAAATGGTCCCTCCAACCAGTCAGTAATAACCCTACCAGTTCACCAAGCACTCTAAAGCACTTCAAGTTGATCTCCCATGAACCTGCAACCTACAATTCAACAGACCATACTCACACATGTAGATCTCCTATGAGCTTGCAACAACCTGCAACTCAATGATCTTATGCTTAGAAGGAACTTCCTTGCCTTCTTTATCTTGTACCAATTACAATACATGCCAATGGGTCTATAAATAGATCCCAGACTTAAACAATAACTTAGACTCTTAATTTAGACAATTATCCTCATAGCTCAAGACTCTAACTGGCCTTTACATGCAAATGCTTCATTCACTTAACTAACTGTCCATGCAACAAATAGTTCTAGAACACACAGGCAACCGATGTCAGTCCCTGCTTGTCTGGTTCTGCTGACGTCGATCGACTCTCTACCATCGCCGGTGGTCTTCTGCACTGGTCACGACCGACGTCGGTCCTGTTGCCGATGCCAGTGCTCCTAGATCTTAGCAACCTTCTATTCCTCCTGTTTGCAAAGAGTTGAAGCTTTTAGCTCCACAACCTAATAGGTGTCATATTCAGATGTCTTATGATAGGAAAAGATTTGATGATCATTATACCAAGCCAGTTTCGAACCAAGATGGTTGAAAGGTCTAATAGGAGGTAAGGTGAGGTGTTAAGATTGTAACAACCTTTGAAAATGGTTGAATAAGATTTAGCAAGAGGTGTGAAGGGATTAGGTTTTGTCATTTTGGTTGGTAAGTGGGGTGTTTTTATGGAAGTGGGTTTGGTAAGAGAAATCTTAGGTGAGGTGATGTTTCTAGGTAATGGTTTTGGTTTGGGCATGTTAGTGGTTGGAGGGTTTGATGTTGATAGTTTGGCCACTGATAGTTTGGGAAAAACTAGTGTATCAAACAATAATTGGGATAGTGTAAGTAGTAGTAGTGGATGACATATGTTAAAATGAATTTGTATTTTGAGAAGAGTTGATGGATGAGCACCCAAGATAGAGGGTAGGGTAGAAGAAAGAAAAACTCTAAGCATGTGGCTATTCGATGGTTTTTCTCATTTGGTTGGTTTAGGTCAAGGTTTGGGTGGAAGCTTAGATGGGGTCCATTCTAATTTAAGAGATGGGTAGACCAAAATCCATATAAGGAAGGTACCAAGGTTTTTAATAGGTTTTTTTGGTGGTTTGATCGATTGAGGTATGATGCCTCAGTTGGTGGGGAATGTGAGGGGTTGGTAGAAATTTTGACTAGTTTGAGAGGTGGTGGAAAGATGATAGATTGGTTGGTTAAAGGTGTGATAGAAGGTTTAGGTTATTGATGTAAGGGAGGCCTAAATTTTTCCAAAAGGTAGCTTGATCCATATCTGGTTTCAAGGCAAATTTCAATTTTTGCATTAATGTGGAAAAAAGGTTTTCGTACTAATTTTACTTTGTTGGTAGTGGATACAAGAGATAGACTTGTAGGTTGGGGATGATGGTTGATAGGTTGGTTGAATTCCTAAGGTGAGGGAAGTAAGGTTGAGATAAATGCCTCATCCATAGGAGGTATTGGTATAAATGCTTCTCCTTTAGGAAAAATATCCATAAGAGTAGTGTTTTATTAGGTAGCTAGTGGAGGTAACAAATTAGGTATGTTTACTTGTCCAGATATACCTATTAGGGTGAAATGTGGTGATTCCATAAATTATATGAGTGTGTCTATGGAAAATTAAACCTCCTTAGGATGCATATTTGAAGGAGGGGAAGATGACTCTTCTACCTCTATAAGTGAGCTGGGGGAAGAGTGAGTAGATTGGATGGTTGGGTCATCATGGGTAGGTGTATCATGAACCATGTTGACTGTGTGGGAATCATGAGATTATTCAGCCTATGTATCCTCATGTTTGATAGGGTCATGGTTAGGAAAGGGCTTTCTAAATATATCCAAGGCTTGATTTTGAGGGGCATTCAGTTTATCCAATGTGAATTCCCCCTTGTCAATGAGGCTTTGAACAACATTCTTGAAAGTATTACATTGGCTGATGTCATGTTTGATTACTTGATGAAAGGCACAAAGGTCATTTTTATTGTACCAAGTAGGCACTATATGAGAATAATAAAAATATGAGGGAGGCTTGATGGGTGAAAGTTGTACAAGATTAACTTTTAGTAACTTTTCCAAAATCAAGGCATAAGATTCTCTAAGTGGAATAAAATTATTTTCGGGTGTTTCAATTTAGGTTTTATGAGATTTGGTTAGAGGGATTGGGAAAGTTTTTCTGATTGAAAATAGGTGGTGGGGTAGCTTTAAGGAAAATTACATTTATAGTTCCTTTATTCTTAACCCCAGAGTTAACTTGATTACGTGGTTTGGAGGAGGAGGCTTCATTGGTTTTGAAGGTAGAGTTCTTCTTTCATAACTTTAGTTTACCCTCGTCTAAAGCCTTATTCTATAAATTATGTGCAATGGTAAAAGATTCATCAAAATTTATAAAGCTTTTGACACATAATGTTTAAGATATGTGCTTGGCACAAACATGACTAAAAATTTTGATCAATTCAAATTGAGGCAAGGAGAATGATAATTGGTAAATCAAGATTCTCTAATGAGCCATGAAATTAGCTATAGATTCATCCTCAAATTGGTGAATGGAATCAAGGTTAGTGATAGAAAATTTCTTGGATTGTTGATTAAGAAGTGATCCAAGAAGGTCTGAGATAATTGGTTAAAGGAGAAGATGGAATGTTTGGTAATGGCACTATACCAATCTGGTGCCAAGCCAGAAAGAGACATAGAAAATGTGTGCAAAAGTAGGGAATCATCATAGGAAATCATGTAATAAGAATGTCTAAATGCTCTTAAATACTATTGGGGGTCTTCCTTACTATTAAACTCAGTGAATTTTAGAATCTCCCATTGGGTTGGATAATGTTTGATAGGGACTAAAGGGTGAATGGGCTCATTACAAATTTGGTCATAAGATAAAATGTTATGGGATCCTGAAAGGGATGACTCAAGAGTTGACATTTTATCCATGATTATTTTTATTAAGTCTATTTAAGGTAGTGTAACTAAAGGGTTATAAGGCATATGTTATGTTTATTGAATATATTGATAATTTACAAGAGGTTGGGAGATGGACCCATACTGATAAGAAGTTATGGGAGGTTGGGTAGATGACATATAAGGATAGGTAGCTATGAGTAGTTGGGTAGTAGATATATACCTTTGTGGGTTGGGCGTATAACCAAAGTTAGATGATGTTGGTAATTATTGGGATGTTGAGGTAGGTTGAGATGTGGTTGGATTGGTAATTAGGGAGTGGTCATGAATTTTGTGCTAATGGGTGGTGAGGTAGAAGGGATATGTAACCCTAAACTTATTAAAGAAGTATTAATCAATGGGATAGGTTTGACAAAGGGGAGGTTAGAGATGCTAGTGTTGGGTACCCTAGATAAGAGTGGGATATGATGGGTTGGCAACTAGGTTATCCCCAAGGTAGAGGAGTCATTAGTAAGGGTAAAAGATATAAGGGTAATGGTTGGTTGGATAGGTTAGTTCTTAGTTATAACATCCAAGGGGTTAGTAGATAAAAATGCCTAGGTGGTCAAAGGTTAGGTGGTGATTGCATCAATAGGGATGCCCTCCATAAGGTGGGATGGCATGCCATAAGGAGGATCTTGAGGTGGAGTTGAAACTAGGATATGGTGAGAAGAGGTGTTAAGATAGTGTTGAAGGGCCACTAGATTGTTGTTTAAAAAAGTGGTAAAATCAATGTCTCATTAGGGAAATACCTGAGGGAAATTAGGGATACTCAATGGATGAGGTTAATCTTCCACCTTAGAGATGTACTCTATAGATGAGGAGATAGAGGAGGTTGATATAGGTGATAGGTTTTGTTATACCAGGTCTCTTCACTTCTAACGAGTGAGAACCATACAAAAAGTGGGAGATAATACAAAAGAATAGACTCACCACTCAAATAGAAAGAAGACAAACACAATATTCAAGGTAATCAAGGAACACACTAGAAAGTATGTTTAAGCCTAAAGTTAGTTTTAAGATCTCTTTTGGCTTATGCCTTAGTTTTAGAATGTGTGATAGAAGTTGGCTTGTAGATCAAGTACTAGATAAGCAGTCTATGGATAGTTTTGGGTTAGTTTTGGTGCTCAAAAGAATCTATATTGGAATCAATACATGACTTGGTATTAGGGCCCACCCACTCACTTCACAGTCCCACAACAATAAGGGTGTTGAGTGCTTATCCAATATATATTGCTATATAGAGTTTATAGTTAACCAGAGAGCTGAGTTAGTTCTCCTTAGTAATAACCTCCTAGTAGGATTGCTCAAAATGGGTAAGGTGACCACTAGGTGATGAAATCCTAGTCAAGCCTTGTCTAAAGTGAGTTATGATATTTGATTTATTATGTGGTTTGGTTGTGTGACACAAGTGTTCTATGATTAATCTTGATGCCATTAATTAAGATAAGTGAGCTAAAAGAAGTAGGCAATCAATGGATGCAGTATGTTATAGACCCAAATGAAATTTAAATTTCAATTATGAACACAAATAGAGAAAGAAGCATTTAGATGTGGATAAAAATAAAACTCAAGTAGAGATGAGGGTCCCATCAAGCATGCCATAATGTTTCACTCAAATTTGTATATTATTTAGAAGAAGGTAATAAAAATAGAAAAATAGGTTGTGATAGAAATACCTAATAAAAGTGTGCATGTTGAATTAGAAGATTATGGAGAGATCCTCTTTGGATTGGAAGGATGACTTATAGATTAGAAATCACTAAAGTAAACTTGTTTGTTAGACAAATAGTAAGGTGGACTGCCTAGTGCTAGTTAGATCCTAGAAGCAAGAGCTTCCTTAGGGGCTATCAATCCACTGTTTTAGAAAAATAAAGTTAATAAAATAGAAATAAAGTACTTCCATCAATTATCAAAATGTATTAAAAATAATAATGAGAATTTATTGATAAAAGATATGGTAGAATGATCTAATTAGTGATAACCTAATTAGTGCTAGTGCTAGTGCTAATGGGTCAAAGTATGGATCAAAAGGTTTAAAAGGGATATGTGAATAATCAAAAACTCTAAAAAACTGAATTGGGTTAGGCAAAGGAGATGAAATTAGCTTGCTAGTTTTTTCTACCATAGGTGACCATCGATGGTTGGGTTGATCATTAGTGGTTGGGATGACCTTCGATGTTTGATTATGTCCAAAACTAGGTTTGATCAACAATAGGTTGACAAGATTCATAGATGAATTTTGAAGATTGGGCATAGGCTAAATTGATTACAAAATGGAAATAAAGCACATGAATAGTAATAAACAAAAGCTTATCTTACCAGAAGTGGGTTGGATGAATAGTTGGTGTATTTCTCCTATAGGTGAGATCTAGCCTAATTTTGGCAAATTAACGGTGCTTGAAAGCTTGGTTAAAAGGTGATGACCAATCAGATCTTAAAAAAATATCTCGATAATGTGGATGATGTTGATTGACCTGTAAAAGAAAAATCTAAGTATCTAAGCTCTTAATAATAATTATAGATGCCTTTGCTCTTATATCTCTCTCCCTCTTATAGGCAAGGGACAAAGGTTCAAGAGGAAGTGTAACTAGGGATTATAAATATAATTCATCCATGCAATGCCTCATAAGGAGATTTGGATGACTTATATTTAGAAAAAGTAGCTAGTAGTTTGCATGGTTTTTGTATGTAGAAGGTTAGGTAGTTGAGCCTGACTATAGATGGTTGGGTTGACCATCGATGATTAGCCTGACTATTAATGGTCAAGGTTAAATGTCAAAATAGACTCAAAGGAAATATTTAAGCCTAGTAAATCTAAACTAATGAAAATAGGCCTAGGTAGGGAAAAAAAGTCTTAGGGGTTTGCTATGGGTCAAGACACCTAGAAAATCATGTGCAAATTTTTGGTGTCTACACCTCCATTTCAAGGCCTCATAATGTATTGTGATATTAAAGCATATGGATGTTGAAAAAAAAATTACCATAGTGTAATGCATACTCAATTTTGTGTCAAAGGAAATACCAAACATGTAAAATGTTTTTCTAAAGGAGAGCTTTGGCAACATTGTTGACTACAAGTTAATAACCAAGTGATGTTGATTAAGTGGAAAATCATTTCTTCTATAGAGGAAAGAGAAACAAAATGGATTCTTTGGTTTCATATTATGGACTACATGAAAACACTGTATGGGTGGCTAGATGGATCATGACACCAAATCATCTCACAACTAATATCATGGTGTGAATATGACAAAGCTTGCTAGTCAAACAGATAAACTTTGATAGACAATTTAATGCATTCCAAGTCTCCTTTATGATTTATCATTTAGATCTATGTTCATGGGAAAATAATATTGGATAATCATGTTGAGATTTTAGTGAATATAATTGACCTCTATTGCTATAATAGATGAAAACTAGCTTGGGGAAAATGGGGCTAGTTATTTTAAATACTAAAAAAGAAGACTTTCTTCCCTTGTGGAACAAATGCTCCTAATGTGATATAACCACTTGGATTCATGATAAATTATTAATCATGTAATTAATAGACATGAATTTCATAATAAGAGAAAACATTCTATATTTCATTTGCCTTGAAAGCATAATATAAATATAGTAAATTTGAATCTTGACCTTGGATAAATCATGACATGATATTCATGGTATCTTGTGAGATATGGATTGTTTAAATAAGAAACAAATAAAGCTGGTATAATTATATTACTATAGATATAAATGAATGCTCCTTTCTCTTGAAAATAGTAAAATTAGCCATATTCGTATCTCTATGATTTGATTCCTTTGGAAGGGATTCATACATTGCATTTTCTTATACTTAATGTTTGGGAAATTTTTGCATTATGAATCATTGGATTTAAAAAGTCTACATTGATAATTTAAAATTTTAATGATCCTTGGTTATTTTTATCTTCAAGTATAATGCAAGATGCATTGATAGTAAGAGCATGATAGTATATATTAAAATTATTATTATGTTTTATCCTTTATGATTTTTTATGAAAATTGAAGTAACTTTGTTTACTAAGGGGTCCAATAAATATTAAAATGTTTAAGATCTACATTAAATGATGGCATATGATGAAGGAAATCCTTGAGTTGAATTTTCTAGAAAATGAATTATGAGTTTGGTTACTTATTATTTAGACTCAAATTGAGTGTAAGCTTCATATGCATCATCTATAATTGAAAGATTCAAAACCCTGATATAATTAATTTTACACCTTAAAATCTAAGGTTGGAAGATCTCTTTAGAGATCTATTCTAACAGTTCCATTCTGTTAGGGTGTGGAGCTAAAAGCTTCACCAAGGAGCAGACTTAAACAGGTTCGGGTCTACACAGAGGTCGGCATCGGTCAGGAGAGACCGACGTCAGTCAGTTGCAGTTGCAGAGGCGCCGACGTCGGCAGTAGGGTCAGCGAGCAACGGTCACAGGTGAACAGGCAGGAACTGACGTCGGTTACCTGTGTGTCTAGAAAGTGATTTCCATGGATAGAAGCGAGTGTTTGCATGATGAGTTTGAGTTGTAGTCTCAAGCTCGCGTCTCTATTATTAGCAATATTATTTTTAGAGCCCTTGTTGAAGAGGCTTAACTATTTGTTGTAAGAGCATGCTCAAGTTTCCTAATTCTATATTAGGATAGATCTTCTTAGCTCATAATTGTAGAATGAGAGAGTAGAACTGTAATAGTAGAACATTGTGAATGTTTGAAGGACAGTACTGAGTTGCATTAATCCAGGTTGTTGGATTTGATTGTACTTGAGAGAGAGCTCTTGAGGAATAGAGATCTAGGAAGATCTTGTGTGCATCTGAGAGAGGTGTGGAAGAACGAAGTTTCTTCATTGTATTCCTATTGTAAAGAGTTTTAATACAAGTTTTTAGGGTGTTTTCTTGTATATCTTGTTCTGTGCTATTTATCATTTCAGTTACTTATCTATCTGATTTATTTCCGCATTTATTGCTTTCACAATTGTAATCTATTGTTGGTTTGATCCCCCAACAAGTGGTATCAGAGCCTTGGTTACAGGTTCAGAGCTTGATAATTGGTATCAAAGCTTAGGTTCACTAACAGGTGGTTCAGATCTATGTAGTGTGTTTGGATTACAGGTTGCTCATAGGGGTTTCGACAGGGATTTCTATTTGAGTGGGAGAAGCAATGGCAGAAGAAAGTAAGTTGAGAATGGAAAAGTTTAATGGCAAGAACTACCAACATTGGAGAATGCAGATAGAGGACTATCTGTATCAGAAAGATCTTTACTTACCGTTAGGCGGGATTGTAAAGAAGCCCATGGACATGGAGGATGAAGAATGGGAAGTTCTTAACAGAAAGGCTCTTGGGTCTATAAGACTGAGTCTGGCCTTCACTGTGATATCTAATTTGTCACAGGCAAAAACAACAGTAGAGTTGATGACTACGTTAGCAAATATGTATGAAAAACCCTCAGCTTCAAATAAGGTATATCTTATGAATCAGTTATTTAATTTGCATATGAATGAAGGTGGATCTGTTTCTACTAATCTGAATGATTTCAATGGTATTGTGAATCAATTAAGCTCAGTAAATATAGTGTTTGATGATGAGATAAAAGATCTTTTAATATTATGTTCTTTGCCTGAAAGCTGGCATGGCTTAGTAATGGCAGAAAGTAATACTGCATCTGCATCAAATATTTTGAAAGTAGAGGATGTTGTTAGTGTTATCTTGAATGAGGAAATACGCAGGAAAAGCACAGAAGAGACATCTGGGAATGCTTTAAATTTTGAGATCAGGGGAAGGCAAAAAGAAAAGAGCAAGAGGAGATCAAGATCTAAGTCTAAGGTGAGAGGAAGATCCAAATCCAGGAATAGCAGGAAGCCACAATGCTGGAATTGTGGAAAGATTGGGCACATAAGCAGAGATTGCTGGTCAAAGCCTAAGGAGGAAAATCAGCATGAAGGAAAGGAAGAAGCCAAGGTTGCAGGTATTGCACAAGATGATTTAATTTTCTCTTTGCATAATAACATAGAATCTTGGGTATTAGATTCTAGTGCATCTTTCCATGCTACCCCTAACAGAGAATATTTCAGTGACTATATCCATGGAGATTTTGGAATAGTGTACTTAGGGGATGACGAGCCTTGTAAGATTACTGGCAAAGGTAAAGTGCAGCTGAAGATGCAGAATGGCAACACATGGGTGTTGAGAGATGTGATGCATGTTCCTAGTTTGAAGAGAAATTTGATTTCTGTAGGTAAGCTAGGTGATGAGGGTTGTACAGTGACTCTCACAGTAGATTCTTGGAAGGTGACCAAGGGTGCACTTGTTATGGCCAGAGGTAAGAGAGAAGGTACTCTCTATTTGTGTAATTCTGTTATTAACAAATCTCCTTCAGTTTTATCTACTTCAGATGTGGATGCTAAATTGTGGCACTCAAGGCTTGGCCACATGAGTGAGAAGGGGATGTCAATTCTTAAGTCTAAAGGTATGCTTTCAGATTTGAAAAGTATGGATCTAGAATTTTGTGAGCATTGTGTATTTGGAAAATAGAAAAGGGTTAGTTTTCTCAAGACTGGGTCTATTAAGAAAAGGTAGAAGTTGCAGCTTGTTCACACAGACGTGTGGGGACCGGCTCAGGTAGCCTCTATTGTCAGATCACGGTACTATGTTACATTCATAGATGACGCCACAAGAAAGGTATGGATCTACTGTATTAAAAAGAAATCTGATGTTTTTGAGACTTTTAAGATTTGGAAAGCTATGGTTGAGAATGAAATAGGCAGAAGATTAAAGTGCTTGAGATCTGATAATGGTGGTGAGTTCTGCAGTCTTAAGTTCAAATTATATTGTTATACACATGGAATCCATAGGCAAAGGATGGTTCCAAGAACACCTCAGAAAGAATGGTATTGCTGAAAGGATGAACAGAACAATCATGGAGCATGCAAGATGTATGAGATTGCATGCAGGGTTGCCCCTAGAGTTTTGGGCAAAAGCAGTTGACACCGCAGTGTACTTGATTAACAGAGGACCCTCTACAGCTCTGGATGGTGGAATTCCAGAAGAGGCATGGACAGGTAAAAAGGTAGATCTCTCATATCTCAAATTTTTTGGTAGTGAAGCCTTTGTGCACATAGATAAGGAAAATAGAAAGAAGCTTGATCCTAAGTCTATGAGGTGCACGTTTATTGGCTATGGCTCAGATGATTTTGGTTTCATATTTTGGAATCTAGGAACTAACAAGGTAATCAGGAGCCATGATGTTGTTTTCAATGAAAGAGTGATGTACAGTGATTAGATAAGGAAGCTGGATCAATTTGGGCAGAGCAATAGTGAATTGGACGAAGTTATGGTCCAAAATGAGCTCGCGGGAAAAATAAATAATCACTTGCAGGAAAACACAGACACCGACGTCGACAGGTTAGGAACCGGTGTCGGTAGTACAGAAACTGATGTCAGTCATACAGAGACCGACGTCGGTAGACCAGGCACCAATGTCGGCCAGGAAGAACCGGCGTCAGCCAGTAATAGGTCTACAGGTGGCCGAGGTCGGTCACTGTCAAAAAATTTGGGTGAACAGATTGTTGAGAATGAGTCCAAGGCACCCATCAGGAGGTTTGAAAGGGTAAGTAAGCCTCCAATTAGATATTCTCCTTCCTTATATTATTTATTGCTAACCAATGGTGGAGAACTAGAGAGTTTTGAAAGAAGCATTACAGGTGGAGTCCAGGAGTAAGTGGGAGCATGGCATGGTTGAGGAGATGGAGTCCTTAAGAGAGAACCAAACATGGGATTTAGTTGAATTGCCAGCTGGTAAGAGAACATTGAAGAACAGATGGACCTATAGGTTGAAGGAAGGTGAGGATGTACAGATGAGATACAAGGCCAGATTAGTAGTGAAAGGATTTGCACAAAAACCAGGTATTGACTTTGGTGAAATTTTTTCTCCAGTTGTTAAAATGACTTCAATAAGGGTTGTATTGTCTTTGGTTGCTTTTGAGGATTTGCATCTCGAGCAACTAGATGTTAAGATAGCATTTCTTCATGGAGATTTGGATGAGGAAATATACATGGAACAGCCAGAAGGATTCAAGGTCAAGGGTAAGGAGAAGTTAGTGTGCAGGTTAAAGAAAAGCTTGTATGGCCTCAAGCAAGCTCCAAGGCAATGGTACTTGAAATTTGATAGGTTTATGACTGAGCATGGTTACAGTAGGTGTCAATTAGACCATTGTGTGTATTTCAAGAGATTTGATAATGGTAGATATATTATTCTATTGTTGTATGTAGATGACATGCTGGTTGCAGGGTCTCACATGCAGGATATCTCTAAGCTTAAGGTGAAGTTAGCTCAAACATTTGCTATGAAGGATTTGGGAGCAGCGAAGAAGATCCTTGGCATGAGCATTAGGAGAGACAAGAAAAATCACAGGTTGATATTGTCTCAAGAAGATTATCTGAATAAGGTGTTGGAGAGGTTTAATATGCAGGATGCAAAACTGGTAAGTACACCTATGGCTGGACATTTTAAGTTAAGTAAAGAACAATGTCCTAATTCACATGAAGAGGTAGAGTACATGAGTAAGGTTCCATATTCTTCCGCAGTAGGGAGTTTGATGTATGCAATGGTGTGTACTAGACTAGATATTGCCCAAGCAGTGGGAGTAATAAGTAAATATATGGCCAATCCAGGTAAGGAACATTGGAAAGCAGTTCAATAGATCCTTAGATATCTGAGAGGAACCAGTAGTAGGCACTTATGCTATGGAGGTTCAGATAGTTCTCTACATGGTTATGTAGATTCAGATATGGCAAGGGATTTGGATGGCAGGAGGAGCACCACAGGGTATGTTTTTACTGTAGGTGGAACAGCGGTTAGCTGGATATCTAAGTTGTAGAAGGTTGTTGCCTTGTCAACTACAGAAGCAGAGTATATTGCAGATACAGAAGCTAGCAAGGAGATGATATGGATGACACGGTTCATGGAAGAGCTTGGAAGGGAGCATGGGAGTTGCAGATTGTATAGTGACAGTCAGAGTGCAATCCATTTAGCTAAAAACTCAGCTTTTCACTCAAGAACCAAACACATACAGCTAAGGTACCACTTCATACGGTAGGTATTGGAAGATGGTGAGTTGAAGCTGGAGAAAATCCATACAGATAGGAATCCTACGGATATGCTAACCAAGCCGGTTACTAAGGAGAAGTTGAATCTTCATTCAACTTCTATTGGTCTTCATGATTGAGTTGAAGATGGAGGAGCTAGAAGATGTTGCTGTACAGGTACTGGTGCAGCTGGTTTATCTCCAAGTGGGAGATTGTTAGGGTGTGGAGCTAAAAGCTTCCCCAAGGAGTAGACTTAAACAGGTTCGGGTCTACACAGATGCTGATGTCGGTCAGGAGAGACCGACGTCAGTCAGTTGCAGTTGTAGAGGTGTTGATGTCGGCAGTAGGGTCGGTCGGCGACGGTCACAGGTGAACAGGCAGGAACTGACGTCGGTTACCTGTGTGTCCAAAAAGCAATTTCTGTGGACAGAAGCAAGTGTTTGCATGATGAGTTTGAGTTGTAGTCTCAAGCTTGCATCTCTATTATTAGCAATATTATTTTTAGAGCCCTTGTTGAAGAGGCTTAACTGTTTGTTGTAAGAGCATGCTCAAGTTTCCTAATTCTATATTAGGATAGATCTTCTTAGCTCATAATTGTAGAATGAGAGAGTAGAACTGTAATAGTAGAACATTGTGAATGTTTGAAGGACAGTACTGAGTTGCATCAATCCAGGTTGTTGGATTTGATTGTACTTGAGAGAGAGCTCTTGAGGAATAGAGATCTAGGAAGAGATCTTGTGTGCATCTGAGAGAGGTGTGGAAGAACGAAGTTTCTTCATTGTATTCCTATTGTAAAGAGTTTTAATACAAGTTTTCAGGGTGTTTTCTTGTATATCTTGTTATGTGCTATTTATCATTTCAGTTACTTATCTATCTGATTTATTTCTGCGTTTATTGCTTTCACAATTGTAATCTATTGTTGGTTTGATCCCCCAACACATTCTTCCTTGAAATTTTGGGTCTAGGGTTATCCATTTTGTTATGAAACTCAAGAACTTATTTATCTATCTTCACAATCATTTAAAAATGGTAACATGCATTTTATTTTAGATGCATAATTTGATATATATGATTAGGAAACATTATCAATTATATGCATCATACTCTTAGGTAGACTCTAGGTCTTTGTTGCATGTGTTTTTAGCTTAGCCTTGTGGCTTTAAATTTGTAGTGTATATTTAATTTTTATTAATGATACACTTATTCATTCCTGATCACATGCATTTATATTTAGTTACTCAATAAAAATTTGACTCTATTCCCTTTGGGTCGATTTTTTACCTAACCAATATTGGTAATATGTGACCTTTATATTAGCGTAAATCTTCACACTCATTCGAGTTTGGATGCATGAGATTTGTCTTGGTTGAGAATATTCATGATTTATTTCAATTATTTTTAGGAGTATTTTCTTAGTTGTGTAGCATCATACTTGGCCTTGTGCTCTTTTGGTTGTATTTTTAACTTGGCTAATTTTCAAAGTGTGTAATCACTGACTTATGCATAGACTATCACTTTTAAATTTTTTTCAACCTACTTAGTATTTTATATGTCATCATTAAATATCAATGTAGCATTCACAAAATTTATTGACACATGAGTTAGACTTAGCTTCTTTATGCCACTTGTCACAATCTCATAGCTTGCCAAGTAGTCATGTTTGTTTTGCTTTTAGTCAAAATTTCCATGAATAATCAACACATCATGTCATATCTTTCAAAAATATTATATAAGGAATAGATTAAACTTGGTTATTATATGCCATTTTTCATGATTTATCACACTCATACTTTTATAATCTATAAAAAAATTGGTTTAGACCTCAAGGTCTATGATGTTAGGAGGTAATCAAAGTTTACCATTTGTCAATTGCATATTAAAACACAAATTCATTAATTTTGACCAAGGAAATATCATTTGATTATTCCAAGATCTTGTGAAGTAATCACATTCCACCAAATGGATTTATAACTAAAATACTAAGTCTAAAGGGACATGACCCCATTGCCATGTGATAGAATGTCACAACCTCAAAAATTTTAACCAAAGTCTTTGTAATAAATCAACATTTGGGCATCATAAAAAATAGTGGTTTCCACATGGGTTGACCTTATATCATTACAAATTAAGCCATATTTAAAAGGAAACTGACTGCTTCACCTTAAACCACATGTCACCTTGTCTGAGCTTTGTCGTTTCTAGTTAAGTACTTTATAGTAAGGTAGCTTGTGAGCATATGAATCAATAGAGAGTCACCATGTAGATTGACTTCACATAGTCACTTGGCATAATGTTTTATAACTCCATATCAACATGACATTATATACGGTGTGGTAGGTCTTAATGTCTTCCCCCCATAAGCTTGCATGTCAATGGGAAGATAAAGTGTTGTCATAAAGCTTACTCAAATGGAAAAAGCAAAAGTTGTAGTTTAATTCCAAAGATTAACCATGTTTATATGAATTAATTCCACATAGCATCAAAATATATACAAAAGTTACATGATGTCAACCAATGATCAAGACCATGTCTTAGTTTGATCTATAAACTAGGTGGATATTCCACACTAAGTTTCACCAACATAGACCCTTTCAAGTAAAGGTGTTTCACTCAAGTTATTTTCCATAAAAATACCTAAAATATTATTTTAATATGTATTCAAGATATTAATACTATTATATACAATATATAACATAATATCTCTAGACTCTAAATATGTTACTACTCCATAAATGACTACAATCAACATGTTTGCATAGAGATGCAATGCCAAATGTGAATTTATTCAATCATAGAGCTGAATTTTGAGCTCTCTTAAATGTATGCTTATTATACTAGTTTCAAGGAATGTAAATATGTAAGAAATGGAAAAAACTAAAATAAACACATAGAGAGATACATAAGACATACCCTAGAGAATATTTGTATGATAAGACTCTAGAAAGAGTGAAGACATGCTTTCTCATCTCCACTATGTTCTTTACTTTACAAGTTTTTTTGACTCTTGGGATTATAAGGAAGATAAGCTCATACACTCATAATGATCTCTGCAATATTCCTTGGACTATTTTAAAGAAAACTACTTAACTCATCCTTTTCTAGATATGTAATATTCACTCTATCACCTATAACTAAGCAATAATGAGGAAATAATAACAAGGACTCAAACTATCCCATACATAATGTGAATCCAAGTAAATTACATCTTATTACACTTGATACTATTTTCCCTCTATTCTCTTATTTTTTATCCTTTGTTAATGAACTCTATAGGTTCATATTTATACAAAATAATACCTCTTGGATGCATTCAATAAGTCCAAGGGTTAAAAATTGAAGTAATGCACCTCATGTCCTTTCATCTTCCCATGCATCTATATTTTGTAATCTACATTTTAAAACATGTATTTAAGCTCCCACATGATTTTTAATCTACCCATCACCTAAAATGAACCACTAAGAAGCTAAAATTTCAAAAAAACCATCAAATTCTTGGGGTCTTGACTAGATCTAGAGTTCAATAGTCAAGCTATGAAGTTTGACAATCAACTTTTGAGAGATCCCAAAGCTTTATTATGCCAAATTCAAATGACTATAAATTTTAAATATCACCTAAAAATAGCATGTCATTTTTTTTAACTTGTCTAATTTTCAATGGGAATCTAAATATGTAATTAAAAATTATTTTTGAAACCAGATATAAGTTATTTTATCTCATATAATAGAAAATAACAATTTATAGGTCTCAATATTTCACAAAGTACATATATTTTATAGTTTATTATTATACAGACTATAAAGAATGATAAAAATGATAAATCTTTGATCACACACCCAAAATTTAAAACTTTATGGTCTCACAATAATTATTAAATAAAATGAATATTTACCTTTTTATCACCCTAGTAAGAAACCCATCTTATCATCATCTTGGATAGTACCCATTTTATGTTCCAATCTGATCATATTTTGGATAATATCATGCTCAGATTCTATTTTGATAATTTCTTGGATAATACCCTTTTTAGGTTTCAATATATATTCAACTCTCTAATTTGAATGTTTTCAGTCCCATAATTCCTAAAACTCAAGTCGTGAGGATTCTTTACCCCATCCTTTGAATGCCATTTAGATTTTATTGCTATCCCCTTCTTGCTATTAATTTATAGAAACAACTTTTTACCACTCATGTAGGCCATTAGGATTAAGGATCTAAAATCAAAGGTACAAAAGACCTTATTTATTCCACATGGAAGGCTCAAATAAACATTAGTTTTCAAATAAAAATAAAAGTAGGCATATCCAAGTAAGAACATTCTTCCCCAAGATTCATAGTGGTACCTTTGGAGTCTTTAATTTTCTCAATAAAAACCATACTTTGATATTAGAAGTAAATTATTCTCAAATCCATGTTGAACATGTCTTACTCTACACTTTGAAACTCACTTAACCATTATTTCTTTTTACAAGAGTAATTTATGGCAAGCTAAATTCTTAGTGTTTTTCATGTCCCTTAGATGGTTGGCCCATAAAATAATTTTTATAAATACCATCACATAATAGAATCCCATAATGTCTTACATTAGAAACAATAGTAGTGTAATTTTGACCCACCTTTCTATGAATGAATCAGGGTAATTTTTACACTATCACTTGCTATCTGAGTAATGGGAAACATCTACATAATAGTTACCACAAAAACCACCAAAATAGAATACAAAAAAACTAACATATTTATAATTATATTATGAAATAGTTTGTGTAAAAAATGATAACTTTATTTTAAACCAATATGATCTATAAACTAGGTGGATATTCCACATTAAGTTTCACCATCATGGACCTTTCAAGGAAAGATGTTTCCCTCAAGTTATTTTCCATAGAAAAACACCTAAAATATTATTATAATATGTATTCTTATCTTAAAACTATCATATAAAACATATAAATTAATATCTCCACACTCTAAACATGATAATACTCCATACATGACTACAATTAACATGCTTGCATAGAGGTGCAATGCCAAATGTGAAGTTCTTGAATCACAGGGATGAATTTTGAGCTCTCTTAAATGTTTGTGTATTCACCTATTTATAAGTAATGTAATTATATGAGAAAAGGAAAAAAAATAGATTAAATAACCAAAAAGAGATATACATAATACATACCCTAGAGAAACTCAATATGAGAAAACTTGAGTAAGAGTGAAGCCATGGTTTGTCATCTCCGCTATGTTCTACAGTTTACAAGATTTTCTACATCTTGGGATTACAAAGAAAATAACCTCATACACACATAATGATATCTACAATATTCCTTTGAATATTTTAAATAAAACTACTAAAATCAGCCTTTTCCAATTGTGTAGTATTCACTCTATCACCTATAACTAAGCAACAATGAGGAAAGAATAACAAGAACTCAAACTTTCCCATACATAAAATACCTCTGTGCATGAAATTTATAGGTTCATATTTATATACAATAATAACTCTTGGATGCATTAAATAATTCCAAGATTTGGAAACTAAAGTAATGCAATGCATGTCCTTTCATATTCCTATGATTCTATCTTTTGTAATCTACATTATAAAACCTATATATAAGATCTCAAATGCTTTAGAATTCATGTAACACCTAAAATTAACCACTAATAAGTTAAACATCAAAAAAATATTCAAATTACCATGGCCTCAGCTAGTTTTAGAGTTCAATAGTCAAGATCCAGAGTTCATCAATCAACTCTTAATAGATCTCAAAGATTTAGAATGCCAAATTCAAATGATTATAAATTTTGTATACGACCTCAAAATGGCATTATATTTCTTTGAAATTGTATATTTTTTTGATTGGAATACAAATATGTAATTTAAAATTACTATTGAAACCAAACATATGTTATTTTATCATGTACAAAAACTAGCAAATTTTAGGTCTCAACATTTCACATATTACACATATTTAACATATGATTATTATACCAAATTAAATGGATGATAAACATGGTCAATTTTTTTTTTTATCAAAGTTAACCATGCAATCCTATGAATACCTTATTATATGATTATTTCCATCCTACCCATCAAACTATTAAAATATTTAGATGTATCAAAATATATATTCATCCTCTATTGTTAGAACAATGTGAGTCTTGGATAATTTTTAGAATTGAACCTAATGTTTTATGCATTGGGACTGGTGTTTAAATAATTTATCCACCCATTTATTATGCCTCTATTGATATAACAAAGTGGTTTTTCCACTATGAGTACATGAGATGAAGTGTGACCAAGAGGAAGACACGTCATCATAATTATCAACCTGTAATAATTATGTGGTCAAGGTGGTTAATGAGGTGCTTAATGTACCCAAACCAATTCAAGATATTTTGGTATCATTATTACTTGGATACTTATGAAAGGAAATATTGTTTTATGAGAATAAATCCTTCTCCAAGGTCTCAATTACTAGGTCTTGGTATGTAGGGTAACCCAATTAGCTCATTATGACCATTCCATATCAAGGGTCTTCGATGAATATTTTAGATAAATCAAATGAATTATAAATGTGGATCTTTATGCTTAGAATAATTATCATACACATATCATGGAAATGTATCTGATTCAAACAAGCACATCTATTACTCTGATTCCATAGTGCATAAGTAGTAATGGATGAGAGTCTACAATCAAGATATAAAACTTAAGAGTAGACTACAACCTAGAAACTAAACTAATATAATATAATAGACTAATTAAAAAATAGTGAAGGGTAGGGATAAAAGAGAAGAAAAAGCCTAAATTCTAATGTAGTCTACTCTATATTTTATTGAGTAGAGAATTCCCTAGATAAACTAATCCTTATTTGATCCAGACCTAACACAATTACAACTAAGGATGGTGTAAGAGTATGTGAAATGAATTAGCAAAGCCAAAGAGGAAAATTAGTTCACCATATACATGTGAAAACCAAGTGTATCAAAGGACATATATTTTAGATAAATATATTTGTATTAATAGGATAAATTAGGATTCATTATATACTCATTTGAGTTATAGACATGGCTTTTAAATAGCCTCAACTTAGAAACTAATATAGAGAGTAGGAAAAAATTATAAAATCAAATCATTGATCTACTTAACTAAGGGTAAACAACTAGTTTGTCCACTAACATTTCTATTCTAAGAGAACCAATGTTTTATTACAACATATGATCTCATCTTATATAAAAATGAATGTCCAAGGAGATCCTTCTTAAATTTTCATTTCCCACTAATGCAGTGGTTATAAGTAATCATAAATTTGATTGGAAATGGTATTAGGGGATTTAACATATCTACCCCTTGATCACAATTTTTAGCTTATAATGATCATGCCAAATAAATGATGGAATTTGTCTTTTAAACTCATCATCTCTCCTTGGCCTTTTACCATGCACACATCAAATGATGAATCATACCATATTGATTGATTTACATTCAACTATAGGGGATAGTAAAGATCAAATTTGAAGATTACTATAAATTTATTACTTCTATCCCCTTTTAGTTGGAGAGAAACCAATTTCACCTTGACTACCATTCCTAAATTTGTTACATAGTCTGCCTAAGATTCTTCATGGTATTGATGGTTATATGGGTTGTCAATGTTGGTTTATTCATCCTCTAACATCATCAATACCACATATATCTTTATCAAATTTGTAATCTATTTCCATTTTCTAGGCTATTGGATTTACTTTAGTGGATCTATTTTACCACTTGGCAACTTGTTGATGCCAACAATATGTTTTTTACTATTTCCATTTTCATGTCCACATGGCCTATTCTCATTTTCTTGGGATCTTTAGATATTTAGATTTAATCATTTTTATGTGTCATCTCCTTGGCTTCTTAGGATCCTCATGCTTTAGGATAATGGTGTAATGGCTCCAAGCTCTTGAGCTAATGGTGTAATGGCTCCAAGCTCTTGATCTAATGGCTTAATGCTCCTGATCTCCTTGGGGTTCGATAAGGTGTCATGTGGCATCTTCTCAAGACCTTAGGACCATAATATTATTAAATTTATATATATTGTTTTAATTCCCCTAAGGTTTTAAGGCTATGAGGCTCCATGATTCTAGGGTTCTTAATTCTTAATGCCTTAATCCCTTTAAACTCCCAAGGTTCTGGGTTGTAGGGATTGTACCATGCGATGCATTTTTAGGGCTAGAGATCTTTAAAAAGATAATCAATTTTATAAAATATTTTTTCCCTAAAGTCACATAGTATTGATATTTGAACACATGGAATGACCTATGAGAAAAGAATAAAAAAACTAAGCAAATAATTTTGTAAAAAAACGGATATGGAAATTTAAATGAAAACTATTAAGTCCAAATCTAAAAAATGACTAAGTAAAAAATGAAAACTATGAAATGACTTAGTCATTTGTTTGATACAAAGCCAATTTAGTTTATTTTATATAAAATTGACTAAGTAAAAGAATAAATATGTATGAAAACTTAGTTACATTAAATCAAAATGAATGAAAAATGGACTAAATTATTTGAATAAGAAGTGATAAAACTATAGGTGAAATGACCTAAGAAAGAAGCTTTAAATGTGTTTCAAAACACAAACATGATGATATACCAAGACTTAATAGAATTATACAAGTTTAGATTATTTAAATTAGTGCATTCATATATGAAATCCTATACTAAACCAAATAAATGCAAAGACATTAAATTAAGCAAGTTAAATCACTTGTAACTAATCATCTAGTAGACTGCCAATCAAGTAGAGCCCAATTACATAAACATCTATAATTGAATTTAAGCGAAACATGTTAGTGATACAAAAATGACTGGACACTAGAGCAAAAAGAGGGTCCCTATTTTTAATTTGATAATGGAGTATGTTGTGCAAGTAACAAAAAATAGAGATTCTTGCTGGGAAATATTTTTAAGGATTTTGAAAATCCAAAATCAATGATTTCATAATAAGAAATAAAATTAACAGTAAGTAACTACTTAGAACAAACTATAATTCAAAGCCACTAAAGTATATAGGAACAAATGAAATACTAAGCTAAGAATACATTCAAAGACCATCTAAGTGCATGATTGAATTATTTATTCATTTTCTTTGCATCCACACACAGAATTTAGATTTACATAAGTCTATAACTACTGAGGGAAAAATATTTTATTATTTAGCTTGGGGAGAAGTGGTGTGGGCCATGATCTGATACTAGAAAAGCATTTATAGCCATAACAAAGATACATCTAGTCCATACCAAAGGCATTATTTCATTTCCAACTAGGTTAGAAATCCTATGGTGGAGGCTACTAAGATCATACTTTAATGAAGAATGCTTAGATTTTAGATTTTATCTCAATTAATTTTGAAAGGATATTTTTCATTTTCATCCATAGAGGGTTAGGGACAAATCCATATATAAATGAAATTAACAAGTTCATGAGAACTCAATATAAATAAAAATTGAAGCAATGTTGTATTTTTATTAATTTATTTAATTAAGTGTATAAGATGGTTTTCGAATAGAAAATATATTTTATATATTCACAAGCTCTGTTAAGAATCATTGACCTTTGAAATTTATAAAATGAATAAATCAATCAAAACAATTCACATAATATTTTCAAGTAAAATTATAATTAAGCTCTTTGAGTATCATATATGCTACCTTTGAAACAACCTTTCATTTTATTTATTTGACTAAAAAAGGGACCATAGGGAAAAAGAGTTTGGATATACCCAATGCCAAAATTAGAAAATGAAGAAAGAAAACCTAAGATAACAACAAGGGATAAGAAGGAAAGAAAAATAAAACAAAATAGGAAAGGGAAAAAGAAGTATTCATAGGGGTTTTCAGGAAAATGTATACTTGTATCAATTAAACCCCTAATTCTTTAGGATTTTGAGAAGGGTAAAGGAACATATAATTGTGTCTACATTGAAAAAAACTATCCCAAATATATTTATCAATGTTCTTTCTAGGATAATTAAGCACATTAAGATTTTGCAAGTCAACAATATGTTTACAATTAATTTTTAGAAATCACTTTGGATAGGGTGAATAAAATAACTCATCCCATCTATTATATTATGGTGAGGAATAGGTTTGGGAATTCATAGATACTAGAGTTATTGGAAGATCCAACTTAAGAGTGGCATGTTCTTGATGGAATCCAATTAGTACACTAATGGTTGGTTGTTCCTTGATTGAAATGGATGCTATGGTGGGACCTTGATCTTCCTATTCATTTCCAAGAAGGAATGAAAATGGTTCTTCTCATTTTAATGACTAAGGTATGCAAAATACTGTACTAAAAATGTGAATTTTCAACTTTGATTTACATTTACATATCTCCTTTTTCCATGACTGTACACTTCAAGGTGATGCTAGTTCATTAGAATGTAAGTCTTCCAAAAGGGGGATATATTCCCTATTGAGTCTCTCTAATCTAGTTATTTCACATGGAAACTTTGATTCATCTTTTCCTTCTTCCTCAAGTTTTCTCATCTCCAATGATGGAATTGGAAAGATACTTAAACCATTAATTTTATTTCCATATTAAATAATTTTTTTAGTTGGAGATCAAGTAATATAAGAAAATAATGCTTCATATGCATATCACGCATCTTCCTCATCTAGTGGATCCAACTCATTGAGTTCATATTTAGGGTGATTATAAGAGATTTTTAATTCACCCTCTTGAGTGGGCATCATAACTTTGATTTGATATTTTATTATTAGATCACTCAAGATAGATACCATTTCCTCATCATCAGACTCATCATCACTACTCTTAGGGATTAACCTAGGCATCTTCTATTAGTAACTTCTTTAAATGAATGGAACATAATTATTAAAAGTATAAAATGACACTTGGATACCAAAATTAATAAAATGTAATACTGATTAGATACTAAACTAATAGAGTTAAATACATTAATGGAGAAAACAAGGTATTGATTTAGTATAATGAGTTCACTTGATAACACATACAGGGTAATACATAGGTAAATTCTCATCATAAATCACAAATCATTTGATGGAATGACTTGTAGGAAGTGTAAACGCATAATATTTTCACACTTTTATTGATTAATGACACTTTACTTCTTGTAGGAACCTATCAAGGCTCAATCTCTCTAAGTGCATGCCCTAAGGTGCACAGGGAAAGGGGTGGCCAGACCTTTGGTGCTTCACAAGATTATTTTCACTTTTTGCCATATTATTACCAATCTAAATAGTTCCTAAAAACTTTACCTAAGATATTTCTCATCCCTTACATATTATTCTAATTTTTTCCCTCTTTCTATCCTTCATTTCCTTTCTTGGAACCCTTTTGACCTGTTCAACATCCTAGGTCAACTTGGTAAACCTAGTATAGTTTTTGGACCTTTTCTCTCTTTTGGTTGGTTAGCCTCATGGTTGACCTAACATAGACCTAGTGAGTTAGACCAAAAATATGATAGGTTGATCAGGTCAAACTAGCATAAATGACATTCTCAAATAATTTTAGGGTAAGATACTCCTATAAATACAAGTTCATTTAGATCATTATTAAGATATGTAATCAAAAGTTATTATCTTCTTGTGCTTCTTCACAATCTACTCTTCCCCCATTCTACTAGAGAAAACATAGCTTAGGTTTCTTATTTTGGAGAATCTAGTCTTGTGGATAAGTCTTAGATGCTTTAAACTAATAAAGTGATCCTTATGAACCACAACAACTTCTTGCAAAGCCCCATTAGCCAAGGGAGAGATTGAGTCTCGATGGGTTCACATTTAAGTAAGTATATTCTAACTTTTTTGTCCTCTCTTTTAGTAGATAGAATTAGCATAAGTGTTGGCTTGAATAATATTACTCTTCATATTCCATGTATTAGGGTGTTACTCCTACTTAATTTATTTTAGGTTGCCTATACATGTTTTGATTACTTTACTTTACTAACCCCAACTTTATGCCACAAGCTTTGGTATGCACTAGATTAGATTTAATTTTCTTGTTATTAGATTAGTGAAATATTAAATCATATGACTCTTTTAGGGTTTTTGTGTGATTATTTTAGACTATAATATTTTGAACCCTACCTCACATGGTGTGTTGTGATGAGTGATCCCCTAATTTGGTCTAGTAGATCCTCATGTTGGTCATGGTCCCACTTAATAATTTTATGCCCCCAATTGTAAGTGTAGGTGTGTTCTATCCCATTTGATCCAATATTGATTTATGGACATGATGCATTTCTGATTACATACATTCTAGTGAACCCAATGTCAATAAAACCCTTACAAGATTTATTTCACTTATTTCATTTATATTTATCATTATTTTTATCATAGCTTTACTGTGTTGGATCAACTTTATCAACCTAGTTATTTATCATGTACATAGGTTTTTAGGAAGTAACTAGCTCGACTAGCTTGACTTAGTACAGGTTCCAAAACTTATAGAATTCTATTTAGATTACTAGATTGACTAGATCGACCTAATATAAAAAAATTCTAGTTTCCATACTTTCAGTTTAGCTTATGAGGTCGACCAGGTCAACCTAGTGCATTTTCAACACTTTTTCAATAGGTTCTTGTATAAATTAGTCAACAAACTTGATCTATTTTATAGGTTTTTAATTGTTTTATCCAAGTTTTTAGATCAATAATCTTCTCCTCTTTATCTTTAAATCATTAAGGTGAGTTTTTACTTCTCTATATCTTTCTATTTTTGTACTTTCCTTTCATAGTTTATAGTCTTTAAACTTCTCCTGCTTAGTCAACTAGGTCGACCCTGTGGACGTACTTATGTGTTTCCTAAAATAACTAGGTTGACCTAATTAACCTAGTTAGTTTTCAAACTTTTCTTCCACAATATAGGTTCAACCCTATCGACCTTGTTCTGTATTATTATCCATATAGTTTCTCAACTATACCTTATTTCAAAGTTGGAATTAACCATATATGTTAATCACATTTCATTATTTTCATGCTTAAAATAGCTCACATAGTCTAATTAGGGTATTTTCAATTAATCACTTAGTTACACTATTTATATTCTTTTACACACATGGAAAAACCACATAAACATCAATATACATATAAACACTTAACCACCCAGGTCTACCTACCTGGATTTCATCACCAAGGGGGAAGTCAACTTAATGTTTTGGTCAAGTATAAAGCATGGTTAATTGTATATTTTAGCCAAGCACCCATTACCCTTATTACTATGGTGTGTGAAGTGAGGGAGTAGGCCCCAATACCAAACTTTAATCATTACCACTAGAGTCCCTTTCAACCTAAACTTACATGAAACTATCCTTAGATTCTTATCTAATACCTTACTTATCTCCAATCCCCCTTTACATTTAAAATCATTCTTAATAATCTAATCAACATTCTAGGTTAACCAAGTGGATAGCTTTAATTTAAAGTTTCTTTCTTTCTTTTTGATCAATTATGTGTGAAAAAGCTTACATTAGCCAGTGTTAGTTTAAGATTTTTCTTTGTGTGCATCAATTAGATTGGCCATCATCAATTCAATTGATTGTGTGTTTCCTTTCTATACTTAGTTTCTTAGATTAACTACAAATTATCTTATTTCATTTCCAAACTTGTTATTAGTTTTTCCTCTTCCCTGTTCACTGTACTAGGTCAACCTGGTTGACCCTATACTTTTTTTAGCTTCTATACACTGCACTAGAGTGACTTGGTTAACCTAGTATAGTCTACAAGCCCTATTTCCTACACTAGGTCAATCTGGTCAACTTAGTTATGTTTCCCATTTTTCCTATTTTTTAATCTAATTTCCTATTTCTCTAGTTTTGTATCCTATTCATCTCTCTTTAGTCATAATGAGGTCTCATATCAGAATCTTTTTGGAAAACCTAAATCTATTTAGAAACTATATGAGATGTTCATTCCTTCCTATCTTTTCCTCCCAAGAGAACCATCACTCTTGGGGCACTTCTTCTCCTCCTTCATCTATGAACTATAATATGGTACAAATAACACATCAAAAATTAAGTTGATGGATCTAATCCTTTCCATACTTAACAAGACACTTGTCAAAATATCTAAACCAATGTAGGAGTGATTGATACAAATCTATTTAACAATCCCACTAATAACCCTCCCCCTAACACTAATTTAGGGAGTGCTGTAACCAACACTAACTCACCTCTCGATACAATCCAAATCTTATCTTAATCATTTAGAAAGTGAATATCATGGAAAACTATAATACCAACCAAATGATGCAACTTTAACAACTCTTAATCAATGTGGATAATCAACCTCTAACTATTCATCCTCAAGCTAATCCTAATTATATTCCTCCACCTCTTAGGGATGCCTCAAGTAGTATTATTATTCAACCCATAATGAATAACAATATGCTTCAAACCATTCAAAAAGGGCCTTTATCTCCCTTCAGTGTATCCATTGATATTGATGGGACTAAAGACCCTAGTTCATTCCTCAAAGCCTTTGGCAACCTTTACAAAGAGTGGATCCAAATTGAAACATTTTCCATAACTAAACTATTAGTCAAAACTTTCATTGATGATGTATTAGAATGGTATAATCAACTTCCTCGACATTGTATTTGTCAAATTGAATATTTGGTCAATCCTTTGGTTAAAGAGTTTCAACATAATGATCTTCTTGAAAATTATCTTAGTCACTTCATAAATGTTAAACAATCTCCTAATGAATCAATTCATGACTTTATTAAAATATAGACATCATTAGCTCATAAAGTTGATCATAATATGATTGATGATAATTTATTCAAACTCTTTATTACCACTTTGACTCCCACTCTTTAATACAAGGATCTAATTTTTGCTCCTCAAACTCTTAAGAAATCTCTTTACCAAGATAAGCATCAATAATTTCTTATGAATCAATTTGAAACCAATCATAAAATTCTTAAAGGATATTTCCAAACATCTAATGGTATCACTGGTAATACTTCCCAAAGCAAAACTAGAGTTTCCAAATATGATGTTCCGTTACCATCTCATACACCTCTTTCGGTTTAAAAACTAAAATAATTTTTACCACTCTCAAAACCTTTCATTTATCCCAATGCTCTTCTTAAGTGGTATGATCTCAATATATTCTACTATTCCCATGATGAAATTGGGCATTCTCATGAATACTTTAGAGGGCTCACTAAGTGTGTCATTTCTTATATGCTTTGTGACTCATTCAACCATGAAGCTCTGATCAAACTTCATCATCAAGAGTATGCTTCTGCATCTCAAAAATGACAAAACTTTTAAGCCTCTACTTCTAATAATCTAAAATCTTATTCCAAAAATAATCAATCAAATGCCAAGGATGTTTATGCCATCAATGATGATTATGACCTATATTATAACAAATCTCAATATGTCAACATTGATGAGGTTAATTATCATTGTAAACTAGCTCAAAAATATCCTATTACCAAGCTTAAAAAACCATCTTTAGAAGAACAATTGATTAAAGATACTACTACCACTCATGATGATTCAGAAGCACCTGAGGAACAACTTCATTCTTCCAATCCTCCCACCACATTTATACCTCCTAAATCTAATTTTCCTTTTAAAACTCATTTTGGTTCTTCTAAATCACATTGGAATTTTCTTGAAGAACTCAACTCTATGTTTTGTAAGATTCCTCTTATGGAGTTGTTTCACACTTCACCTTATCATCACAAATTTCTTATGTAACAACTTCAAGAAAATGAAGATCCATCTTCCATAGATCAAGAACCACCTTCTATTAATTCTCAACCAACTAATTTTAGTACCACTGAGACTATGTGTCATTATTCTAAGCCTTCCATTGAATTTATTTAAGAAGACATGATCAATGATGAAATCCTTTTTCACATTGATGATCTGCCTTTCTTTATCAAAGTATCCATTAATACCACCCTTATCTAAAAAGT
This sequence comes from Torreya grandis, assembly GCA_037957365.1. Taxonomy (NCBI): domain Eukaryota; kingdom Viridiplantae; phylum Streptophyta; class Pinopsida; order Cupressales; family Taxaceae; genus Torreya; species Torreya grandis. The sequence goes on along the minus strand of JARHVA010009149.1, from coordinate 45,244 downwards.
TCTATTTGATAAAGGTTTTGGCATTAATGTCACATCCTTATGGCTCATTTAGCAACTTAGTTGTAAAAAAGATCATCTTAAACAAAACCATCTTACTTATTGTGGATTTGACAAGACTAATCAAAAGCCTCTTAGTTGAATTTGGCTTTTATTGACCATTAGACCTAAGACTGTTAGAACCAAGCTTATGGTCCTTGATCTTCCTTTATCCTATAACATTATTCTTGGTCATCCATAGACTCATCAAATGAGGGCCATCACCTCTTCTGGTAGTTAGTGTATTAAATTATAGCATAATATAAATTATTAAAAACGTGAAGCTAATCCCAACCCATGGAACATCCAACGTCCCAATCCTAAGCCTCACTGTCAAATTCTCATAATTTATAAAATCAATAGTGCTCCTTTACCTGAGTTCATCAATATGAATCTTGATCTTCAAGTTACTCTTAAAAATTCTAATGATGATGATTCCAATGAGTTGCATCATACTTGAAATACTAATAAACTACCCCCGTATACTATGGATTAGATTCCTCCTTCTCTCTTACCTTGAGATCACACTATTCCTATCATGGATGAGATTACTAATTTTGCTCTTCCATGTAATGCTTAGGATCCATCTTTACTTGAAGATGCCTTCACTTGAAATTAGTTTGGAGTGGCCAAATTATTCCAAGATCCTCTCACCATATGCCCTCGTGTATTTATCAACATTAGTATTTCACCTTCTAAAACTCCTCTCAATTCTCAAGCATGTATGATTTATCCAACATATGATGATAACTATATCATGGCCCAAGCTCACTCTAGAGACTTGGTTGTCTAACACTATCAAAATATTTTAGCCTAAAATCATGCATTCAAACAAGATGTACATACCATATCTAGACATCATGACTTAGATCTCTAGGGTCATGTACCTCTTACCAATTCTCCACTTATCGATACTCCTTGGGTGGTAGAACAACTTACACCTTCCAAACCTATAGATGCTTCTACATCTTCTCTGCCTCCTATAGATCCTATCATTTCTTTAGATTCTTCTCCCCTCATTGAATCTATCAACACTCCCATCTCCTTAAATCAATCATCTTCATCTACTTCCAAAATTACACTAGATGGTAAAGAAACCAATGTCCATCAGATTTATTTTGAATATGATTTCCATGGCAATAAAATTCTAGATCTTGAATTAGGTGTTGAATATTATGGTTCTCTTCCTACCTTGCCTAGTGATGAAGCTATTCTTGAGTTACTTCATGCCCAATAACCTCAAATTCCTCGATAGCATCATAAACTTGTAAATTTAAATTATAAAACTCCTTGCTTTAAAAACTTTGTTGCTAGCATTGATCCTAAACAAATCCAATTTCAGCCCTACCTAACACACCTTGCCATTTTTAGGATGGAGATGCCATGCTTATCAAAGAAAAAAATCATATCAAATATGATAACCCATCTTCTCCTTTACCAATCATAATTTCTTGAGAACTCTCACCATCTGAGCATGATAAATTTAGCTTATTCTTTGATAAATATAAATATGCATTCACTTGGTCCTACCAAGACATGCCTGACATTGACCCTAGTGTTATGGTTCATAACATCATCTCTTATCTTGATGATAATCTAATCCATCAAAAGCAATGAAAATTATCACTTGAATTTACTAATCTATGTCATAATGAATCATTAAATTACTAGATGATAAATTCATTAAACTAGTGGATTATTTTGAATGGGTTTCTAACATTGTTCCCATTTAGAAGAAGGTCACTATGGTCATCTACATTTATATTGATTTTTGAAACCTTAATGTTTCTTATCCTAAGGACAACTTCCCCTTGCCTTAAATAGATGTCATCATCAATTCTATGGTTGGTTATAAAATGTTCTCTTATGGATGGTTTCACAAGATATAATTAGATTCATATCACTCCTTAGGACCAACATAAGACTTATTTCACCATGGAATGGGGCACCTATTATTATGTCAAAATTCCCTTCAACCTTAAAAATGTCAGAGCTACCTACCAATGTGATATGACTCACATATTTCATGATCTCATTCACAAAATTGTTAAAACTCATGTGGATGATCTTATTTCTAAATCCAAACATTGTAAGATCCATCTTTATGATCTTGATATCATATTTGACCATCTACTAAAATAGAAAGTTAGAATTAATACTTTAAAATGTGTTTTTGGAGTCACATCTAGAAAATTGTTAGGATTCTTAGTTTCTCTCCATGACATCAATGTTGACCTAGCCAAAATTAGTGTTATTGTTAACATGCACATTCCTTGATCTATTCATGATATTAATACATATTTAAGCAAACATGGGTTAATTATATGGCTTGTCCATGAAATGGATTATTTCATTTACTCCATCAATTCTATTCTCAAGAAAGGTACAACTTTAGAATGGATAGATCCATGTCAAAAAACCTTTGATAATATAAAGTAATCATTACTTCATCCACCTATACTTCATCCACCTTCCAATGATAAAACATTAATTCTTAATACTTCTTCCACACCTATTTTAGTTGGGGTAATGCTTGTCCAACAAGATGATATATGAAGAGAGTATGATATTTACTACATTAGTTAAGGCCTCCTTGATTATGAGACATGTTATACCAAATTTGAGAATGATTTCCTCTCTATCTATTATACAGTTGAAAAGATTCATCATTATATGCTATACCAAACTACTTATGTCATCATTCATTCTGACACCCTTCATTATTTATTCTCTAAAGCCTTTCTTCCTAGAGATATAATTTAAAAATGGATGGTCTTACTTATGGAATTGTATCTTTGTATCATCACACAAAAAGTTGTTAAAGGGCAAGTCATAGCTGACCAACTTATCATATCTCCCATTATGACCAATTCTTCACTTCAAGATGATCTTCTCAATGATAATATCATTTTCAATGAAGGTCTTAATTAATATGTATCCCTTAAAGATTACATTCATATCTTTACTATTGATCTTGAAGCTAATAATATTAAAGAATCTTCCCTCCCTCTAGTACTACTAAATCATAGGTAATTATTGAGGAGCTCCCTAAAATTAATGTTGACTTGCATGAGGATACTTGGACCTTCCACTTTGATGGTGATAAATTATTTCAAGGATCTGGGGCAGGTTACATTCTCACTAGTCCTCTTGGTAAGATTATTGCTTTAGCCTTTTATCTCACTTTTGATGTCACCAATAATATGGTCACGTACAAAGATCTTATCTTAGATATGGGAGATACTCTTCATCTATACATCTAATATATTCATGTTTTAAGAGATTCTCATCTCATTTGTCATCAAGTTAATGGTGATTATCAATGTAAAAGTGAGAAGATCATTACATATCATCAAATTTTAACTACTCTTGTTAAGGACATCAATTTCTTTCTAATCCTTCCTTTATTATTCAAATTAGAAAATCTCCATCATCTATCTAACCACCTAATTTATTTATCTATCACATCAAGGTTATGACTATTCAACAAATCCCTTGGTATCAATATATCATTCAATACTTATAGCATCATACTTATCCTCTTGATCTAGATTTTTTTGAAATGACATGCATTCATAAACAAGATTTCAAGTATGTATTTTGACATAACATCCTTTACTATCACAATGTCAAAGTTACCATACTCTATTTTATTATGCAAGATGAGGTTTCTCCTCTACTCAAGTAAGCACATGGGGGAATTTAGGGTGGTCACTATAACATACATGATACAACACACAAATGCCTATGTATGGGTTATTTCTGGCCTACTCTTGAAAAAGATGCAATTGAATTTTGTAAGAAGTGCAATCTTTATTAGCTTCATAATGATCTCATCCATTCACCTCTTGTCGAGATTAAAACTATCAAATCTCCTTGGCCATTTTCCACATGGGGATTTGATCTCATCGGTAAACTTCTTTTTTCTCAAGATGGGCATGTCTTTATCATCACCACTATCAAGTACTTTACCAAGTGGGTAGAAGCCATGCCGCTTGTTAATGTTATCAGTCCTACCATATCCAAATTCATTCTTAACCATATCATTTTCCTCTTTGGCATTCCCCATACCATCAGTTTAGACAATGGTGGTAAATTTAAAAATAAACATGTTAAATAATTTGGTACCAAATTTAAGATCAATCACAAGTTCTCCATGACTTATCATCCATAATGTAATTGTTAAGCTGATGCCACCAATAAAATTCTTAAAAAAATTCTCCAAAAAAAATCATGAAATGTATATGGATTGGCATATTCATCTTTACCCTACACTTTGGGCTTATCATACTCATATTCATACTACCACTAAGGTAGCTTTATTTTTGTTAGTCTATGGTTTTGAGTCAGGCCTTTCATTAGAATTTGATCTTCCCTCTCTATGTATACCTCTTCATTAATTATTCTTGATGAAGAATTATGTGAAGCTCACCTTCATGCCCTTGATCTTCTTGATGAATGCCATGTTTCTACATTAAAACATAACCACCAATACAAGAATCACATTACCTGACAATATAAAAAATGTGTTAAAGTCCACACTTTTAATGTTGGTGATCTTGTCCTTAAATTAGTTACACCCATGATAAAGAAGTCAAATATGCCCAAAAATAGTGGGGCCCATATTTAGTCAAAGACATTCTTGGTCCAAGCACTTATCATCTTCAAAATAATGAAGGCCATGTTTTCAAAGAGCCCCCCAATGCTCAATTCCTTAAAAATTACTTTAAATAAACATTTCCTTCTTGTCGTGTTTTCTATCTATATCTATGTAACTTTTTTTGTAAATTACTTAAGAATGGGCCTTTCCCTCTATAGTAGTTTCCTTCCATTTGTAAACCTTTAGTCATACTTTTTGGTCTTTGGTTTCTTGATGTATGATTTATTATTTTTTGGAAATTAGATGTTTAATTTCTAAATAATAAATGGGTCTAAGAAAATAAAATCAATAAATAGTATGCAATAATTAAGCCACTAGTTTATTTAAACAAATTATATTTTTTCCTTTTCTAAAAATAGTAATGAGTGAGATAAAAGATGACTTAGCTTATTTTAGACTATTACAATTAAGACAAAGTTTGATACTAGAGGAATAGGATTGGGACACTTTCAAAAACTAAGATCTAGAGTTTATTTATTGATTGGATAGGAACACTAAAAATAGGACACCTTACTATATAGTGTTGTAGTCTTAGTCTTGCCACTATTTTCCAAACTACTCATAGAGATATGATTTTTTTGGGTTTTATTCACAACATTTGTGTGAGTCTGTGTACCAAAGTTTAGGTCCTCAATGTTAATGTAACTCCATGTAGAACTAATTATTTATGTGCTTATGTCTTTTATGAAATTAAATGTAACTTTATAAAATAGGGAAAAGGGGTTAGTGTGTAAAGGATACATTGGATGCACTTCACACCTCATGTGTGGGCATGCTACCTACATACCAATACTCCAAGGAGGGATAAATCTATATTTAGTTCTCCCATTTAAATTTTTGGTGCAATAGTGTGAAGAAAATTCAAGTAAATGTGAAATTGGGTCTACTTATAATGACTAGGGACTGGTGTAAAGGTTTGAATAAGCTTGAAATACTATTGGATGCTTGTATGTAAAGATTACAAAAGAGTGCTTGAGTAGTATTGATTCTCTCTTATAAATGAGTAGCAACCCTTCTAAATTGAATTTGATTGGACTTTTATATGGGATTTAATGATTATGGGTTAAATGAATTTTCATTAGGCTGACATGAATTAGGATAAATATTCAATAAAATACGAATATTAGAACCAAAAGTACACTTGGACAACATTGAAAACTAGACACCCTAGGTTTTAGTGCTCTTGTCTAACTTGGGTGATATTATTCAAAGGGAATGAGACCTAAGGGGATGGATATATGCCCGAGAGAGCTTCTTGGGTCTACAAGGGTTAAGTTTAGAAGGCTATGGATGACTAGGAATCAATGAAATAAAATCTTAAAAGGGTTGTTCAAGTAAGAGGACCTATGGATTGGCTGTCATTAGCCATACTAAAGTAACCAACTTTTGCATTTTATATGACTAAATTTGCCCTCCATTTATTTTAGTGATGCAACAAATCAAAATATTAGGATAAAGGAAAAATAGAAAGCATACCCAAACTTACTTGTAAAGGTGAAACTCATGAATCTATGTGATTCTAGATGTGTGTAGAGAGAGCAAGTATGAAGTGTGAATCTATAATGAAAAACATAGAGTAGATCAATCCTTACTAGATATTCTTTATCTTAAATAAGAATTTACACAAGTTAGGTAAGAGAGAGAGGAAGAGAAAGTAATGAATACGCCTCACTAGGTACATGAACCAATACAAAACTTATTGTGATGCTAGATTGTCTAAGGTGTGTGTTTTACCAAAAGTAATATCATAAACAAAGTTGAGTGCTCAATTCCTTAGAAGTGGGTCAAAAATGTAAAGGTATGCCCTTTGTCTCCATTTATTCCTACTAAGTGAAGCTAATGAATCATGCATGTTTCAATTAATGTTTGGAATGTGTCCAATCCTTTTAAATAAGTGGATCAAGAATATAAAGGCTAACTAGTCCTTTCACTCCATCATTTCCCCATGAAGTGAAGCTATGAAGTGATACCATTATATAATAGATGTCATATGAGATGGATCCTAAAGTTCATGAATGTGATGTAATCTTATAATTTTTGCATGGATAGCTGAATGTATGATGGAAACTAGGCCACTCTTGGCCATTTCAAAAGATCGAGACTAGGATTGTATGAAAGCCACTCCAAAACTAGTGTAATAGTCTTATATGGAAGCCAAATCAAGAACTTAGGTACTTGATAAGTTAATCTTATATGAAATCTAGACTTAGAAAATGACGCCAACCACCTATAAATGGAGTAAGGCATGCAAATACTAAGAATGCTTAAGAAAAAAAATTAAACTTAGAAAGAGAGGAAGACCAATGTGCCACACACATTGCCCCCAATAACTAGTGTCTAGAACATGGATTCTGATCTGGAAGTTATATCACTACCCAATCTAAAAATAGAAGTGAGATCCATCATGCTATGCATGATGCCCCCTATATCTAGATTCTCTAAACAAAAACTATACTAGAACATGCTAAATTTAGATTGTGATGTACTAACAAACCTATAGCTAAACTCACCTTTCTATCTAATTTTGGAAAAAACTAATTTTTATACTATCTATATAGGAGCACTAAAAATAGAACACCCTACTATCTGATATTGTAGTCTAACTTTGGTGTTATTGTGCAAGGCCAAATCTAATGATTGTTCTAGATTCTCTATTATCTACCTAGTCTAATGCCTAGATTTTATTTTAAGTGTTCTAAAAATTGTTGTTTCAACCACTAAGAGATTTGATCTCTATGATAAAACCCCTATTTATTTCCTCATCTTCTAAGGGTAGGAATGAATACCCTACAATGAATACCCTCAAAAGAGATAGCCTTGCAAGTGTGCTAAGCTAGAAATATACATGATATAGCAATGATAATTGCCAAGATATCTTGAGATATAGAAATATTTGTATTAAGAGAATGTTAGATCAACAAGGGAATACCTAGATATATATAACAATGTAAAATCATGTGAAATGTATTGAACTAGAATTGAAAGGGTTAGTTGTTAGTTGTTAGCAAGGAGGGATTGAGCATGATGTCCATTATGGCATCCAAGAAAGTAATAAAATGCATGATATGGATCATGCCATTTCAAAATAGGGATAAAAAATCAAGCAAAAAGCATACAAATAAAGAAGTAATAAGCATAAAAGGGTGGCCAAGGGGCCAAGCAAACAAGGGACATGGGCACATGTCACTTACACTAGAAAGAAAACATACAAGGCATGTTCAAATGCCACATACACATAGCTAGAACAAACAAAATTGGTATGAGGGCCATAGGCACATAAAAGAGTATAAGCAAGGGACATTATCAAATGTCCAAAGGTACACACACACATGAATATAAACAAAGGACATTAGCAAATGTCTTAAGGCACACACAGGAGACAAGAAGGAAGCAAAAAATCAATCTAATGAGCTACATGAAGCAAGAAGATAAAGTATGTAATAACTAAAAGGATAGAATCATATCTAACTAATAAAAGCAAGAGTAAAAGTATGCAAGGCATGTTTAGTACAAGACTAGGTATATGCTAAAGAGATCCACAAATGCTAGATACTAGTGAAATATTGATATAATAATTTATGTAATCTAGTAAGTAATGTACATCAATATTATAACTTAGAGTGTGTAGTGTAGGAATGACATAACCTATATGGTGTAGTCATGTAGAAGATGCCCCCAATGGGTATGTATAATGATGTGTGTCTCAAATTTAGAAGTAGGATACCCCCTCAATGGGTAGAGTGAAGTAGTCAAGGATCTAGATGTCACTGCACAGGCTCGAAGAAGATTAAGTGAAGCATGGTAATATAGATAAATAGACAAACAATAACATGAAACAACAAATGTAAGTCCTAGCATAGTATTATCAATGTAAAGCATAAATGATCCATACAATAAAAATGTTTTTTGGTATTTTTGAAATATTATATTGGTTTTATATTTCTGAAATTAGCTATGTACAAGAAAGACTAAGAATAAATGATACTAACTGATGAGTCTCAGATGAGACTCTCTATCATGGTATCTTGTATCTATCAAAGGAATCATGTATGATTGTGAAGCATGAGGGAATGGTTTTGAATATGATTCTAAATATCTGGATTCATTTTTAGTCTCTTAGAAATCATAATAACCTATGTTGTTCCACTCATCATTATCATCTTGATTTTGAACCAATGGAATACTGGTATTGACTTTTATTGTATCTAGATATTTTCATTTTGTAAATTGTGTCTATGAATAATTTACCTTAGGATGTTCAATAAATCCCAAACCTTGGTGATAAACATTATCAACTACTATAATAGGGGTAGTGATGCCTTGAGCATGCTTACCTAACCCTTGACCTTGATAATCAAATTATTGTAGATATTTTTGACCAAACCCATACTAATTTGAAAGTTGAGCCTCATTTTGGAAAGGTATATTTACATCTTTTTCATGCATTACCTATGCTTATGGTACTATTCCTTGCTCTAATTTTTGTTTTTGATCATTTTATTTTTTTGAGTTATGCTTTGGTAATCGCTTTTGTACTATTTATAAATTTGACCCTTTGTGAATGTGTTCTTATGTCACTATGGATTTCTTGATTGATTTACCAATTATCTATTATATATGTTGTTTTAATGCCAAACATGAATCTGTGTGATGCCCATGCATTTTATTAAACATGGGATATATTGAGAGTGGGGATGAATCACTATATCATAAATCTTATAAAATTTTACTTAATCAAATTCCACTTAACCATATATTCAATATATGCAATAAAATTGAAATAATAAACACCAAAAAAGATAGAGAGAGACACCATATTTAACGTGGAAACCCAATGTGGGAAAAAATATGGTGAACAATCTCAAGTATATGAATGAGCACCAACTCAAGTAAAGTTCACAAGTACCAAGTTGTAGGAACACCAACCCCTTTGTCGAACACCAACACATCAACTATTTATGAGCACCAACCGATAGGAGCACCAACCCTTCTTGTGTATAAAGCACAACTATCTCTCAATGTTGCTTACTCAACAAATGATAGAAGTCTACAATATCTCCTACTTTTCTCTCCTCTTTTATTATATAAAACAATTAAAAAACCATACACTCTCTTGAATATTACAAATGGCTTCTCAAGCCTTTATTTATAGCTTTCTAAATGAAATTTGGCATTCACATTTTGTGAACCTTCAATCCCCATAGAAAATAGCACTAAACTTACATGACCCTTCGTATCCTTGCATTTGAAAAGTCACATGGTGACCCTTCATAATCAAATGCATCCTTTCATCTTTTGTATTTATATTGGTGACTTATCATATTCCTAAAAGTGTCTCTTCATGGAAAAATGTTCCATACTCTCTTTTATCTTCACATGGTGACTCTTGTAATTCTTCAAGATGACTCTTCATGAGAAAATGCATCCCATTCCTCTTTTGTATTTACCTCTTGACTCTTTGACTTTTCTATGGGTCCTCTTTTGACTTATATACAACCAAAAATATATTCATTAATATTAAATAAATATTAACACACATTAGCCAAGATATGAATATTAAAAACACCATTAAATGCAATGGGGCCTTTATCACCAATGGAAATATTTCTAACAATCTCCCATTTTGTAATTGATGGCAACCTCAAACTAAAATTTTCACATTTTGAAACCTACACATACTACCATCTAGAAAACATAGATTAACTCTCCCTTATTGTAATAACATGTACCTATTTTTACACTTGTACCTATACCTATTCCTATTTTTGTTCTTCTCCCCATTTGACATAAATGGAAAATGGCATATCTTGGAGCTAACACTTAGCTCCCCCTCAATTGATGCTGATCCTCAATGGTAGGAAGTAAAATAAATTACTCCAAACTTCTCTTGTAGATACTCAAATGTGTCTTTTGGTAGTGCCTTTATAAAAATATCTACAATCTACTCTATAGTAATAATATATTCCATCTTAACTTGTTAATTTGTAACCTGATCTCTCAAGAAGTGATATTTGATAGGAATATGTTTTATTCTTAAATGCATCACTAGATTACTTGAAATATTAATAGCATTTGTGTTGTCACAATAAATAGAAATAGGTTCATCATATTTTACCTTGATATCTTCCAAAGTTTGCTTCATCCAAAGCACTTGAGTACAATGAAATATTGCTACAATATATTTTGATTCAACTATAGAAAGTGATATCAAGTTTTGCTTCTTATTTATCCATGATACTAAGCTATCACTGAGGAATAAAGCTCCTCCACTTGTACTCTTTCTTTCATCCAAACAACCTACCTAATCTGAATCTATATAAGTAACCAAAGTGAAATCTCCACCTTTGAGATACCATAATCCATAAACTAATGTCCCCTTGATATATTTGAATATTCTCTTCACCAAGTGAATATGACTATCTTTTAGAGCTGATTGATACCTTGTGACCATACCTACTACATGCATTATGTCTAGCCTCAATCCTATTAAATATAAAAGACTATCAATCATAGATCTATACAAATATTGATCTACAATAGGTGAATATTCATCCTTGCTCACTCATTGGTGTGCTAATTGGTGCACAATCCTCAAAACCAAATTTCTTTAACATTTCCTTGGCATATTTACTTTAAGATATGAAAATTCTTTTATCTGACTGAAATATTTGCAATCCTCAAAAAAATGATAATTTTCCAAGCATAGACATCTCAAATTATTTTTGCATATTATCATAAAATTATTTTATCATCTTTTCAATGTTTCCTCCAAAAATGATGTCATCAACATATACCACAATAATCAATTAATTCTCACCTTCTATTTTGATGTATAGATTAATGTCAACAAGTATTCTCTTGAAACCTTAATCCTATAGGTACTTATCAAGTCTTGCATACCAAGATCTAGGAGCTTGTTTCACTTCATATAGTGCTTTCTTCAATCTAAAAACATGGCTACTAACATTTTAGAAAATAAATCTTTAGGCTGCTTAATGTAGACCTCTTCTAATAGATTCCCATTTAGGAAGATAGATTTGACATCCATCTAAAACACTTTGAAATGTTTAAACACTACATATTCAAGAAATATTTTAATAGCCTCTAGCCTTACCACTGGTGAAAAATTTTCTTCAAAATATATTCCCTCAATCTGAGCATATCCTTTACATACTAATCTTACTTTAGTCCTGGTCACTTCTCCATTTTTATTCAACTTATTTTTGTAAACCCATTTTTTTCTATCACATTGTGATCTTTTTGTCTAGGCACTAATTCTCAAGTATCATTCTTTTCTATTTAATTTATTTTTCATCCATTGCCTTAACCTAATGATTATCATGTCTAGCTTTTGAAAAAATTCTAAGCTAAATTTTTGAGAAAAAGAGAAATTAACTTGCTTAGATTCACTTACATCATTATTGTGGTGTGAATTCCTTCATTTATATCCCTGATGATGTCACTTTAATTATGATTTCTCTAGACATATTTGGATGGGGTTTTGGTGTCCTTTTTTTCCTTTTTCTCATATTCATCTAATTATTCAAAATCTTCCTCTTTAATGATTTGAATAATGTCTATTAGATCATTGATTCTTTGTGTTACATCTTCTTCTATCCTGACACTTGCACTTTCAACTATTTTCTTGGTTCTTTTGTTATAACATTTATAAGATTTACTTTTTCAAGAGTAACCAAGAAATATACCTTCATCTACTCTAGATTCAACCTTACCTAGGTTTTCATGAGTTCTCTTTATGAAGCATTTGCTACAAAAAACTTTGAAATAATAAACTCTAATTGGTTTATCTTTCCATAGATAATAAGGAGTCTTTTCATTGTTGACTCTCAATAATGCTCTATTCTGAATATGCACTACTATACCAATTGTCTCTCTCTAATATTTATCTGGTATCTTGGATTCATTTAGCATTATCCTCACCATCTCCTAAATTGTTCTCTTTCTATGTTAAATTAATCCATTTTCATGTGGAATTATGGCTATTGAATAATGTCTCTTTATTTCATGGTCTTCACAAAACTCAATAAACTGATTTGACATGAATTTTTCTCCTTGATCTTATCTTAGGCACTTAATCTTCAAACTAGTTTCACTCTCAATTAGTGCTTTGAATCATTTGAAATGTCTGAAAGCTTCTAGGTTTTTCTTTAAAAACATTACCCAAGTCATATGTAAAAAATCATCAATAAAAATATGAAATATTTCTTACCTTGAGTACTTTGAGTTCTCATAGGTACACACAAATTAGTGTAAATAAGCTCTAATATTTGAGTGGTCGAGTATTCTTTTATTTTGAACTAACTTCTAGCCTAATTCCCATGCCGACAAGGTTCACAAAGAATGTTGGATGGCTTTGTAATCTTTGGAAGATTTTGACTGCTTAATTCTTGTTGATATTGATAAGATTTTCAAAATTTATGTGTCCCATTCTCCTATGGCATAGCCAACTTTCTTCAATCTGAAACAAACAACATATTTGACCTTTGATGTCTGATAACATATACAAATTATTACCTATTTTTAGAGCATTTGTAACCAACACATCTGAATCTTTTCTCCTAATTTCACAACCTTCTACATAAAAATTTTGTATGTGCTCTTAATCACACATTTGACTTACACTCAAAAGATTATGCTTAATATCTACATACAAAACATTTTTAGTTTTAGTTCTACCATTATCCAAACTTAGTGTACCTTTTATAGAAATTTTGGCAATAGTGTTATCTCCAAATTTCATTGTGCCACCATTGATCTTCTTCAAGGTTATGAACTTGATATTGTCTCCTATCATATGCCTTAAACATTCACTATCAATGAGCCATGGAATTTCTTCATTTATTGCATGCAAAGTTGTCTATACCAACATAGATTTTTTAGGTTATTTCTTCTACCATGAACTTGTGTAAACTTTCTTCTTGATGAATGGAGCCTTAAAAATCTAGTCCTTCTTGACTGACTCAAACATGTTTCTATAATACCAAGCTATGTGTTAAAAGTTATTACACTTGTAAGATATTATTACCTGTTAATTAAAACTTGATAGAGGAGCAAAAGAGTTGTGGCTTCTACTTGACTCTGCATGAGTTTCTTTCTCCTTATTTTTGAAATTATTGGCCCTTTTTCAACATTTTATTTTTTATGACCCTATCTATTATAATATAAATAGTAACCATAAATATAGAACTTGTTTGTGTATCTCTGACCTAATTTCCTTTTATAGCTCTATTCCATCTAGCCTTCTTTGTTTGAGATGTCCTCTATATTCTTAACTTCTTCCCTTTTTATTTCCTCTTTTGTAAGAGCTTTAGCATAGCTCTTTCACTTTTTTGTGTTAACCTTATTAATGAATGTAGTGGCCTTTGATTTATCTTTTTCAAATTTGATACCTATCTTATCTTACATTGATCTTTGAATTTATAATATCTTATTCAACATATCAGTGTTATTCTCAAATTTTGAATCATTGAGTGCTCTATCATTGATTGATTTATTTGTTTTCTTGATATTTACATTTAAGGAAGCAATTTCAATAGCATACCTTTCACATTCTTCACTTACTTTTTATAACTATCATTATATTTTTTTCATTCTTCTTGTCTTCTTCAAAGTGTGTTTGTAGATCTTAAATTGTTTCCTTTGACTCTTTTAATTATTATTGATCTAGAGTTTCAATCTTTGATTATTCTTCTCAAGATAGTTTAAATTCTTCTAAGGCACAAACAAGTTCTCTTTCTATATTCAATTCAGCTTCATCTTATTCTTCTTCTTGATCATCTATACTTTTTCTTGTAGATACATCTTCATGTATGGCCACGAATAGAATCTCTTCTTCTTCTGAATCACTGACTCCACTATCTTCAACTGAGCTCATATATTTAGAATACAAACTCTTATTTTCAAATTTCTTCTTGAATTTTTCTTTAAAATTCTTCTTGTATGTAGAGTTTCCTTCTTCGTTGTCACCATTACCCTTATCTGGGCACTTAGCTACAAAATGTCTAATATTTACATAATTAAAACATTTAAAAGGTATTTTTTCTTGATATTTACCTTTGCCCTTTTTCAACTTGTAAATGAATAGATCTTCATTGTCATCTTCATCATCATTAGAATTTTCACTTGATTCTTGAATATTAACCTTCTCTTTCTTTGATGTCTTGAAAGCAACTTCTCTCTTTAAGGGTTTCTCTTATTTAGTCTACATCTCATATGTTGTAAGAATACCATGTAGCTCATCCATCTTTATCTTGGATAAATTATTCATCTCTTCAATTTCCAAAAGTTGTACATCATATCTCAATGGTAGATATCTCAAAACTTTTTGTACCATGATTTATTCTTCTAACTTTTCTCAATGACCTTAAATCTGATTAACTATTTGATCAACCCACAAAAGACAACTTTCTATATTTTATTCCTCTTCCATCTTTAAAATCTCAAACTATCTTTTGAAAGTCTAAATCTTAGCTTGCTAAACCTTTCCATCACCTTTGTAAATATTCTTAAGCTTTGCCCAAGTTTCATGAACAAATTTACATTGCATAATTTTAACAAATTCTAATTCACATAAACCACATAAAATAATGTTTAAAGATTTAGTATTATTTTCACTTTCTTTTTTTCTACCAGAGTAGTTACAAGTTTTTGTGGCTCT
Source organism: Torreya grandis (assembly GCA_037957365.1). Lineage (NCBI taxonomy): Eukaryota > Viridiplantae > Streptophyta > Pinopsida > Cupressales > Taxaceae > Torreya > Torreya grandis. Next base: position 29,870 of record JARHVA010009149.1, on the reverse strand, counting down.
TCATATTCCTCCACCACTACTTACCAAATGTCAAATCCAAGGGCCATCAAATAAGTCCTCATACTTATGCTCCAAAAAGCATAATTTGTCCCATCAAATATAGGTGCCTTATTTTTATAAAAACCTTCATATGATCCAATCATCATGCTTTCCATGATCTAACTTCAAGCTATTAAACTCTTTCTAAAAGAACTTGCTCTGATACCAATTGTTAAGCATGAGATATATTAAGAGGGGAGGTGAATCAGTATAACATAAATGTTATAAACTTTCACTTAATCAAATTCCACTTAACCATATATTTAAGACATGAAATAAAAATGAAACAATAAACACCACACAAGATAGAAAGAGACCTCAAATTTAATGTGGACACCCAATGTGGGAAAAACCATGGAGAATAATCTCAAGTAATGAATGAGCACCAACTCAAACTACAAATTTTATAAGCACCAACTTGTAGGAGCACTAACCACTTTGTTGAACACCAATACAACAACTATTTATGAGCATCAACTCATAGGAACACCAACCCCTTACAAAGATTTGTGAGCACCAACCCATAGGAGCACCAACCCCTTTTGTGTGTAAAACACAACTATCTCTCAATGTTTCTTACTCAACAAATGATATAACTCTACAATATCTCCTACTTTTCCCTCCTCTTTTATTATATAAAACAATTACAAAACCATGCACTCTCTTGCATATTACAAATTCCTTCTCAAGCCTTTATTTATAGCTTTCTAAATGACCTTTGGAATTCACCCTTTGTGACCCTTCAATCCTCATGGAAAATGTCACCCAACTTGTATGACCCTTCATATCTTTGCATTTGAAAAGTCACATGGTGACCCTTCACAATAAAATTCACCCTTTCCTCTTTTGTCTTTATCTTGGTGATTTTTCATATTCCTAAAAGTGTCTCTTCATAAAAAAATTCACCATACCCTCTTTTATCTTCACATGGTGACTCTTGGAATTCATCAAGATGACTCTTCATGAGAAAATGCATCCCATTCCACTTTTGTCTTTACATCGTGACTCTTTGACTTCTCCATGGGCCCTCTTTTGACTTGTAAGCAACCAAAAATATATTCATTAATATTAAATAAATATTAACACACATTAGCCAAGATATAAATATTAAAAACACCATTAAATGTAATGGGAACTTTATCACCAATGCTAGACCTTTGACATCAATGGCAATAATTCCAACACATTTTATGATATGCACAATAATATTTGGATCTTTTCACTAGATGTAGAGGAGGTGGTTTGATCAAATTAGATTTAACCATTTCCCTTAGTACCTCACTTGGATTCTTATTTGGTATTTGAATGCTTTTTTAATCACTAGTTGTAGTGTTACTTTGTTGTGATTTATTGTTTTGATATGTAACATTGCTTGTAACTAATTGACTAGGTGAAGGTGCATATACATGATTGACACTAGGGTGCCTTTGAGGCTTTTGCATTATGATACAATTTTTTAATGCTATGATATTTTTATGTAATAGCTAATTATAAGTGTGTAAATTTGAAATTAACTTTCTCATACTAGTGATTTGATCCCTTAGAGTATGACAAGTGAAAACCCTAGTTCTTTCTATTTAACATGTAAGCACATATGCTAAGGATAGTTTGAAGAAGCTATAGGCTGAATGTATGCATTAAGAACAATATTATAGGCTGTATCACCTTTTAGAGGGGTGATAGCATGGCCCTGGTTAGAGGGAAAATAGTTATCACCCTCTTAAGGGAGAGAAGGAGAAGGGATTTCTTTCCTCTACATGAAATATGACATTGAAAAAAGAGTAGCCAAGGAGGCATATACATCTAGGTAAAAACCCTGTATATGGGCTAAAATGCATGTAATTGGAGTTATAAGTTATATAACAATATGGATATAAAGAACATTCCACATGAGAGATAACAAACAAGGGATAGAGAGTATGTATTTGTGCATGAATGCATAGAAAATTTTGACATGAATCATAACATTTCTAACATGTTTAGCATGATAAGCTTGATAATTTTTTCCCTGTGAGTGATAAAAATTAAAGGATAGAGAACATGAATTTTTACATAAAGTCATATAAATTATTGACATGCAACATAACATTTTGAATGCATTTAGAAAAATGGACTTGGTAATTATTCTATATAAGCAAAATAGAATATACAAAAATAATATCATCCCATATAATGAAACATAAGCATGAAATGCAAAGGATGAAGCTTTGTACTAATGTATGATATACTTCATCATTCATGTACATGATAGGGCCCATTATGGTTTCCTTGTTATTTGCAAGAAAAGATTGTAAATAAATGAGCATCATTTTGACAATTTGATTATAAGTGTAAGGTGACAACTCAAGAAGAAAAATAGGAGTTAGTACATGTAACTAGGGATTTTTCAAAAATATTTTTTGCAAAATACTATGAATTTTTGAAATTGAAATTGAATTTTTGAGCTATGTATGTAAGATAAAATTCAAAAATTTATGGGAAAATATTTGATTTAATGGGACCTAGTAGATTTAACTAGGGTTTTGAGATTTTTTTTTGAAATTACTATGAATTTTAGAAATTTGAAGTTATTTTTTTATCTTAATATGCAACTAAAAATTCAGAAAATGATTGGAAAATTACTAAAAAATTATTGGGAGCTAGTTGATATGACTAGGGCTTGAAATATATTTATTTAAAAAATTACTACAAGATTTTAAAATTTGAGAGGAATTTATGATTTTAATATTTAAGAAAAAAATTCAAAAATTAATGTGAAAAATCAACTAGGAATTTACCCTAGGGTTTCTAGGGTTTTTATGCAAAATTAAAAGTAAGTCAAGTTCATCAAATGATTTATTATTTTTGAAAAATTAGATGTTTAATTCCTAAATAATAAATGAGTATGAGTAGATAAAATTAGTAAATAATATGCAATAATTAATATACTAATTTATTTAAACAAGTTGTATTTTTTCCTTTTCTAAAAATAGTAATGAGAAAGAGAAAATATGACTTAGCTTATTTTGGGCTATTACAACTAAGACAGGGTTTGATACTAGAGGAATAGGACTAGGACATTATCATAAACTGACATCTAGAGTTCATTTCTTGATTGGACAAGACCAGTGAAAATAAAACACCCTACTATCTAGTGTTGTAGTCTTAGTTTTACTGTTATTGTCAAACTTCTCATAGAGATATGCTTTTTTTGGGTTTTGTTCACATTGTTTATGTAAGCCTATGTACCAAATTTTAGGTCCTTATTGTCAATGAAACTCCCTATAAAACTGATTCTTTGTATGTTTGTGTCTTTTATGCAATTAAATAAAACTTTAGAAAATAGAGAAAAGGGGTTAGTGTGTAAATGATATGTTGGATGAACTTCAGACCCTATGTGTGGGCACGCTACCTACATACTATTACTCCAAGGAGGGATCAAGCTATATGTAGTTCTCCCATTGAAGTGTTTGGTGTATAGTATAATGAAAATTCAAGTAAATACAAAACTAGGTGTACTTGAAATGTCTAAGGACTAGTGTAAATATTTAAATAAGCTTGAAATATTGTTGGATGGTTGTATGTAGAGAATAGGGAAGAGTGCTTGAGTAGTTTTGCTTGTATTCTTGCTTCTCTCTTGTAAATAAGTGTCAACCCTTCTAAATGGAATTCAAATGGCCTTTTATAGGGGATTTAATGATTGTGAGTTAAATTAATTTATGTTAGGTTGACATGAATTAGGATAAGGATTAAAAGTACACTTGGATAACAATAATTAAAATTGGACACCCTAATTTTCAATGTTCTTGTCCAACTTGGGCATTATTGTCTAGAGGGAATGAGTCCTAGGGGGATAAGGATTTAATATGATCGTTAGGATTAAAAGTACACTTGGATAACAATAATTAAAATTGGACACCCTAATTTTCAATGTTCTTGTCCAACTTGGGCATTATTGTCTAGAGGGAATGAGACCTAGGGGGATGGATTTAGGCATGAGATAGCTGCTTGGTAGTCTAAAAAATTATATATGACTGAGAATCAATGAAGGAAAAGCCTAAAAGGGTTGTCCAAGAAAGTAAGAGGACCTAAGGATTGGGTATCATTAACCATGCTCAAGTAACCAAATTTCACATTTTATATGACTAAAATGTATCATATTCTTCCTTATCTTTTTGTATTTTCTCTTATTTTTCACACCCCTTGGATTTTCTTTTGTGAGTTACTTTATAAGACCATGGATAGGACCCAACATCCCTCACAAAGCCACCATCTTTTACATATTTTCCTTCTCATTTTATTGCTTTCTAATGTTTTTTTGACGTCCTTTGGGTTTTTCTTTGTGAGGTGATTTGTATAAAAGCTCCCTCACTTTTCTTTTATCTTTCTTATTATTATCCTCATAGGTCTCTCTTTTATGAGTTGATTTTTAAGACCATGGATATGACCTGACCCTCCTCATAAAATTACCATTTTTCACATGTTCTTGATCCTTGTTCTTACACTTTAGTTTTTAGTTCTTTCATTAGATGAAATATACATAAATAATCTATGTTAGCATGTTTTCTTCCACTTCCTTATTTCTTATGATAAGGAATCATAATTTACTATCATTTTATCCTTCTTTTCCCTTTGTCACATTTTTTTTGCAATTTAAAGTAATTTAAATTGTTCCATGTGTCATTATCTTGATCTCCCCCTTTCTCTCATCTTCACATTAGATAAAACAAGGTCAAAGTCAATATATCACTTTTATTTCACCTTGATTTATAAGACTCTTAGACCCCATGCTCTTTAAAGTTTTTCTCTCTTAGACACCATGTCCCAAGTTTTCAAGTGAAATTCATCTTTAGCATCCATGTTTGGTTTTCCAAATCTGTATAGAGGAGGAATAGAAAAAGACACAAAAAAGGTTAAAAACTAAATCATTTTAAATAATAGGTAATGATATATAAAAGTCAAGATACAAATCTCAAAAGTCAAATTCACACCAAAAGACATAATTAAAAGCACATCTCCTATCTCTAATCAAAGCTCAAACTCCATAGTTGGCTTTAAATAGAGCTAAATTCCTTTGGTGTGTAGTAGGCTAGTGGATTGGAATAGAGGATTTCAAAAAAACTCTATGGTGCTACGTACTTTCTCATGCAAGTACCCAATCTTCATAGTAAACTAAAAACTATGTAAGGGGTCCTAAGAATAGGGAACATGTCATGGGGAGGTAGGTCCATTTTAATTTCATGCATATAACCTTCTTGGGATGATATATATACTCCATTTGTTTACCCAAGACTTGTGTCACTAAGAAAATTTCTTCATAGTTCTTAAGGTTGAAAGTTATTTTATTTTGAAAAACCTAATTTGAGTGTCTTAACTTTGATAAAGAGTTCTCTCTACCTTGTTTTTTCTTTCATTATCCCCTCCACCCATTTCATTTTACCCCATTGATAGACAAATTGTGATTCCAAATCTATTTTCCCTCTTCTTTAAATTCCTTCTTCTTCACCTCTTAAAAACATGCTAACACTACTTTGTTTCAATTTTATTTATCCTTAGAGTGAAACAACATGTCTGAATAACTTTGGATCATTTTATTTACCTTAATTTACATTTACTAAACTTACTTTACTTACTTTTATCCATTTATCATGATTTTATTGCCTTGTTATTTCAGACACCTGAGTTCTTACCTTTTTTCCATTATTGAGTGAGATGTGGATTGTTACTGATCATTCGACAATGTTGTTTTCCCATTTTTCCATTGATGATTAAGATGTGGATTGTTACTACTCACTCATCAATGTTGTTTTACCATTTTGTCTTTTTAGTTAGTCTTTTTACCATTTATTTTTAGTTTACCATCTTATTTGACATGTATCCTTGGCTTGATTTGGTGATTTTGCCTTTCTTACTTTAGGATAACTTGTTTGAGTTTTTCAATCTTTAGTAGCCTTGGCTTTTTAATTACTTGATTTACTCTAGTTGTTTGACTTGGTCATTTCATCTAACATAACACATATCACCCCAAATTGACAAATTTCCCAAGTATGTCCCATCTTCATAGAACCAAATATTTTAGCTTTTCTTGTGTTTATTTATTTTTTCTATTTAGTTTTGTATTCTTGTGTTTATTGAAAGTAGTCTCTACACCCTACAAAATCAAAACTAACAACACAATAGACAACCGTATTATGATAAAAGGTAAGTCAAGGTATGTGTTGCATTTAATTTTTAGTTATTTAATTTTTAGATTAGTTTATCTTTTAGTCATTTAATTTCAATTATTTTTGCTTTAAAATACTGTAACTTTTTTTAGCATCAACATTATGTGTGTCCTTATGTTCTTGCTTGAAGCACCATCCCCTATTACACATTAGTGACACATGATGAGCTTCGAGCGAGGCATATATATACATAATATTTTCACACTTTTAATGATTACTGACACTTTACATCTTACAAGAACCTATTAAGACTCAATCTCTCTGAGTGCATACCCTAAGGGTTGCATTGGGAAATGGGTGGGTAAAACTTTGGTGCTTCATAGGATTGTTGTCCCTTTTTGCCATATTATTACCAATCTAACTAGTTCTATAAACCTTTTTCTAAGTATTTTCTCCTCCATTGCATAGTATTCTAGTCTTTTTACTCTTTCTATCCTTCATTTCCTTTCTTGGCAACCTTTTGCCCTTTTTATCATACTAGGTCAACCTAGTATAGTTTTAATACCTTTTCTCTCTTTTGGTTTGTTAGCCTCCCAGTTGACCTAGCACAGACTTAGAGAGTTAGCTCAAAAATGTGCTAGGTTTATCGGGTCAACCTAACAGAACCAAAATTATTGAATGATTTTAAGGTAAGATACTCCTATAAATACAAGGTCATTTTGATCATTATTAAGATATGAAATCAAGATTTATTACTCACTCATACTTCTTCACAATCTACTCTTCCACCATTATACTTGAGGAGGCTTAGCTTAGGTTTCTTATTTTGGAGAATCTAGTCTTATGGATAGGTATTGGATGCTTTTACCTAACAAAGTGATTCTTACAAACCAAAAAAACCTCTTGCAAAGCCCCATTGGCTAAGGAGAGATTGAATCTTGATGGGTTCACATTCAGGTAAGTATATTCTAACTTTGTTCTCCTCTCTTTTAATAGATAGAAGTAGAATAAGTGTTGGATTGAATATTATTAATCTTCATATTCCATGTATTAGGGTGTTACTCATAATTAATTTATTTTAGGTTCCCTATACATGTTTTGATTTCTTTACTTTACTAACCCCTACTTTGTGCCACAAGCTTTGGTGCACACTAGATTAGATTTACTTTTCTTGTTATTAGATAAGTGAAATATTAAATCATAAGACTCTTTTAGGGTTGTTGTGTAATTATTTTAGACTATAGGCTTTGGAACCCTACCTCAGATGATGTGTTGTGACAAGTGATCCCCTAATCAGGTTGAGTGGATCCTCACATTGGTCATTCTCTTGTTTAACAATTGTATGCCCCCAATTGGAAGTATTTGTGTGATTTATCCCATCTGATCTAGGATTGATTTATTGACATGATTCATTTATAATTACATACAAGAAGCAGATTAAAGGATTTTTAGGGTATACACTTCATTGTTCTCATGATTAGGAAAAATGAATGTTATGATCATGAGACATGGCTTGTTCTTCAATGGTGCAAGCTTCTTGGTATGCCAATGCCAAAGACATGAGAGTTAAAGGAGTCCTTTAAAAAAGCATATCATTAAGGTAGAATAATTTTTTGAGGTAAATTTTATGGCCATTAATTATGTTTATAGGAAAAGGTATTTCAAACCTATATACAATTGATGAAAGTGGTGGTTTAAAGTACGCAAACACTCATTATGTTCCCTATGAGCCATATAAAATTGGTGGTATAGGGTAAAAAGATCGATGGGATATCTAAATCAACCTAGGAATAAAATTTCAAAAGTAACCCATATGGTTATAAAAATATATGGAAGTCCAATGTATCATCCGTATGCATCATTATCTAAAGAATAAGGGATTAAATGACAAGCCAAAACTTCATGTTGGATGTTAGTTCTAATGACGGCATACTTAAATGTATGAATAATTTTCTCTACCATAAGAATCCTACCATCAATGAATTTTAAACAAAATGAACTAAGATTCTTAAACAGGTCATGAATGGGTCCTAGGATGTTCACTGGGCAACTACACCCACCTAGCCATACCAAGGCCAAGGTAATAGCTAAGTAACATCTATGGAGTGTTTTTAGCTTAAAACTTTCATGAAAGGCACTTTAGTTTTAGATCAAGCCCTCTTTATAGTGCTAATATGTTGAGTTTTTTGACACAACCAAACAAAATTAGTCCATTTTGGGGTCAATATTCCCTAGCCCCTCCTAAAATGAGGTATTTATTTATGAGAAGAAAGACTCCCCAAAGGTCTTAGTTACCAATTCTTAGTATGTAGGGTAACCCAGTTGGCTCATTGTGACCATTCCATATCAAAGTTCTTCATTGAATTTTTCATATAAATCAAATGTATTCTAAATGTGGAACTTACTTCCTATAATAATTAGCATATAAATATAACATGGAAATGTAGATGATTCAGACAAACACATCTATTATATTGACTTAATAGTGCATAAACAACAATAGACAAGAGAATGAAATAAATATATAACACTTAAGAGAAGATTTCAACTCAAAAATTACACTAATATAATCTAATAGACGGATAAAAAAGAGAAAAAGAGAGAAGGGTATGGAGAAAAGAGAATAAAAAGCCTTGCTTTCTAATTTAGGCTAGTTTGCATTATATTGAGTAGATAAGTCCTTGGATAAACTAGTCCTTAGTTGAGCAAAACCTAGCACAAATCCAACTAAGGATGGAATAAGATCCTATAGAAGGAAGTAACAGAGCCAAAGAGGAAAATAGGGTAACCATATACATGTATAAACCAAGTCTATCAAATGACAAATCTTTCATATAAATATATTTATATTAATAATATCAATTGGGATTCATCAGATACTCACCTAGGTTAAAGGCATGGATTCTAAACAACCTCGACTCATACAACTAATCTATAAAGTAGGAACATGCATAAAACCAAATGAATAATTTGTTAAACTATGGAGAACCAACTAGTATACATTAACTATTTTATCTAAGGGAGCTAACCCTTTATTACAATGTAAGAGCTCATAGTATATAGACACATGGTCTAAGGAGTTCTTTAAAATTTCATTTCCCATTAATAATGTGGTTACAATAAATCATTAATGTGATTAGAGATGAGAGTTGGGGATCTAATAAATCCATCCCCTTGATCATGATTTGTATAGTCTAAGGACCATGCCTCAAAGATTAAAATTTGTCTTTTATTCTCATCATCTCTCCTTGTCCTTCTGTCATGCACACATCAAGTGATGACTCATGCTATATTGAATACTTTACATTCAATTATAGGGGATAGTAGAGATTAGATTCAAATATTTCTAGTAAATCATCACTTTTGGGTGCTTTTAGTTGGTGACAAACTAACTACACCTCAAAATTACTTCCTATATTTGTTACATAACTAGGCTAAGATTATTGATAATATTAATAGCTAGATGGGTCATCAATCTTGGTTTATTCATCCTTTGATGTCATTACTACCACACAAATATTTATTGGCTTCACAGTCCTTTTCCTTTTATTAGGCTATTGTATTTGCTTTGGTGGGTCAATTCCTGATATCTTATTGGCATCTATGGGCTTTAGCTTTGTTGTTTTCTATTTCCATTTCCATGACTGTATGGCCTATTCTAGTTCTCCCAGGCTCTTCATTCCTTTGAATTCAATAATTACGATGTGTCATCTCCCCAACTTCTTAAGATATTTATGATTTAGGTTAATAGTGTAATGGATTTGATCTCTTAAGCTTCTAATAGGGTACCATGTGGCATCTTCTTGGGGCCTCAAGACCATGAGATAATTAAATGTCTACCTAATGGTCTAATACCCTCGAGGTTCTAAGTCTTTGAGGTTTTTTTATTTAAATTTATTAATGGATTAATCTATTTAATCTCCAAAGGTTTTGGGCTATCAATATTACACCATGGGACAAGATATTGGGGCCCAAAATATTTAAAAATACTTAGCTAGAATTTTGATGTATTTTGGCCCTGAAGTCTCATAGTGATAAGATTTAGACACATGGAATAACTTGCAAGAAAATCATAAAAATGACTAAGTAAATAATTTTGAAAACAAAAGGCTATGGAAATTCAAATGAAAAATATTAAGTTCAAATCCAAAAAATGACTAAGTAAATAATGAAAACTATGAAATGACTTAGTCATTTGTTTGATCCAAAGCCAATTTAGTCCATTTTATAGAAAAGTGACTAAGTAAAAGAATCAACCTATATGAATGTTTAATTGCTTTAAATTAAAATGAAACAAAAATAGACTAAATTACTGAGGGAAAGAAGCAATAAAACTCTAAAAAAATTAGATAACTTCCATATATCTAATGAAAAATGACCTATGCAAGAATATTTAAATGTGTTTCAAAACACAAGCATGATGATATACCGAGACTCAATATAATTATGCAATTTTAGATTTTTAAATAAGTGCTTTCCTAAAAGAAATATTGGACTAAAATAAAGAAATTAAAAGACATTAAAGGAAGCAGGTTTAGTCACTTGTAACTAATTATCTAATTGACTGCCAATCAAGTAGAGCTCATTCAAATAAACATCTATAATTGACTACAATCCAAACATGTTAGTGAGACAAAAATGATTGGACTCTAGATAAAAAAGAGGGTCCCTATTTTTATATTGAAAATAGGGTGTGTTATTCAAGCAAAAAAAGGGTCATATTAGCTTATTATGAGACTTCAACCATTTGATCATATTGTCTTATATTTTGATAAATGATAATGATCATTTGAGGTTGTAGGGATATCCATTTATGCAAAAAAATTGAAAGTATTATCTTGAGTAGAGGAATAAAGGATTTAATGAGACAAAAATGTCCCAAACTTATATAAATTGTCTTATATAGGCCCATAACCCATAGGTCCCAAAATCCTTACTTGGTATTGATTGGACTAAGGCTATTTCAGTGAACCTTCCATATTAATATGAAAGGATTAATTATAATTATAACACAATATTTATTATTGTATGTAGATGTATTTTTTTGGTGAATGTGACGTAAACATGGGTTAATTAGATTTATATGAGTGTAATTAAGCTAATTAGTTAAGTTAAGGACATATTTTTGGAGTAGCACAAAGAGGGTGCTACATATTGGTATCAGAGCATGGTTAAAATTTGTTGGTATTTGAAGATTTTTTAATTAAATATATGCATATGAAATGTAAATTATGTTTATTATGAGAATAACTTATGGATTTGGCCACTAGTAATGTTCCTAATAAAAATTTGCAATATGATAACTAAAAACTTATTAAGTTTGGAAGACTCTTTTGAAATTTTAATCAAAACATTGACTTTTGATTGAGTAAATAAAGAACCCTTTAAATGGATAAATAGACCCTTGGATGACTATATGGTAAAATTTCCACTTTGTAACCCAAAAAAGATAGTGTTAGTTAGAGAAATATATAGAAAGGGGTTATATTGGACTCTTTTTGTAGTGATGTTTAAGTATGTATAGTCCTAATTTGAACTAAGAAAATAATTTTGTGATGTGTTGAAAGCTTTGTAAGTACATAATGTACCCTCATGTTTCGATGGAAGGCTGAATTTTTTTTGCAACTCCAATAAAAAGGGAAAACATGGAAATCATTGGTTTAGGAATGGGAAGAATATTTAGAGAAGATTAATTAAGGAAAGGAAATTGGTAGCCTATTATTGAGCAAGAGGTGATATCCAAGTGTTTGATTACGCTTTTCCTTGTTCAATATTTTAGCTACATAAAAATATGTGATTTTTCATCATGAATTTATTTATGATTGTATTCTATTTTATTTTCTTAAATGAAGGATGAGTTTTAATCTTTGGATCATATTTTTATTATTGGCAATCTGCATTGTGGATTTTTGCATTTTGTAAAATGGTAGATGAAATATTTTAATTTATGTGATTATTCTTCTTCTTTTTTTTATTTTCATTTTGTGATTATTTTGGGTGGGTTACAAAAAAATATTGATAGATCATTACATCTAGTAGATCCTTTGGGTTCACTAGCATTATTTTCTACATAATGTAGAGGCCTTTTCTAGGGCATGAGAAAGGTTGTTAAGTAATAGACTAACATTTTTTGGGGATGTTTTCTCCCATGGGGTGAAATATATCCACTATACAGAAACCTATTCATTATTGTGTAGGTGTTACATGATTTTATAATACCCTAATCTCGAATTGCTATGGGTTTTGGGGACCCTTTTATTATTGTAGTATTTTCTAGCCTTGATTATTCTATTTCTATTTCACACTATTGTAAATGACATTTTTGACTTGATTTCATTTTTATTTGGATTGCATTCTGTTTATTCTTTATCACTTGGATTTATTGTTATTTATTAGTATAAATAATCTAATTTATGAATGAGAAGAAAAAGTTGTGGTTGATGGTGCTTTTCCCATTTTTAAATGGGTGATCATCATCTTTTTATGGTGAGAATAAAAAAACTGGTGTGGTAAGCTACGCCTTCACCAATTTGAGTAAATTGGTAAGGTATTAAATTTAATTAGAAAGGACAATGTGTGTGACTATTCTAATTGATGTTGTTGTAAATACATTACAATGATATATATGAATTATTGTTGGTTAATTTATATGCTATATGAGGCAAAATTATCCCATGGTTTTATTCATTGGTGTGAACACCGATTTTTAAATGCTTTGTCAAGCATTCCAAAATGAAATAACCAAGATCAATTATTTTCCATAGTTTTTGGGATGATTGATAGATCATTTACATTTGTATAAAAAGTAGCTAAAGTAAAATTTACTTGGACTCAATATGAATGAAAATTTTAAAATGAACACAAGTATATATATTTTATTTTGTCACAATCTTCGCTAAAAATAATTAGGCATGAGTAACTCCATGCTTGATAAAAATATCTCATACAATAAAATGTATGTTTAGTGTGACATCTTGATGTGGACATGCTTATATTGATTGGTAGATCATATAGAATGACATTATTTGTGTAATTTCATTTCCCATGCTGATGGGGTTGATCATTTAAAATCATTTCTATTGATATTAATATGTATTCATTTCTTGATTGTGGATGATTATGGTTTCCACCATGTGTATGTTACTGTATGTTACTTTTATGATTATGTTGATGTGTGTAGACTATTGATGTTGATGATTTATGTTCTTGATTATTATTATCTATGATGTTTTATATACATTCATTGTATTTTATCATATGTTTCTATGTATATGATTTTATTATTTCAATCTAATTGATAACTACTCTTATTTGTGCATATGCTACTCTTGAATGTATGGAAAATATTATGATCATGCATTCAATTTATGATGAGCCACCAAAACATCAAATGATTGGTCATGATGATTACAAGGATGTTTATCTCATGGATTATTACTCTTAATGTTTGAGATGTTAAGCTATTATGAAAAAATTCATGCCAAATTTTGGGTAAATGAATAGTTATGAAATGTGATTGGTTGATCCAATCATTATAAAAATATCAGATGACATATGAATAATTGTAATTACCACATGTGGATGTTTTATCTATGATGTTACTTATTAAAATTATGGAAATTTTCCTTGTGTTGATTTAATTATGAAATTACCCATATATGTGTTGGATGTTTGATTTTTATGAAATAGTTATTACAATGATGAACTATTTATTGACTACTAAAAATTATCCTGTGTGATGGATGTTTTATTTATATGTTATGGTTATTAAAACTATGAAATATTGCTTAAATATTTAAAATTACCATCTATGATGGATGCTTTATTATTATGAGATGTTTCTTGCAATGATGGACTATTTATTGACTATTGTAAATTCCCATGTGTGATGGATGTTTGATTATTATGAGATGGTTATTGTAATGATGGATTATTACTTGAATTCTAAAAATTCTCATGTATGACAAAGGTTTTCTTTTATATGAGATGGTTATTGCAATGATGGAATATTTATTGAATATTATAATTTCCCTTGAAAATGTTTGATTTAGGATATTTATTTAATGTAGTGATGGACTATTACTTAGATATTTTAATTACCCATGTGTGATGGATGTTTGATTAAATTATGTTCCTCTTTTTACACTAATGTTATGTATGAAGGATAACAAATTGATTTATTATGTGCTACCCCATATAAAGAAGTGTATGCTTGCAACTTTGATATGATAACCTTGTTCTATATTTTGACTAGGTTTGATGATGTTACATAGGTTTGGATATTCGTCCAAGTTTTTAATAATATGATAGGTATTGTGTCTGATGCATCAATTTTTGTATCCATTTATTACCACTACCTCATCGATGGGTGCTAAAAATGAAAATCCTAGGATTTGTATTCAATTGGTGAGAGATTTTCTAAAATTATGTGAAAATGCACAATGATATCACATGTGAAAGTTATATATTACTTTCATTAATATTATCATCACATGATTGAGATGCTATATTAATGATATAATATTTAGTTCTCACTAATATTGAATGGATGTAGATATGACCATTTTTATTATTGAAAAAAAAACTTTAGGATGTTGTGTCTTAAAGGGGGGAAGTATGTAATGCCTTACCTAGCCTCACTTTAGCTTAGGCATATGGTTAACTATTAATCAGTGCTAGAAACATTGTTGTCATTTATTCATGATTTTATTCATGATTTATCTCTTTCTCTCTCTCTTTATCTCTCCCTCACACACATCCTTTGGTGATATTATATTGTATCATAGAAGAAGATATGTTTTTTGTGATGAATAATAATTTGATTAATGTGTTTTTATTTCTATTTCTTCATACCATAGAGGTATCGTGTTGATTTTGGTACATGTCCAGGATATAAGTGTTTTTGAATGGGTTATAATTTTATAAACTAACTATGAGCTAAATTGGATGCGTTTTCATTTATTCCATCAATGTGTCATTTGATTCAATGTGACACAAGTGAGAGTTTCAAAAAATACCAGCTACAATAAACATGGATCTAGAAAATAGATTGGAAACGAGGTTCACTTAGGTGTAAGAACATATATGGCACATTGGATGCCTGGTAGTGAACACCAATTTTTAAATGCTTTGTCAAGCATTCCAAAATGAAATAACCAAGATAAATTATTTTCCATAGTTTTTGGGATGATTGATAAATCATTTACATTTGTATAAAAAGTAGCTAAAGTAAAATTTACTTGGACTCAATATGAATGAAAATTTTAAAATAAACACAAGTATATATATTTTATTTTGTCACAATCTTCGCTAAAAATAATTATGCATGAGTAATTCCATGCTTGATAAAAATATCTCATACAATAAAATGTATGTTTAGTGTGACATCTTGATGTGGACATGCTTATATTGATTGGTAGATCATATAGAATGACATTATTTATGTAATTTCATTTCCCATGCTGATGGGGTTGATCATTTAAAATCATTTCTATTGATATGAATATGTATTCATTTCTTGATTGTGGATGATTATGGTTTCCACCATGTGTATGTTACTGTATGTTACTTTTATGATTATGTTGATGTGTGTAGACTATTGATGTTGATGATTTACGTTCTTGATTATTATTATTATCTATGATGTTTTATATACATTAATTATGTATTTTATTATATGTTTCTATGTATATGATTTTAGTATTTCAATCTAATTGATAACTACTATTATTTATGCATATGCTACTCTTGAATGTATGGAAAATATTATGATCATGCATTCAATTTATGATGAGCCACCAAAACATCAAATGATTGGTCATGATGATTATAAGGATGTTTATCTCATGGATTATTACTCTTAATGTTTGAGATGTTAAGCTATTATGAAAAAATTCATGCCAAATTTTGGGTAAATGAATAGTTATGAAATGTGATTGGTTGATCCAATCATTATAAAAATATCAAATGACATATGAATAATTGTAATTACCACATGTGGATGTTTTATCTATGATGTTACTTATTAAAATATGGAAATTTTCCTTGTGTTGATTTAATTATGAAATTACCCATATATGTGTTGGATGTTTGTTTTTTATGAAATAGTTATTACAATGATGAACTATTTCTTGACTACTGAAAATTATCATGTGTGATGGATGTTTTATTTATATGTTATGGTTATTAAAATTATAAAATATTGCTTAAATATTTAAAATTCCCATCTATGATGGATGCTTTATTATTATGAGATGTTTCTTGCAATGATGGACTATTTATTGACTATTGTAAACTCCCATGTGTGATGGATGTTTGATTATTATGAGATGGTTATTGTAATGATGGATTATTACTTGAATTCTAAAAATTCCCATGTATGAAAAAGGTTTTATTTTATATGAGATGGTTATTTCAATGATGGAATATTTATTGAATATTATAATTTCCCTTGAAAATGTTTGATTTAGGATATTTATTTAATGTAGTGATGGACTATTACTTAGATATTTTAATTACCCATGTGTGATGGATGTTTGATTAAATTATGTTCCTCTTTTTATACTAATGTTATGTATGAAGGAGAACAAATTGATTTATTATGTGCTACCCCATATAAAGAAGTGTATGCTTGCAAGTTTGATATGATAACCTTGTTCTATATTTTGACTAGGTTTGATGATGTTACATAGGTTTGGATATTCGTCCAAGTTTTAATAATATGATAGGTATTGTGTCTGATGCATCAATTTTTGTATTCATTTATTACCACTACCTCATCGATGGGTGATAAAAATGAAAATCCTAGGATTTGTATTCAATTGGTGAGAGATTTTCTAAAATTATGTGAAAATGCACAATGATATCACATGTGAAAGTTATATATTACTTTCATTAATATTATCATCACATGATTGAGATGCTATATTAATGATATAATATTTAGTTCTCACTAATATTGAATGGATGTAGATATGACCATTTTTATTATGAAAAAAAAACTTTAGGATGTTGTTTCTTAAAGGTGGGAAGTATGTAATGCCTTACCTAGCCTCGATTTAGCTTAGGCATATGCTTAACTATTAATCAGTGCTAGAAACATTGTTATGTCATTTATTCATGATTTTATTCATGATTTATCTCTTTCTCTGTCTCTTTATCTCTCCCTCACACACATCCTTTGGTGATATTATATTGTATCATAGAAGAAGATATGTTTTTTGTGATGAATAATAATTTGATTAATGTGTTTTTATTTCTATTTCTTCATACCATAGAGGTATCATGTTGATTTTGGTACATGTCTAGGATATAAGTGTTTTTGAATGGGTTATAATTTTATAAACTATAAGATAAGTTGGATGGGTTTTCATTTATTCCATCAATGTGTCATTTGATTCAATGTGACACAAGTGAGAGTTTCAAAAAATACCAGCTATAATAAACATGGATCTAGGAAATAGATTGGAAATGAGGTTCACTTAGGTGTAAGAACATATATGGCACATTGGATGCCTGGTAGTGAACACCCTATGCCTATCTGACTTAAATACAATAAGAACATTTCCCATGGATAGGAAATAAAATAATATGAGAAGATGAAAGGATTTGTGGTAATCAAATTAAGTTGTAATTATGAATTTAATTGTAATGTAAATAATGACCACATACAAGGAAATGACAAGAATAAAAGCCATAATGGTTGGAAAGGTTTAATGTGCAAGTCATCTATAATTATCATAAGTAAGGAAACAATTAGATAATTAGTATAGAGTAACCATGTGAACACATTTTATTAACCAAAAAAAAATGTAGACAAAATAGAAACTAACTACAAAAGATCAATAGGAAACCAACTTTCGTAAGGAATGGATAATACAATAAGAAATGACACCTCACCTTATAACCTTAAAGAAAGTAAATAAGATTAGAAGAAAATGTATTTATGATAAATTTTGTAATCAAATAACAACATGAAACATAACCTTTGAGGTATGGTGAGTGGTTGTTGCCATTCTAGGAGTAAATGATCACAAAGGGCTCTTTGATATATAAAAGGAAAATATATATAATAAGCATCCCTTTGAAGGAAGGATAATTTTACAAAAAGATGGAATTTCTTGAATAAACACACATTCTTCTAGAAGATCAAGACTTGAACAACATGTTAAAAATTTAGATCATATTGAGTTATTTTATTAAGGATAACATTGACTAATGAAGGACAAGTTTCCATTTCAAGGCCTCACAATGGCTTGTGATATTGCAACATATGGATGATTATAAAATGAATTTATCATAGTGTAATTCATACTATCTTTATGGTAAATAAAATATCAAAAAGATAAAAATGTTCAACTAAAAGAGAGATTTGGCAACATTGTAAACTACATTGATTCTTAACCAAAATGATTTGATTGAATGGAACATAGTTTTAGCTATAGAGGATATAGTATAAAAATGAATTACTTAGTTTCACCCTATGGACTACATGTAAATCCCACGTGGGTGGCTAGGTAGATCATGTCACTAAATCATCTCATAGTCGGTATCATAGTATGAAAATGATGAACCCTACGAATCTAACAACTTTGATAGAAATGTGGATGCACTCTATGTATCTTATCTATCTCGTTTGTTTAGATATATGCTAAAGGGAATATAATGTTAGATAATAATACTGATATTTCAATGAATATGATTAACCTCTATTGCTAGTATAGATGAAGACTAGCTTGTGGGAAAATTGGTCTATCTATTGAAAATACTTCAAAAGAAGACTTTCTTCCTATATGAAAAAAATGATTCTAAGGTTATCTAGTTATTTGGATTTATGCCAAATTAGAAATGGCGGAATGAATAGACATAAATTGCATAATAGGAGATAGTAGTATATATTTCATTTTCCTTAAGAGGATAATATATAGATAATAGATTTGAACCTTGACATCAGATAAATTATGACATGACATTCATAGGCACTTGTGAGATCTAGATTGTTTAAAGAAAGAACTAATAATCTTGATCTCATTATCTTAATATGGATATAAAATAATGATCCTTACACTTATAAATAATATAATGATATATAATTGTGTCTATGTGATTTACTTCCTTAGGGAGGGATTCATACATTACAACTTCTTATATTAAATGTTTGGGATATTTTTTCAATCTAAATAATTGGGTTTAAATAGTTTACATTGAAAAATTAAAATGCTAAACAACCATACTTATTTTAATATTCAAGTATAATGCAATATGAATTGATAGTATGATAATAATAATTTATATTACAATTTTTGTAGTGTTTAATCTTTCATTAATGTTTATGAAAATATAAGTATATCTATTTGATAATGGCTCTAATCATTTTAAAATGTTTAGGAGTTACATTATATGATGGAATAAAATTAAGGAAATACTTGAGATGAAGTTCAAGAAAATGAATTGTGAGCTTGGTTAATTGTGTTATAAATTTCAATTGAGTTTAAGTTTCATGTGGATTTATGGACATTGTTATATTTAGGTATCTTTACATCTTGAAATATAAGGTTATAAGAACTCTTTAGAAATAAATTTTAAAATTTAATTATTCTTTTAAATTTTGGGTCTCAGTTTGTCCATTTTTATGAAATTCAAAAAACCAATTTCATATCTTCATACTCATTTTCACTTAAACACATGCATTTTAGTTTAGATGCATACTTTGAACAATATAAGTACGCAATGCTATCAATTCTATGCATCATGAACTCAAGTAGAATCTAGGTCTTGGTCACATGTGAATTTTGGCTTAGCCACATGGATTTAAATTTGGCATGTATCCTTGATTAGTCACTCACCTACATGCTTATTTGTGCTTGATGGAAGTCATTTTTATCTAGTTTATTAGTATAAATTTGACTGTATAACCTTTGGGATAGTTTATTACTTGGCTAATATTAGAAGTATATAAACTATATCTTATCACATGTATTCATTCTCATTCACATTTAGATTTATGATATTTGGCTTAGTCATTCAAATTTGTGATTGTTTATGTTTGGTTAGATGCATCTTTGCCTAGTCGCATAATGTCAAACTTAGGGTTGTGTTCTTTTGGTTAGATTTTTAGCTTAGCTAATTTTTGAAGAATTTGATTGTTAACTCATGCAACCAACCACTTATTGATTTTTTTTTTGTCTTATTGTTATCCACACATTTGTGTAGTTATCCCAATCATGTCACATTTCATCAGTGCATCATGAATCAACCTTCACAAATTTATGTAAGGCATGAGTTTAATTTGGATTCTTTGTACTAGATTTCATAATATTCCATATTTCTAAATAATCATGTTTATTTTAGAGTCAACCAAAATTACCCTAAGTCATCATCACATTATAATGCAACTTTTCTCAATATTTTCAAGGTATAGACTTGAATTGGTTCTTATATGCTATGTGTCATGCTTTTTTGCAATCATATTATAAATATTAAAAAACAAATTTGGCATAGAGATTAAAGACTACAAGGTTATTATCCAATCAGATCTTACCACTTGTTAACTATATATTCTATCCTAACTTCATATCTTTTGACTAAGGCACTATATATTGAGTAGTTTATATGCTTGCGTAGAAGTCACATACCACTACATAGTTTCAATGCTTAAAAATTGTGTCCAAATGGACCAAACCCCGTCACTCAATTCCACATGATAAACTATTATAGCCTCATATATTCTCACCAAAGAATTTATATCAAGTTAGATTATGGGCCTATGAGGAAATAGTGTGTTGCCACATGGGCTAAACTCACAAAATTATGAATTAAGTGATAGTTAAAATGGAAGTGACCCATCTACCCTAAGTTATATATCACCTTATCTCAACTTCAAAATTTTTAGTTAAGTCCTTTGTCATAAGGTAGCCTATAAACCTATAAAGCAATCAAGGGTTGTTAATTAGATTGACCTCAAATCATCACTTGGTCTAAAGGGTCATAACTCCATTGTTCAATCCACATGTCTAAAATTTTTAGTTCCACAACATTAAGTACAACATGGAATCTTACTATATTTGTTCATGTAAGTTTATGATTCAATAGGAAGATTCCAAGTGTTGTCATGAAGCTTACTTACCTAGAAAATACATAATTTATATTTGAATTCCCAAACTTAGCCATAATCATGTAAAATTATGCCACATAACATCATATACTAGATAAAGGGGACATAACATCACCCAAATAACAATACCATGATTGGGTTGGCCACATTAGTGTATGATTTCCTAGTAAAAACTTAACATTTGTATTTCCTTCCAAACTATCAAAGTATGTAGATGTAACAAAAAATTTAGTCAACCTCCATTTTTAATTAGGCTACAAGCCTTGGATAATTGTTAGAATTAAACTTGATGTTATATGCATTGGGTTTGACACTTAAATAATTAATTTACCTATGTATTATGCATATATTGAGTGACCAAAGTGGTTGTTACACTATGAGAACACATGATGTAGGGTGGCCAAGAGGAATATGTCTAATCATAATTATCATCCCAAGATACTAATGTGTAAAAGGTTAATTAGCCTATTATGTGACTTTGACTATTTGAGCATATGGTCTGAGATATTGATGCATGGTAATGATCATTTGAGGATACATGGATATCTATTATAAGAGTAATTTTTTAAAGTGTTATATTTAAAAAAGGTATAAAGGATGTAATGAAATGATAATGGTCAAATGTTGGAGAAGTTGTCTTATGTGGGCCCATAACCCACAGGTCCTAGAATCATTATCAACTATTGAATGGATTGAGGTTGATTAGATGGACCTTCCATATTAATATAAAAAGATTATTTATGGATGTAAATTAAATATTCATTATTAAAATTAGATGTGAATTTTTGGTGAATGTGATGCTAAACATGGGTTCATTCACTTTGCTCAAACATAATTAAGCTAATCATTTAAGTTAATTAAGGAAACAATTTGTGACTGGTTTTGGAGTAGCATGGAGAGGGTGATACAATCATGTGATAGTGAAGAATTGATTTTTAAGGTTGAACAAGAGAATAATAAGAAGAGAGTGAGAATTTATTATTGAGTACATGAAAAGATAATCATTATATTATGCATGAAAAATTAAACAAAGGTGTGGTGTGATGTTTTTTATAATAGTTTGAGACAACATTAATAACACAATAATATATTTTTAAATTTTTATCAAATTATAGTCCTCAATTTTTTCTAAAAACCTAAAACATAAGAGAATAAAAACCTATAAATGGTTTAAATTGATGTTTGAAACCAATGAGTAGCTTGTCAAAGAAATAGAGGTTTTCAAATCATAATAAGTGGATTTTAAAAAATGTGATCCTTTGATTGAATGATTGAACACAATGTTAATGAGGAATGATCTAGAGATGTTTTAATAAATAAGAATTCATTTAAAGCTAAAAAAAAGTAAATAAACATACAATTTGAGCAATTGTTTTGAGAGATAATTTAGCTTCAATTCCTATGAAAGATGTCAATTTTATGCTTTGTTGAATGTGCAATACAAAAAGTATTAAATTAATTTAGTTGTCTTTTTTAAAAAAAGGATCACATAAATAATGAATATTAAATACATATGTATAAATAATATGCCATAATAAAATCCCAAGCCATCTTAAAGATTAAAACCAATATCATATGTTGTTTACAATATTCTTTTAGGATATACTTATATAAACCATGAATAAAATACATATTTTGGGCTAAATTTATTTATTATAAGTTTTATATTAATTTATGGAGAAAGAATGTTATCTAGTTTTTTTGAATTTAAAATTTAAAAAAAAAAACTTTTAGTCTATTCGAGACTGAATTGAATCAATATCTCCTAAAATAGATGGAGCCCATTCTTAAAAAAAATCCACATTATATATAACATTATTATGTACTCAAAATTTTCAAATATTATTTAAACATTTACATCTATGTCTAAATTTAAACTAGTTTATGGGAGGGAACTAAAATGAAAGGTGATAGCTTGGGGGGGGGGGGGGGGCATGACCCAATCCCCTCCCCTTACTTCTGGGGAATAAGGGCCTCTTTGTTGATAACGTGACTCTGGATGTGACTCTTGGACACAAGTGTTGAAAAGAGGTCCTAATGGGTGCTACTCCAAGTGGATATTTTCACCTATTGAGTGGAGATTTTCATCCATCAAGTGCTCTAATCATTTATAAGTGTAAGGGTGATAAGACTCTCAAAATTATAGACTAGACCATCTTTAGGGTGGTCTCATCCATGGAGAGTACATTGGTGGGAGAGTTATTTTATTTCAAACCCAATATAGAGTTGGTGAGAAATTTGGGTGGTGACCAAGTGAGCTCTTTAGGGGAGTGTCTCAACTAGTGCTATGATAGGTGGACTATTCCTATTCAAATTTATTTCTCATGAGGATACATTATCGATCCTAAATGGGAGCCCATGGCTCTATGGGAAGCACTCACTCTCTCTATGTAAATGAAAGCCTAGATTTGACCCCAATGTAGACCTCAACTAGGTTGTAATGGTTGGATTAGACTCCCAAGTCTCTCACTCAAATTTTGTGATGAGGAAATTTTTGCTTAGATTGGGAATTGCTTTAGAAATTATGTGACTATTGACAAAGTCACTAACAAAAAAATAAGGTTAGTCTTTTCTGAGTTATATGTTAATGTGAAAATCCTTAAAACTCTTCCCACCTCCATTAAACTAGAATATAAATATGGGAAGTGGAAATAGAACATTCAATATGAGAACTCCAGAGTTTTCTATCAAAACTACATAAAATCGAGACATGTATTCACCCAATGTAGGGATCCCAAAAGTATCCAACCTCAGAAGGAGGTGTAGGTGGATTTGATTGAGACCACTATGACTACCCATTAAAGGGATATATCCTCAATCTCATAACTTCTCCCATGTTTCTCTAGGAAATAATTTATAGGTGGTTGGTAAAGAGGAAGGAAACCCCCAGGGTCCCCCAAAAGAGGAAGTGGAGATTCCTTTAGTGGAAGACTAGGGGTTAGTTTCTAGTGGGAAGGACTAAGGCCCAAGTGAAAAGGATTCTAAGGGAGACCTTAGAAACTAGTTGAAAGGCTTGAGTAGTGGACATGAAGAAAGGGAGGGTGAGCTAGTCTAGTCTTCTAGAACTCATTTGACTAGGATAACTCTATTGGAAACTATACTAGATACACATAGCCTAAAAGTAAAAATAAGAGGCTTCAAGTTGGAGGTAATCCCTTTGCAAAAATTTTCTTCCTTTTCTCTAGGTGTAAGAACCAATAAGAATGTAAAGGAATTGGAGAATTGGTCCACTATGAAGAAAACAAACAAGGGTAATAGTAGAAAGATAATGGACGTGGGGGGACAACAGTAGGGGAAAACCTTCATTCATGCAAACAAGGTAGAGACAGATGGAAAAAGAGATTGTTAGGGGTAGAAATACCACCTTAGTGGAACCCCTAAGAGGACTAAAAAATGAATATATTTTATTGGAATATTAGAGGGCTTAATAGCCCTCACAAGTAACTGCTTGTTAAGAACTACATTTTAGATAATAAAGTAGATATTTTGTTACTTCAAGAAGTCAAGATGCCTGAGGAGAACTTTAAGATGGTGGTGAGAAAAATTTGGCCTAATGATAAATATGATATTAGTGAAGCTCAAGGAGCTTCGAGAGGTATTAACACATTATGGAACCAAAATTTTCAAGGGAGGGTGGTAGCCTATTCTAGGTATTATATTGAAATTTCCTTCTAGTGTAGTTATATTCAGTAGAATTTGGTCAATGTTTACACCCTAAATACTCATAGTGGGAGAAAGGAGGTCTAGGATAATCTCTCCAAAAAGATAATTTTTTTTGGGATAACTAAATATATGGTGGTCGAGGACTTGAATACACCACTCTATCCATCTAAAAAAATAGAGGGTCTAACAGACCACTCTAATAGCATGGTAGACTTAGTAAACTTTTTAATCAATACTAGCCTAATGGATGTGGATATAGAGGGCCAATATTTTACTTAGTCTAACAAAATACAAGTGAATAATCTTATTCACGTAAATCTTGATAGGTTCTTAATATCTTCCAAATAGGCTACAATTAGCCTTGTTCATCTGGTTGCTTTCCCAAGAGTAGGCTCTGACCATAACCTTTTAATGTTAAATTGGTAAGAAAGGAATTCTAAATGTCCCTTCCCATTCAGATTTGAAATGATGTGGGAACACCGCCTAGAATTTATAGGCTACTTGGTTGAATGGTGGAACATTTATTTGTACAAGGAATGATTATGTATAGACTGGCCCAAAAACTAGCTACTGGAAGGAAACAAAGTTAAGGGATGGAATAAATATACTTTTCATAATGTTTTAGTTAGGAAAAGAAACATAAAAGAACACCTAATATAGGTCTAAGCCAAGATGGAATAGGGGGACTTGTTAGAATGGCTATAGACTTTAGAAAACTCCCTCTCAAGAGGTTAGGTTTTAACCTTGAAGGAGGAGGAGGTTTATTGGAAACAAAAATCCAAAATTCAATGGTTAAAAGAGGGGGATAGGAACACATCCTTCTTCCATTAGTAAGCTTCATAAGTAAGCTCATGAATGAGAATGGAGATTTGGTAGAAGATGATGAGGAAATAGGGAAGTTGGCCTCCAATTACTTTAAGAACCATTTGGCATCCCAATAGGTTAACACCCCGTAAGGAGATAACAAGTTCCTTCTAGATGCCATCCCCACCATTTTATATGATGAGGATAATATCCTATTGACTAAATGAATTATGGAGGAGGAAGTTAGGGTTTTTATCTTATAAATGGGAGATTTCAAAGCTTCAGGCCCAAATGGGTTCCCCCCAACTTTCTTTCAAACATTATAAGATGTTATTAGGATATCACAAATGAGACCAAAAATTTAATTCAAATATGTAGAATCTTGTGGTAGTTGAATAGTACATTTATAGCCTTGGTCCTAAAGAATATGGATGCCTCCTCCATGTTATACTTTAGACCAATTAGCCTTTGAAATATGGTGTACAAAATCTTCACTAAGATTTTGTTTGTCAAACTTCAACCACTTTTAGACAAACTCATTACCATTAGCTAGAAAGGATTTGTTTTAGGAAGGCAAATTCTTGATGCAGCCATCACCACCCATGAAATCAATTATTCAATCTTTAAAAGTAAAACCCAGGTATGATATTAAAATTAGATATTTATAAATTATATGATAGAGTTAATTGGGAATTTATGATTAGATTACTCAAGAAATTTGTCTTTCAAGATCAAGTGATTAACTTGGTGAAGGACTGTATTTCCATAGTTAGATTCTTTATTCTAGTTAATGGCTCTCCCAAAGGATATTTCCCCTTAGGGAGAGGCCTTAAATAGGGAGACCTAGTTTCTCCCTATCTCTTCATCTTGATGGTATAAGTTTTGGGTAGGAATGCTAGTAAATTACTAATGTAGGGGTATTTTAGAGGCATTAAGCCTACTTCCACAACCTAGCCATCAGTTATTCAATAGTTCATTGATGACACTATATTATTTGGAATGGATTCTATAGTGGAAGCATGAAGATGGAAACACTTTCTTAACACCTATGAAGGGGGCTCTAGACATAGTATCAATTTTGAGAAAAGCCACATCTATTTCTTAAACACTCAGGAGGACCTTCAGCAAAAAATCACAAGAACTTTGGGATGATCTAGTGAGAGGTTACCTATCACCTATCTTGGGCTTCTTCTTATGATTTATAAAGTCACCTTAGATTATTAGAACATGATTATTGAAAGCATACAAATAAAGCTGGTAGGTTGGAAAGGAGCCCTACTGAGTCAAGTTGGCAAGTTTCAACTCCTTAAAGCTTCTTTTCAAGGCATTCTTAGCTAATTTATTAGTGTCTTCAAAATCCCAAAATTTATGGTTGAGAAGATTGAGTAGATATAAAATAAATTCCTATAGTCAGGGGTGGAAGAAAAGAAGAGGATTGCATTGGTAGGATGGGAAAAGGTTTGAATTCCTAAATATTAGGGAGGCCTCTGCTTAAGAAGATTACATCTCATGAACAAATCCCTCTTGGCAAAGATAAGGTGGAACCTAATTCAAGGGAACAAAGATTAGGGTGATACCATGACAGCTAAGTATCTCAATGGGGATACTGGTAGCAAGATACTAATGGAACAGGGTCTTTTTAAAGGATCAATAATCTAGAATTGGACTCTCAAAACTTGTGGTCTCCTCCATAGAGGCATCAGATGGAAGATTAGGGATGGTAATAATTTTAGATTCTAGGAGGATAGATGGCTAAAGGATATACACCTTAAAGACTTGAATTATGGTAGACTAATGGATAAAGCTTTTAATTTATTTTGGGATAAAGTGACTAACTACATTAATAAGAATGGGGATAACAAAAGTTGGAAAAAATCATAGATTGTGCCCCTAATCAAGATGAGATTAAAGAGGTTTCCCTTCAACTACAAGGGGAATTGGCTAAATTTAGGCTCTCATTTTTTACCAAACAAGATTAGATGATCTAGGAAAATAATGACAAGGGATTTTACAATATTAAAAGTGCCTATGAATTAATATTAAACACTAGTTAGGATAGGCTATGGGGGAATTTTTGGATTATAAAAATTCTACCAAAAATCAACTTCTTTTGGTGGATGCTAATATATAAAAAACTACTAACTATAAATAATTTAAATAAGAGAGGCTTTCAAATTCCAAATAGATGTATTCTCTATGGGGAAGGGGAAGAAATAACCACTCACCTTGTTCTACACTACAACTTTACTTGGGAAGTTTTGAGCCTAGTTATGTAGAGGCTCAACTTAACCAAGGTTTTAAATGACATGATGGTAGACCTGGTTAGAGATTGGAGACCCCCATTCAAGTTTCCAATAGTAAAAGAATTATGGGTTCAAATTTCCCCTCACCTTGCATGGAACTTATAGAAAGAATGCAACAATAGAATTTTTAGGGAAAAATATTAAACCCCTTTGGAGGTGTTGTAGACATTCTCTAAGTTGCTAGTAGAGAATATTAATACAAGCAAATTCAAGTTTATTGAGAGCCCTCTAGGTCTATAAGAACAAAGAATATTGGAACAATGGATAATAAGCCCAAACATTTATTAAAAAGATAATTCTAAAAAAATACTTAGGGCCAACACCAAATAGACCTTACCTAAAGAAGGATGGTTTAAGCTCAACTTTGATGGGGTGGCAAAAGGGAACCTAGGGGTGGCTAGTTGAGGAGGCATTATTAGATCAGATTTTAGAATGCTTATGGTGGCATACAATGGGGGAATTGGAACTAAAAGAAATAATGAGGTAGAAGCTCTAGCTATGTTGTGGGGAATTAAACTTGCTATTACCCTAAACATTTAAAAACTTCATATTGAAGGTGACTCACCATTAATTTTTAATGTTACCCTAGGATTAATAGACATAGGATAAAAAATGGTGGATATAATATGAGACATCCAATTACTTCTTAATGCTATGGAGAAGCATAAGGTCTCCCACATTTATAGGGAAGGAAATGTGGTAGCAGATTCTATGGTAAACCTAAGAAGTAATAGTAATGGTTGGTGATACTGGAGAACCCTCTCTAATCTACTAAGTGAGATTCAAATTCTTTTCAACAAAAATGGAAGCACATATGTGGATTAAGTGATGCAGGCTCTTTTCCATCTACATGCTCAATTTGAGTTGGGGTGACTATTTCCCCTTGAAAGGTGATAATATATTTATGGACTATGGAACTTTTAGATTCCAATCTCAGGACTTTATCATTATAAATACTATGGTACTTAACAATTAGTACATAAATGTGAGTAAATAATGCATGAAGCTAGCTAGTAAACACACAAAGATACCCACATGGATTTTGAAAGGTGGGAGAAAGATTTGGCCTAAATATTGGATTACTTAGAAACTGAGGAACAAAGCCACACTAATAGGGTGGCTAATTGGACCTCAACAAAGTGGAAAAGGTAGATGATAGATAGGAAGGCTATAGTGAGGACTAGTTGGATGGGCAGGGAGATGAGTGGCCAAATGATGGTTAAAGGAGGGTATGTTGATAAGTTAAATTAGATTAAGGGTAATTATTTACTAACACACCCCATCTCTGGTGATTATTACATAAGATGGTGGACATGGTTCAATACCAATGCTAAGTTCTTAGCATGGGAAAAGGCTACACAAATCTCCAAAATTATTTCGATATGATGAGCTTAGAAACTCTCATGATCCTTGATAGGCTCAAAAAGATTTATTAATCTTTTTGGATATCTTTTAAGTAATTCCATTTATCTTTTCCTTAAATAGTCTTATGGTATTTTATGTCTCTCTAGTTTCAAATATGGGTGGTGACATTATCAAGATTTAACTGACCTCTTTAAAGGAATTTTGATAGGACCCTATGATCTAACACATTATCTAGGAGGGTGAGGTGGATTATTTAATTGATGAGATGGTTGGTCATGATGAGAATATGTCTCATTAGTTTTTCTATGTCTAGGGAGGAAAATTCTAGACAAGTCTATATGAGGAGGTGATTGGGCAAGCCACATGGCTCCCCATCAAAGGGGAAAAAAATCAATTAGTGCAATAAGGTGCCAGACCCCAAAAACATAGGGATTTTCTTTA
>JARHVA010009148.1:115000-359003 GCA_037957365.1 Torreya grandis | reverse complement strand
CTTTTCTATTCATAATCTAAGAGAAGGGGCAATTTGAAGAGCAAGACAAGGTGTTAAAACAAGATTTGAAACTCCCATGCCACTTGGAGTAGAAGAAAATATTTATGAGATCAAATATTTTCCTTGAAGACAAGATATATTTGTTTCAAAATCATTTCCTATTTTAAATCTCTTTTGGAAACTTGTCACTCTCTCTCTCTCTCTCTCTCTCTCTCTCTCTCTCTCTCTCTCTCTCTCTCTCTCTCTCCTCTCTCTCTCTCTCTCTCTCTCTCTCTCTCTCTCTCTCTCTCTCTCTCTCTCTCTCTCTCTCTCTCTCTCTCTCTCTCTCTCTCTCTCTCTCTCTCATATGCCCTTCTCTCTTCTCTCCCACTTTTCTATAAAGTTGACTTTGATAGGCTATGTATGTATCCTCCACTTGGGTGTGGT
Organism: Torreya grandis; assembly: GCA_037957365.1. NCBI lineage: Eukaryota > Viridiplantae > Streptophyta > Pinopsida > Cupressales > Taxaceae > Torreya > Torreya grandis. The sequence goes on along the minus strand of JARHVA010009148.1, from coordinate 358,577 downwards.
GAATCCCTACCTATTGTAAAGAATTTTATCAATGATAAACTTATATTTTTACCTCATCCTTTGACTAGTTTAAATGTGTGTAAATTACTAGTTGATCTTGATAGGTGATTAACGTTGCTTCCTTGACATGTTATCCTTTTCTATCATTCATATTTAGTTTGAAAGACTTTTTACAGGTCTTGTGAAGTGTCAAAGTGAAGTGTGAAAGGTTTATTGAGTTTTCTAACAATTATTGCCACTATATGACCTCTTTATTAGTATTCTTATCCCAAGCATCTTTCATAAACCTACATAATGAAGTGTTGATATAGAGAAGTAGATTAGGAGTAGTGTTTGATTCAGGTTATTCTCATGGTTGAAGTGAATTTACATATAGTTAGTAGTGGTCCAATAATTTGGTGCATCACCTCCATTAGAGTAGGTTTATCTCTCTTTTTAAATCAAGTTAATATAGTAGTTTGTGATCTTAAGTGAATTATCAAGGGGAACTAGCCTTTTAACCTAGAGAGTCAATCCAACATTAGGCCACCCATAGCCTAAGATTATATCTATGTCACCATAAATTTGGAAGGTTTAAACTACATTCCAAGGGTGAAAATTTGGGTGATAACAATCAATGACTCTAATTGTGTATTTAGAACATTTAACTATGAAATAAGTTCAAATAATTACAAATTTGTTACCAAACTACCAAATTATTCTTTTTGTTTTTATAAATTTTCTACATAAAAAAAAATTGTTTAGGTCAATAGAAAAATTAGTGCTTATAAATTTGAAATTAGAGACATTAACAATGAATTAAATGAGTATAAATATGAAATAATTTCATAATTATGAATTTTTTCTATGTTTATTTTTGACATTCTATTTTCTATTTCTAATCAGTAATAATTTTGAATTTATGTTTGACTTATATTTGTAGATTCATAATAGAGTCTTGTTTTTATATATTTTTCTTACTTTTTTATAGTTTACCTTGACTCTACACCAAAATTAATGTTACAACAAATTGTTTGTAGTTGCTAGTCCAATAAAAGCTGCAAAAAAAACTAAAACAAAACCAAAATATTTCCATATTTGTTATTAACATTTTTATTTTAGTTTGTATTTCATTTATGGTAATTATCTCACACACTATTTCTTGGAGTTAATTCATTTTTGTTTTCTAACATTTTTGTGCATATTGTGAAAATGTGTATACTCTTCCCTTGGCATCACATTAGTGATGATACTCAAAAATCAAAAGCAATTTCATAACTTTGTGTGCTACCCAACTTTTTCTTGTGTATATGCTCTTCCCTTAGCATCATATTAGTGATGATACCTAGGAATTAGAGATAAACATTAATTTTATTTTATTTTTACAAGGGCTCTATCGACCTTGGATTTCACCACCGCATGATAGGCCAAACCCCATGTATTGGTGGGGTATATGAATTAATATATAATTATTTAAAAGTCCTAATTGGTTGTGTGGTTTAAGCACACCATGATTTGAGGATTTTTCATGCTCTAATACCTAGGTTTTCAATAGACATCTTGCAATATGATTTTATTGATTGTCAACACACTAGGACCCCATGACTATGTTAGGCATGTTGAGACATGACCCAATAATGTGTGTCTACTCAATTAAATTCTTAAATAGAATCAGGCCTCAACATACTAAAAGGTATATTAGAGGACTCCCCTTTAGATAAGCATGTGACAACCTTAATACTAGGAAAGTCTATTTTTCGTTCAACTTTTATGCATCGATTAATAGTTAACACCGATAAGGTACCTTCCACACACCCTTAAAAACATAATCAGTTGGCCATGGTGGTTAGTACCTTGAAATATTAGGCCATGACTAAGAGCATGGAAAATTAAGTGACATTGGAAGGCCTAAAATTTATTCATGACCTTAATCCTAGATTTTCACCTTTTGTGAAATTATATGATTTTTTAAAGTATAACTTGTTTTTTGTTTCCTTTTGATTTACCACAAAATGAATTATCCTTGAGTTTAAAATAATTTATTTTGAGTCTTCAAGCTATAAAAAATATAAAATCAAACTTTTCCAAAGTTAAAGATCAAAAGTAATTAGTTAACAATCAAAATTTTTAGTCACTTTAGTTCTTGTTCTTAGTTTTTATTTTATTTTAGTCAAGTCATTTTTCCCAACTATATTTCCTATAATAGGCACATTCCCATGTTTAATAATCTTAATTAAATGGCTGCACCATTTGAAAATGACCCTTTTCAATTCATAAGCTAAGAACATCAGGTAGAAACACATGAAACTACTAAACATGAAGAAGAAGGAGGGGATTACCAAGATGAGGGTAGACCAAAAACTATCTTACCTCCTACCTCCTTTAACCAATATATCATGTCAAAAAAAAAATTATTTCAATCTTTGGTATTAGGAGTGAAATCCCTACCATGTACTAAACTTATAATATTTGATTTCAAGTAAAGGACCTTCACCTTCCATTCATGATAAATCTACACCAAAATGTTATTTATAGGGTAGGAATTTCCTCATATGATCCTCAAATACCAATGCCCATGTTTCTAAAGACAAAGGGAAAGTTATCCTCCATGAGGAATCCTCTTAAGCAAGTTATTGGTTTTCTATGGAAGCCCATGCACACCATGTCAACCAAGAGTTATGCATCTTGAATACCATCAAATAAATAATCATTTTGGTAATAAAAATCTTGATCATCCTAATTTAAGTGTGAATAATAATTCACCTTCACATATCAATCCAACCAATTTGATATTTTAAATGCATTCAATCTCACTAATCATAAATCTAACTAGCCAAAAATTAAATCTCAATTCAAGTTTTCCAATCACACATCAAAACAATCCAAACTTTAATATACATTCAAGTTTAACAATACCAAATCTAATCAACATAAACTTGAATGTGAATTAAAGTTCACAAATCCATGATCATACCAATCTAAGTTTGAATGTTCATTCAAGCTCACAAATAAATCCAAATTTGAGTCTCCAAGGCTCACCAATCATTGTCAATCCAACTCAAAATTTGAGCTTGAACAATAATTATATCTCACTAATCTAACCATCCAATCTAAGATTGATAATTACTTCACTTATGCCCAATAATCCTAATCCAAATATTAGTTTGAAAAAATCAGTTTTCACATTCTAACTCTCTTGGATTAACTCCATACAATCCAAATCTGACACCACTTAACATTGATTCATTTAACTCCAATCCAAACCATTCCTTCAAACCTAAAACCCATGTTAACCATATGACTAATTCACATCCAAACCAAATCATAAACCAAACTAGTTCAAACAACTCCAACCAAAACACAAACACTAACCAAAATAACTTGAACCTAAATATAAACCTTAACCCCATTAACTATTGCCTTAATCCAAACTAAAGCAAATTTAACTCAAACAAAAACCAACTTTACCCAAGTCCAGCTAAATCTAACTTCAACATGATTTCTAACCCATATAACTTAAAATATAACATGAATCCAAAAAAACATAACCCCAACATGTTTAACCAATACAACTTTAGTTATAATACTAGTCCAAACCCCTCAAAATTTAATAGCAACTATATATCAACAAACTTTAACTTTAGCACAAACCAAATCAACAAAATCCAAACATTCACTTTACAAGCAATCTCAATTTAACAACATCAAACTTTAACACTAATCCTAATCCAACAAACTTTGTCTTTAACACTAATTTTAACAATCCTAACCCCTTTGAAAATCCATAAAACATTAATTTTTCCAACCAACCTCCTAATAAATTTAATCCACCCCTTAACCGATTTACACAAAATCAAACCACCTCAAATCCATTCATAGGTCAAACATGTAAATTTTATAATTCCTCAAGTCAAATTAACCAACTATCATCATAATTTATACAAAAATTCCAAACCATTAAAGATAGGGTTCAAGGATTGTAAGACATATCTTATTATAGACAAAAACAATTTAAATTTGAGGAATTTTTTTCATACCCTTTTGACTTAAGTACCATTAGAACACCTTTTTATAAGTACTTTTAAATCCTAAAATTTGAAAAATACAAAGGTAAAGGAGATCCTAAGGAATAACTTATAGTCTTTTATCATGTATCTACGGATGTTGCTTATAGCAACATGTACATGTTATGATTATTTACATAAAGTCTTATGGGTCAAGCCCTTGAATGGTTTTCATAGCTTCTTAAAGGATTGATATTCACTTTTGAGGACCTTTTTGAGAAGTTTGTTTTTCACTTTTCCTACAATATTGAAAAATACTTGACCACATTTGACTTACACAACACCAAACAATGCAATGGCAAAAAATTTGCTTTCATCTTACAATGATGGAAAAAAATGGCAAGTTATTTTACATGATTTTTTACTTAAATTGAAATTGTGGATGTATTTAAGAATATTCTCAAATTAGACTTAGGACATCACTTATTACTCCTTTGACAAAGGTTATTTGATGAAATTATTGGAAACAGGGTCCAAGTTAAACTAACATTAATCAATAAAGGTATTATCAAGATACTTAAACCCAAAAACAATTCTTCCAAACAAAATGAAAAAACTAAATTATTTGCTGAGAATAAAAACATTGTTGTAGACATTTTCATAGAGGTAAAACAATACAAAACCCACCAACTCAACAACAAACTTACACCCAACCCATTAATAACACAACCATTCCTAGTGGTCAACCCCAATAAGGAAGACCTAAACACATGTTCAGGGAATTGGGTGATACTTATGAAAATATTTTTTGAAATTTGGCCCATGCTAACATGATCACTTGGAAAAAAATCAAATATTTCAATTAGAATGTTCCTAAACATTGTCATTATAAATAATATGAATACTATGAATAACATATGATAATGATATATTCTACCAATTGGTGTATGTACCTCAAGCACTATGTATAAGACCTCATCGATCAAGGGGACATAGCCATTGAAAATAATTCATTCATGAATTCCAAAAATAAAAATTTGGGAATATACCAAGATCCATTCCCCAACCATGAACAAGGAAATGGTAAGAAAAAGAAACAACAACTTGAAGAGAGTAATGTCAACCAAACTAGACATCCTTTTGAATCTATAGTTAATAGTGTTGATTTTATGCACAATCATGTTAATGTCAGTACTTAGATTTTGTCATTACTAAAAGGCATACAAAACTTACCATACCTATTATATCACCATCCAATGTTAAATTCAATTAAGTCATTATTGATGATATTGAGAAGATGCCCAAAAACATTTTCATATTAAACCTTCTCAATAATTCACCTATATATAAATACATTTTGTACAAGGTCCTTGAAGAATGTAGCATCCCACAAAACATCAACCCATAAATATTTCAAGCATTAGTAGGTAATTTATCCAATATTAATGAGGTAAAATGTGACCATTATGATGTCTCCCCTTTGGGATATGTTCATAATCTTCTATTATACATAGAGGTTATAATCTCTAGGCATAAGGTAAAGAAGGAATTTATAGAAAATGGATTGGTATCAAATATGTGTACAATAAGGCTAATTAAACACTTTATATATTCACCAACAACATTGGAAACTGATATTATCAAAATAAAGGCATATGATAATAATGAATAACAATCTATGGGTGTAATTTATCTTATTTTGATGGTGGGTTTCTTATAAAAGAAACACTAGTACATATGCTTGATGTTGATTTACCTCATAACCTACTTATTAGAAGTCAATGGATATATTCAATTAATTATATAACCTCTATCCTACACTAGTGTTTAAAATTCTCATATGAATGTATGGAAGTGACCATTCAAGGTGATCCTCAACCCTTCCAATATTGTAATCTATTGGAAGGTTGATATAAAAAAATCCAATTATCTCCTAGTTACTAATGATAAAGTCATTCCTATTTAGGAATCACCTACTCTTTAGAATTATGTCCATCTTAAAACATTATTTCAAATACCCCCTCTTGGTGTTTGGATAAACACACCAAATAATTTCATTTCCATAGAAATGCCTTCCATCATTGAAGTATTCAATAAACCTTTTGTCGAACAAGCTTTCAATTAACCTTGTACTGAACAAGCATCCAATAAAATATATAATTCAAAATCACCTCATCCTCTTCATCCAATTTAATTATCATTGAAAAAGGCATGAGTGAATACATAATACAAAATTTTAATTATACAAGCACAATACATATAGCTCTACATAATTATGGCAAGTTGTGCCATGAAAAATATACTCACACGGTTAAAAAAATCAGCAAGATAAACTTTATTGTACGTGGTTTAATTTATGATGAAGATATCACATATTAAAATACTTCCTAGATTTACTCAGTTAGCTACTTGCTTCACCAACAATAAATACCCTATCATAAAATCCTTTATGTGTAATATTATGAATTATAAAGGTTAAGGCCTTGGTCTTCATGAAAAATTGTCAACTGGACCAATAAAATTAAAATCAAATGAATCCAATCCTAGAATATAATTTAATCAACTAAATGTACACATCACATTTTTATAAATTAAATCTTCTAATGAGTCAAAGGATGATTCTTTAGACAGTGAAACATGTTCCATTCTTAGCTACATTAAAGACCTTTCCCTCACCAATATTTTCCATTAAAATACTTTTTTAATAGTAGACCTAGCATATCCATCCTTAATAAAGTGGGACCAACATGAAACACATTCACTTGATCATTTCTAAATAGATAAGGTAATTTTAGAATTCTTGAGAACATGGGACCACATTCTAATAAGGGATCAAAAGAAGGAATTTTCTATTTAGTTGGTTAATTATTCATACTTTGGGGAACAACAATCACATCAACACATAAATTTAGCATGAAATTAAAATCAAGAGGACCTATAGGAGAATTAAATCTTCCTCCACCACACTGAAGCTATAAAGAAGATTCAACTCTCCTAGTTGAGTATACTATTCCTATCAACATTGGAATAGAGAAATATCCCAAAATCATCAAACTTGTAGTCTCCCTTACTCAATAATAAATTGAAATACTCACCCTTTTACTTCAAGATTTTTTTTTTGTATTCCAATGGTCTTATGCAAATATTGTAGGGCTTGATCTATCACTAGTAGTACATCATCTTGTTATACATCTAGATGCAAAACCCATTAAATAAAACCTTCAAAAGATGCATCCCAAGATAACTCTATTAGTGAAAAAAGAGTTGAATAATCAACTAGAGGTTAGTTTTATACACCCTATCAACTATTTAGATTGGATATTAAATATAGTACCTATTTCAAAAAAGCTATAAATAATCAAAGTCTGTATATATTTTTATGATATCTATAAAGTGTTTCTAAAGGATGATTTCCCATCACCTAATATCAATATGATCATGGATTCTACTATAGGTCTCAAAATTTTGTCTTTATTGGATGGTTTTTAGGGTACAACCAAATCTAAATAGATATTCAAAACCAACATAAAATAACATTCACAACACCATGGGGAACCTTTTACTACCAAGTGATGCCTTTTTGTCTAAAGAATGCTAGAGTTACATACCAAATAGCAATGACCATAAATTTTCATGATATGTTTTGTGATATTATGGAGGACTATGTTTAAGACATACTTGAAAAATAAAAATATATGGAATAATTTTTTAAGGCACTTTGTCACATCTTTAAAAGAATGAGAGAATATAAGATGATATTTAATCCAAATAAGTTTGTGTTTAGTGTGACATTAGTAAAGTTATTGGGATTAATTATTTCATGATGTGGTATAGAGGATGATCCTTCTAAGGTTTAATATATCATGGATATTCCACCACAAAAACATCTCAAATAGATTTGAAGTCTATAAGGTATAATTCAAGCAATTAGACATTTCATATCACAACTTGTAGATATTTATCACCATTTTAAATTTATATTAAAGAAAGATGTTCTTTTTAATTGGAATGATAATTGTGTTAGAATATTTTATCACCTTAAAAAATATATTTACAATCCAATATTACTAATTTCATCTATTGTTCATAGGTATTTTATATTTTATATATCAACTACTCAATTTGAATTAGGATAATTGTTAGCATAACACGATGATAGTGGGTTAGAAAGGGCAGTATATTATCTACGCAATAACTTGGTATCTTATGAATTTCATTATCATCATATGGAAAATTCATGGCTCAAAGTTTTTTTTTTCTTCATAAAAACTTTGACATTACATGCTCTATAATCAATCTAAAATCATTTCAAAAATCAAACATCTCAAGTATTTTCTCTCTAGAACAACTTTAATAGGTAGGATGGCTAAGTGGGTGATAATTCTCAGTGATTTTGATCTTGAGTATGTTAATCATAAATAAGTTAAGGTAAAATTATTAAAATATGTATTAGGAGAAGAACCATTCAAAGATAAAACACCATTTGTTGCAGAATTTCTAGATGAAGCAATAATGTTTATCGATGAATCTCTAGTTTGGAAATTGATCTTTGATGGTTCCTTCACAAATCATGGATTATGGGTAGATATGTTTTTAGATACACTAGATGGGTATTGTATTACCAAATCATTTATAATTTATTTCCCTTATACCAACAATATTACGGAGTATGAAGTTCTCATAGCTGGTCTAAAATTGGATATTCAATGGGGTATCCAACATCTAATATTTGGTGATTTCAAACTTATCACAAATCAATAAAATGATGAATTCTAAGATTGTGATGATAATTTAATCCCATTTAAATTGATGGTGGATATCTTAAAATTTCCTTTTTTATTTATCCAATTTGAACAAGTACCCTAAATCAATAACATGGCAATAACCACCAATGTAACCATTGGTTCATTGTTTGATCTTAACACAAAACAAAAAAAATTCCTTGTTGAATACTTTATGATACCAAATTATGGAACACCTAATTATGAAATGGCTTATGATGTGGTTAGTCCCATTTATCCTTTGTATTATGATATATATGTCTATCTTCATGATAACACCCTTTTGCCTAGCTTATCCCATAACCAATGAAAGTCATTTATCTGATGTACATCTCATTATAAAATCCTCATTAATACTTTATATCAAAAAGGATATGATGGTACACTTCTATTTTTTTTAAATTATAAATAATATAATTTTTCCATTAGGGAAGTTCATGAGGGAATCTTTGGTGCACATTCTAGTGGCATAGTCCTAGCCAAAAATCTTTTATGTGTAGGTTATTATTAGCCTACCATGGAATCTAATTCAGTTGTTTATGTTTATACCTTTTCCAAATCATAGTGAGCTTATACATATCCCTTCACAAGCTTTATGGCCTATTACAACACATTGACCATTCTCCACATGGCGGTTAGACCTTATTATAAAAATCAATCATGATTCTTTTGATGGTCAAAAAAATATTGTTACCATAATTGATTATTTTACCAAGTGTGTTGAGGTAATGTTCCTTAAATATGTTACTAGAAATAAAATCTCTAAGTTCATACTAAACCACATTGTCTGCCACTTTGATATTCATTCCAATATTATTTTTTATAACAAAAAATCATTTAAAAATAAAGAAGTTAAAGCTATTTGACAAACCTATAACATAAATAACAAATGGATCACTCATTATTACCCACAAGGAAATGGCCAAGTTGAGGCAAATAATAAAATCATTATCCACATAATTAAATGAGATAGAAATGAATTTTATTTTTACTAGCAAACACAACTCTATCCCTCTCTTTAGGAATATTACGCTTGCATCTATATCCACACGAGGGAAATCCCTTATTACCTTGTATATGAAATTGAGTCTATTCTATCCATATATGTCAATATTCCATCTTTGCACATATCCATAAAATAAATCATTGATGAAGAATCCTATCACACTTCAATTGATCTTCTAGATAAGAAATGGTTTAATGCCTTAAACCATTTACAAGTATACCATAGTCACCTCTGTTATAGCTATAATAAGATGATAAAATACTAAGATTTTGAAATAAGATATATTTTTTGTAAGGAAAACCAATGTAATAAAAATGTTGAAAGAGAGAAAAAATGAAAGTTTGAATGCAATTGGTTGGGCCCATATATCATTATTAGTAAATATGCATCAAGAGCTTATAGGTTAGCCATAGAATATGGAGAGGAGATTGATGAACCTATTAGAATTATGCACCTTAATATTTTTTATTCCTAACTAATTTTATATGCTATTATTAATATCTTATATGTCAAAAAAAATAAGAAAACAAAAATCCAAAAAAAGTTAAAAATGAGGAAAGTAAAAAAAATAGTTAATCCATAAGTGAAAACTAGTTCAATCACACTTTGGGAAATTACCATGGTCAAAATCAAGTTTCTAGTGCCATGCATAATCCATTATCTATATTAACCATAGCTACTTAGGGGCATCCCATTGAATTCATCCATTGTATATTTCTACCTTGTCCTTTATCACTTGTTTCATCACACATTTTAGCTTAGGGTTGGATCCTTATATTTTTGTACCTAGGTCCTTGATTATGATATATTAATATCTTAATTTTTTGAAAAAAAACTATACCTATCTTAAACCAAAATATCTAAAACTATACGTAAACACTTACGGTAAACATGTCTACTATTTTGTTATCTTCTATATTCACTCGCTTACTCACATTTATTGGGAGGGAAAATCATGCATCTATTAATTATAAACTAAACACTTCATCAATAACCCATTTTATCATCACTTCATGTATTGGGATAATTACATCTAGCCTAATGCTCCACATGTACTTTGTCTAGGGTGGGTTATGTAGGTAGTGCTTATAGACACAAGGTATCTAGGGTTAGCTTGAACACTATTTTCAACATCATCCATTCCAAAATCATGGATTCATTTTCAATTCATGTTCTCCTCTTTCTACTTCCTCATTGGTTGTTCCACTATTATCTTAGATCTTGGCTACCAAATGTCTCAATCCTCACTTAGGATATTAAGTCTTTTATTGTGTCTTTTAAGTGTTGATTACTTATTTGTTGTTTTAATCTATGTTTTTATTTTCATCTTGTAAGTATTTTAATTTATCCATATTTGGTTATTTTCTCTCAAATCTTATTTCCCTAACCATTTCTAGTTTTCCTCTTATCCTTATCCATTTTTGTTTATTTTATTTTCTTATCCTTAACCATTAGTTTATGTTATTTTCTCATCCTTAACTATTTATTGGTTATTTTATTTTCTTACCTTAACCACTATTTGTTTTCAAAATATTGTTACCTTAACCATTCATGGATATCTCACTTATGCCTTATTCTTGTAAATTTGTTTGGTTATTCTATTTAAATCTATTTTATCTTGAGTATTTTTGTGCTATTTTATTCTATTATGTTTTTATTAAGTTAGTTATCATTGTTCATATTATTTACTTCTTATAGTTTGTGTTCATTTTGAAAGTGTTATATCGAAATAATTTTGTGTATTATAATCTTCCGTAATTGTGAATTCATATCTCATGATGAACTATATACTATACATCTTGAACTTTGAATTATTTATTGTTTGATTGTGTGTGTGTCAATATTTTTTTGTATTATGATATAGTGTGTTTATTATTTATCCTTATCATGACTCACTTTATTTTGAACAGATTATTATTTTAAAGTCCTTATGCACTCATCATGATTATTTTATATCATTGGTGATATTTTATCTTACATTACATTAAAATTTAGGTTTCTCAATCCTTATTCATTTTTGAAATCAAATGCAAATAAAAATAAAACACAAGAAAATATCTAATACACTATATATGCATCCATAACAAGTCATGCATTTATTATACCATAATCAAATGCTGAAATAAATTAACATGTGTTATTGTGAATCAAGAATTAGGAAAGATAATTACCATGTCTATCCATCTATCTTATAAACCATACATAAAGTATAAAATAATATCAAAGTCCATAAACAATCCATAATGTCCATCACATCACAAATGATACTAGTATAATAGCCAAAATGAATCGTGTGTGTGTGTGTGTGTGTGTGTGTGTGTGTGTGTGTGTGTGTGTGTGTGTGTGTGTGTGTGTGTGTGTGTGTGTGTGTGTGTGTGTGTGTGTGTGTGTGTCTGTGTGTGTGTGTGTGTGTGTGTGTGTGTGTGTGTGTGTGTATATATGTCTATATATATATATATATATATATATATATATATATATGTATATATATATATGTATATATGTGTGTGTGTCTATATATATATATATATATATATATATATATATATATATATATAATGTTTTTACATAATGATACATCTAAAAAAAATATGTACATTGATACATCATGATCAAAACTATGTCAAGTCTCCCCTGACCCAAAGATGGGATATTTGTCCAAGGAATCTACTCATGATGTCATGGTGTACTCTATAGAATACCCATGATGAGATGTGATATATACCCCATAGACCTATTAGAATCTATAGGCTATATCAATCTCTTTAACATTGATCACCTAGTTGAGTACTATATATAAGAAGGTGCTCACTATGTGTACAAAATGACCTTATCATATAGTATTTAGCCTAATATATGTCCTAAATCAATTTTTATAATGTTTTAAATTATCACTAACCTACTACAAACACCCTAACCTATGCTAACATTATCCATGTAATTTACCTTTCCTATCTATACCACTATGTTAGTATTGTATGATTTGGTGTCTGGGACTCTACCTCTTATGTAGTAACTCCAATTGATAATTCCATATCATCCCTCTCTAACCTCTCCACTTGAGCCTATAGTGTGTTTACCTCACTCTTTAGACATATGATATTTTATACCCTTAGTTTTAGTTAAAAACCCTGCTATTAACCTCACCCTGTAGTTTAACCACCTCTCTATGTAGTCCTACAACCTCACTATCTTGGGCATGATTATCCTCATGTAATCTATCAATAATTTCCTAATTTTCCTTTGATTTCCATTCCTATTATTTTATTTCCTTATCTCCTCTCTCTAAGTGAGTCTCATGATCTGGTCTCATCATTATATCCTCCCCATCTCCCTCCCTACCAATATCAATAACCACCAAAGGAGTTTGCCCTCCACCTAACTAGTCTATATTAGCTCTCATATTAATATCTCCACCTATATCCACACCTACCTCTCATAATATCTCTACATCCTCAATGTCTATAATCTACACATCCCTTAGATGGATCTCCTTTATCCCCTATCCTCTACCTCATCCTTTCATCCCTCCCTTATATCCTTTCACTACCATCCCAATCTAATATTTAAGTCATATGATCTATATCTCTAAATGAATAGAGGCATATAAGGAATTGTGAGTCTCACAAGCCATGGCCCACCAATATACATATCAATATACCACAATTTTATCAATAATGTCTATCATGTCCATCCATGTCATTGTATAAATGTGTGTCCAACTATGCTTTGCTATCCTAGGATCAATAGTAATCCCCCATTGTGCTCTCTCTAACTACCTATAGAGATACATGAGGTCCTATTGGGATGTGTTTTCTCACTCCAAACTACCTCATCACCTTATTAGGGTGATATATCTCAATAATGTAATCATGACTACCCATAGTGTAACATTGTGTCATCATATAGTCCATTATAAACATCATGTTACCACTAGAATACTATCTCTCTATATGGTCTCTAGGTGATCTGATCATCACCTTTTTCATCTATTTATCTCCTATACAACTCTAGGTCTCCAAATTGTGGCCTCCATGTGCCTATAATCATATTCCATCTATAAGAAATAGGATCATCCTATATCCATGTTCTCATGTTCCCTACTAACCTTTCAAATGTAATATACTCCCAACACCATACCTATAACAAGGTGGAAGGACCAATATCCTTCCCATATGTATACACCACATGATGTAGTTCCCTATAAAAGTGATACTATACATGGCCTCCATATGAACCTCTTCCCCATATCCATCATATCCCTAATCATATCTAGTAATCTAATAAGACACAACCTCATTCTTGTCAATTAGCATGATGTCACTGATAACTAACATGAGTACAATAGTTAATGAATCTATCCTTAGCTACATAATATATTCTATATCTACTCCTCTAGAAAATAGAATAAATCCATCACCAAATATCCTATGATGGGTAGTTTGCTATGGCCCTTAACGCTAATATATATGTCTCTATCATATCAAGATCCATAGGATTTGATATACCTCCTCTAGTGTCATAGTTATCTCAGTTATCAATATGTGAAAAGTGTTATTATCATTGTTCCATCTCACCTAGTTATACATATCTCTATCATATCAATATCCCAAGGATATGATAAACATCCTCTAGTGTCATAGTCATCTCACCTATCGATAGGTGAAAAGTGCTAGTCTCATTATGATATCTCTCAATCAATGCATTCAATAGATACTTATTTTCTAAAATCTATAACATTTTAGTTATGTATGATAACCATGTAACCTCTAGTACCCTGAACTCATACTCAGTAAACTACACTATCATCTCTAACAACCTTAGACTTCACTCTCATGTAACTAGTATTGGTAAAAACCTCCTACGTTGTTATATCACATTAGCATAATGTTAGTCCTAATTATTAACATAAAACCCATCTACATATACAAAATCAAAAACATAAAAATAACGAGAATATTCCTTCATTTAATTTTTTGGCTATTCTATGCTTTATGCATGTATATTTATTTGCTAAATTAACCCATTCTATTCAAATCCTAACATTTTTGCTACTCATTATAGAATTTTCACTCACTACTAATTTTAGAATTTTTGATACTCATTTCCTCAATTTCAATATCAATCTATTCAATTTCAAAACTATGTCTTACAATATCACAATTGACCTAACCTAATTCCTAACCAATGATTTCACTCCTGTGTTTGACAAATTTGAAACTCATTTTCATGATTTTACAATTTTTAATTGTGAATTTTCAATTACTAATTTATTTTCTAACAAATGATTTTTAAACCCTAACTCATGATTTCACTTTCATGAATACCACTAATGATTTCATGATTACCATCAATATGATTTCACCACTTTCATTGTCAAAGTTGTAAATAGGTAGATCATGAATTTTTTCAATGTAATTTTAAATCATAATAAATGTAATGAAATAAAAAATATAATGAATGAAATTTAACTCATCGTAGGTCGACTCATCTTAGGTCTCTGATGTCTCATCATGCACTCCTCTTGATGATGGTGAAGTAGAATATGATCAATTTTCTCAGCAAGCCTAGAGCGTAAATCACATAGACACTAATTTTATCAACTCACCTTGGAAATATAAATTGTACAAATTAATTTATTAATCCTAGTCTTTCTCTTTATAATGTCTCCCCCCCCCAAATTTAAGTGTTTCCCCCATATCTTAATTTTCTTCATTTTTCAATTATTTTTTTCATAATTTTTGGATAGTCTTACCTAAAGCATTCTGAATTTATGCCCATTACTTGTAACTATCACTTTCATAAAATTTTCAATACTAAGTAAAAAAACCATATTATTTATTTTTAGATTTGTAGCTTACCTTCACTAGGATATATGGTCCCAAAATCTACTCACATGACACCTACATCATGAGCATCAAATAAGTGTGAACTCTTTGAATGGTAAATCATTATTTTTTCAATCATTTATCTAGTGTTAAAAACTATGGGAAATGATGCATAAGGCTTCAAAAATTTGACTTCAATGAATGAAAATAAGAAACTCATTTACTTACTCTCACCTTTGCAAGTTCAAATAGCTTTGATTTTTGATTTATCTATAATTCATCTCATTTATTCTCTACCATGCTTAGAATGGTCTCACTCAACTCTTCATTCCATTCACATCACTCAATGAATTGATTCTCTCTTACTTTGATGTTATCTTCCACACTGGTCTCTATGTCACATTGAAACATGACTCAAATAAAAATATATGGTTATTTTGGTCTTATGAGGTTTCCTCACATTATTTTAATCTCAAACAACTCCCATATAACCTCTCACTCAATCCCCAACTCCTTGAATAACTTCGTGATTGTCATACCTTATTTTCTCTTCCTTGACTAATTTTTCTTGTAGCCTTTTTTTAGGTTCTTTTGATTTATATGGAAAGATATAGTGTAGTTTTGAAAATGTAATCCCCTTTTTTATTTCCCTCTATCTAATTATTTCTTTCCTTAAATTTTCATGGTTTAATTCAGTATGTAAATGACTTTTCCAAACCTCTCCTAGACATAATTAGATCTTTGTCAACCCCTTTAACACATAGTCTTGATAATTCATACATATACATATGGTGTCAAATCTAAATGAAAATAATATTTTTACCATTATCAAACCAGACCTAAATACCAAATTTGATAAATTTTCCATAGTGTAATCTCATGGAAATCACATTTCTTTCTAAAACCCTAGAATAAGGTTACCTCTATGTCTACTCAGGCTCAAGTAGGTTTTTAATTATATTTCATGGGTTTTAAAGACTTTAAAATGACTTTAGTGATTTATTTCTCTCTATACCACCACTAGGAAACTTTTTACATCATTAGTTTCTTTTCTTATGTCTCTTATCAATGGATCCCCTCAAGTTTAGAGTTGTCTCTACACACAAACACAGGTCCGTATAACCTGATAATGGTTCCTTTAGTTTATTAGGATCTCAAAATATTTTTAAGCTCCCTAAATTATTGATAAATTAATTCAAGACTCTATATGCCTTATATAAGAATTAAACAATATTATTGACACCACTATCATACATTTTATTCACACTCTAACTTGACTATGTGTAATGACACAATGTTACAAAATTGAGTATAACCTTTCATGGAGTACACATTAAAAATGACTTGAAAACAATATAAACACCTTAATTCCATCAAATAAAAAAAATTACCAACCACACATGTCACTCAAATTTTGTATATTCTTGACATTGCATTTGTGTTTATTCATTTTTCTTCTTGATCATGTATTAAAGAATATAGTTTTACAAACATTTGTTTATAAATACTAATGAAAACTCCAATAAAATACATTATCGTGTGCATACAAAATGTATAAACCTTTATTGGAATCAAACCCTATATTTAGTATTGTTTATTCTCTCTTTTCATATATACATAGTTTGTTTCTCACACCTTATTTGTAACTCAAAATTCATGAACTTAGAATACAAAGAATGGCAGGGTCTTCATTTTCAACATCAAAGAGGAGGTGAATTATTGAATATTTATTTATTTTAGTGATAAAATAATCTTACTACTATCTCCATTTTCTCACACAAAATAACATATACATTTACAAACATTTGAAACCTATAACTACCTTCTTAAATTCCTCATGTACATTGAGGATGCTAACTAACTTAAGCTTCTAAAATGATTTCTACAAAATGTGTTAAATTAATGATCCATGTATATAATGGAAATATTTAACACTTTAGGATATAAACAAATAATTTAATGATCCTTATATAATCCAAATCCCACACAAACTAATAATAAGAATTCAAATATTTGAATTCTAGTTTTGGTAGGAAAGTGTGTTTTAGGCCAAAACTCAAATTATAAATAACTCTAAGACTCCTAACTTGGAAAAACACAACCTATATGAATTATAACCACTATAAAAACTCAAAATGGATACATTACATATTCCCATACATCATGATACTTATTTACACATGCATTAAACTTGTAAACTTGACATCATTTTTAGTAATTTCATTTCTTGATGGTCTTCCTTGCTTAATATTTTTTCCTCTTTTAGTTATTTTGAGCATTTGTCAATTTTAATGTATAAACACTCAAAGGGGAATTATCAAATTCCTTTGGGGTAATTATTTTTGTTTTCACTTGGATTTGTACCCTTTGAGGAGATGTCTCAACTCTCCTCATCCAAGTGGCATAATTGAAACACCTCTAAGCTATGGGTATCCTAAGAATGAGGTGAATCTCTAGATAGGGATAACTCCCTTGATGCACCACTTTTATAAAACTATTATACCTATGATTGTGAGGGAAAAAGGACAAAAAAATTAAATTAAAATATTCTAAAGTAGGTAATACACCAAATTAGTTTATGACTACCAACTAGATACATGGTACACATGAGAACAAGGGATTAACCAAACATACACTTCTCCAATCTGCATCTTCTTACATTAATATTTCATTATGAGGTTGTGATGAATATTTAGGCTAGGAAAACTAAACAAGATGACTAGAATGGCATTATTTTTATATAATAACTCATTCAACCTTGAAACATCAATATAAAAATTCACATGACCTATAAGTAGAGGTTTTCCAACTATAAATAGGTGAAATAATGATACATGCTAAGGAAATAAGATTCATCACTAAGAAAGATCAATCATCCAAGTTAAAAACACTATTAATATTTATGGAAGAGGTAAAAATAAGTAGTCTTTATATATACATTATATTAAAATGATTAGGGCTTCACCATACTCAAGTGGAGCATAATTAATAAAGAACAAAATGGCTAATTCTTATAGAACTTGAGAGAGAGAGAGGAAAATGAAGAAGTCCAAAGCTCATAAGGACACTTGTAAATATGATAAAATTATTTAATTTTAAATTTATCATGAAAATTTAGGAAGCATAAGTGTCACTCTAAGTCATGAAACTCTTGAAAGGTGGTGTAGGAGTTCTCATTTTGCATAAGGGAATTGCCTTCATCATTCACCCTTATTTTAACATCCCAAAAATATATATGGATAGGTATTATGATTTTAATGATAAGGAATTATTTAATACATTCTTCTCCATGCATTGGTTTCATTTGTAGTCATTTTGAAACTTATAGAAGTGAGCCATCACTACCCATAGTCAAAGAAACTCCTCTTTCCCACACCTTGCACACTTAGATTCCAAAAAGGAATTATATATCCATTAAAATTAATAAAATTTAGTTTATGAAACTTTTAAATACCATAAATATCCTTATAATTATTAGGCACACCTTAAAATTAACCCAATTGAAGCTTTTCACCCTTTCCACTACCATGTTCACTATGCCAGTTTTGACTAGCTAAGATAAGAGCTATTTTTTAAGAATTTAGGATATTTTAAAATGAATTAAATTGACATGGGGATTTATTTTAATTCTAAATATTTATTAAAAAGTTCATT
The DNA here is from genome assembly GCA_037957365.1 of Torreya grandis. Classification (NCBI taxonomy): domain Eukaryota; kingdom Viridiplantae; phylum Streptophyta; class Pinopsida; order Cupressales; family Taxaceae; genus Torreya; species Torreya grandis. The sequence continues at coordinate 339,325 of JARHVA010009148.1, read as the reverse complement.
TCATCTCTTTAAACCTCTTAGAACCTGCAAAATACACAAAATAGTAAAAAATAGCCTTTTTAACTCCATCCATATAATTTCATATATCCAATCCTAAAGTTAGGGAGATTGAATAAGTATTATAAAAAATTAAATCATATTTATAGACAAAATATTCCATTTATATTTACTAAATACTCCTTCTCAAACTGGTTACTAGAAAGGGTTTGAAATGGTTTTGAGTCACTTCTACTCTAAAGGTTTGTTCATAAATATTTGACATTGAAGTTACAAAAAAATATCACTATAGAAGATTTAATGACCCTTTATAACACATCCAACCTTCTTGGATTTCCATGAAAAGCTTTAGATAAGATATGAGTACTCAAAGATGTCCTATCGAGCTCTTTTCTCCATTTGCATAGGCCTGGGTTGTCCTAAAGTACAAAAATAACTTTTCCATGGCCTACTGTACATCCTAAAATATTTCAAAAATATATTATTACCTTAAAAAAATGTTACAATATGTTATAAATATTTTCCATAGTTGGAAATGAAAATGACCTATCATTTGGGATTTAGGCGAAAACCCTACCTAAAAGTCCTAACTACAATATTGAGGGTTTAGACTTCCTTGTTGAGATTCCTCCTTATTTTATTGATTTACCATGTTTTATAGATTATATAATATATATTAAATGATTAATAATATCATATAGTGTCCTTATATCTCTACATTCTAAAATTTTAGGGTTCTCATACAAAGGGAAGTAAGATTTTAACGAGACAAAATAGTCGGTACTTCCCCTATGTACTCAAACAAGTGAAAATTTGGAAGGGATTTTAAAATTTAATGATACCATATGCACAAAATTTTATCCTTTTATCATGTCATTTTACCTCTAAATCCCCTCAAAATCCAAGGTAGAATTGTATGAAGGTAGGGGTTTCAAGATATGGACTGTACCTTGCTTGATATGAGTCCTTTCTTTGTTCAACATCCACTTTCAAAAGAATATATATAATGTCATGATCATGATGGATGTGATACATGATAAGTTTTTCTCTCCAACCTCTCACACACTCTTTCATACACCTTGCTTAGGTTCACTATCACCACTCAATTAAAACTGACTATGTTTCTTACAGAATAGGTGTCCACCTGTAGATATTCCTAACTTGAATTTAACTTTAGAACATTGAATTAGACCTATTGAAAGTTTATTATATAATTTATTAAGTTTTTGGATTAATTTTTCTTACCTTGGGTTATGTTGACATCAAGAATCTTAACCTTTTTTTTGCTTTATGCCCTTTCTCAGTCAAACACAGTCAATTGTGTTTGAATGAGGAAGACCCTATATATGAAGATCCTACTTGGGAGAGATTTAAAATTACCTTTGGGACTCATTAACATTTTAAAACTTTATCATTTTAAAATATTTATTATTCCATTTTTAAACCTAAATCATTGATTGTGTACACCTACAACCAATTGTAGGTGAGTGTTCTTGGAGTTAAGCACACCTGTAAGTGCAAATGTGACCAAAATTAATATATCAACTTCCTTTGATAGTATTTAAGTTAATTGATATGAATTTTCACATAATAATGTTTTTAAAACATTAAAAAATTCTATTAATTTACGCCTTTTTAAGTGGGACTCCTTTGAAGTTCAAAAACTTGTAGATGTTAATGAAGGAATTTGGTGCATAAATTGGAAACTTTAGGCTTCTCAACAACCATCTTTCATATGTCATCTATCTTAAAATTTTTTAATAACCCTTGTAATATGTAGGTAATAAAATAAAAATAAATTATTATTAATAAAAATTCCTTATAACCTTATTGTATGCTATCAACCAAATGAGCCAGACATCTACTTCTCAGTTTAGGGATTTGATCTCTAAAATTATAGTCATCATCATTTGAAGGTAGTCCCTATCTCATATACCAATATAGAATTAAATTTTTATCTTAAATTATACTTTAAACATGTAATGCATATAAATATGGATACATCACTTTTTAAACACTTTTGAATAAGTATTTTCATGCTCTGTTCAACCACCTATAGGTGGACTTTTGCACACTCAGGTAGTGGATAGAAATTTGGCAATATGTGAGATGTATATGCTTATGATAATTTAAATACCATTACCAAGGGTTTAAATTAAAAATTTTACACTATAATATATTTTAAAAACTATCAAAATCCCTTCCAACATGATTTATCTTCATGAGAGCACCTATGCATGTATGTTAATGGCAGGAAACTAAGTGTAGCAAGAGAAGGTTTCCTTCATGTTGATCATACACTATTTTATGAACTCCACTTGATAAAAAATGTGTTAAATATGTGTAAAAAAATATAGGAATATTTTAAACTCTCTTATTAATGTATTATATCCCTAACACATTGCATTCAAATGATTGTATATGATAGTCATAGAGTAAACTGACTGTATGGTGACTTATGACTGCACCCTCATAGAAAATTTCTTGGAGAATGATGATATAAAGGTTAGGGGTGAAGATTAATTTTAAATTTTTTAATTAAATTATTTAAATCCCCTATAATCACTAATAAATCATGAGGACCTTGAAAATGGTGAAAAACTACCTGTAACATAAAATGGTGCATTCACTTGCAACCTAAGCTACTTGGCTTATCCAAACACTTTTAAAAAATGAAAAATGAATTTAAAAAATTATTTTAAGATTTATATTTCATCTATAGTCAATCAAAATATTTTTATGTGTCTATACGGGCAAAGAAGAAGTAGAATGGTTTTAGCTCAAAAATGGAACTTATAGAGTATGTAAATTATGTAAATGAGTATAATGAAGATTAATATTAATCTAAAAACATTATTCCATGTGACACACTCCCTCATGGGATGTACAAGTGCCAAATTCTTCACTTCTTAGTTGATTTCTTGATTTTTAGTTAGATAACCTACACCTTTTAGATTAAATAACATTATTGGTAGTGAATATGACTTGTTTCACATTTTAAAGGAAAAATATGGAACTTGTACACCTTTAAAACCATGCCACTTTCATTTATGACCTCTAAATGGCTATTAAATGACTCAAAATGACATATTGACTAATTAGACTAAGACTAAGGCTAAGATGACATTAAATGACATAAAATAAATTATAATACACCCCATTAAAAAATATTGGACCCATAAAAAATCTGAAAAGTCAATTTTTTACCTATAGGGTTCCCAATTTGACCTACAGGGTCAACTTTGGTCAATAAATTAGTGACTGATAGGGGTAGTATGCTTGTTATACTAAATATCAATAGCCTTTTCAGTCCATTGGGCTTAGTGAGTCATTTGAAGTCTAAAACACAATAATATGACTTTGAAATTTTAAAAGCATTGACCAAGATAGGACAACTAATTACCTCAAACACAAAAAATAAAGGACACACATAAAACCAAGCAAACAAACTAACAAGACACACACACATGCTTGAAGCACTTAGGGAAATTAGAAAAAGAAAAAACCACTATGCACAACTAGTAACTATTCATACCTCCTTTCCATGATCAAAAGGAAATTTTATTGAATCATCTTCTTTATGAGGTGAGTCATAGTTCCAAATATACTTCTCCTTGGATTGGATGCTTTGTAGATTAAGCATATTCTTTGGCACTTCACTTGATCTGCTCTTAATTAGATTATCCCTAAATAGGTCTCCAATGTATATATATTCCTCTTGAAATTATAAACATACCTTATACTAATTCCCACTCTTTATCTCATGATCCACTTGTATTTTCTTGGTATAACTTCAAGAGGAGTAGTTTCTTGTTTCTTAGAAGATTGAGGCCAATAGGAGCTTGTTCTATCCTTCAAGAGATAATGTGTTTCTCCTAATTGATTGAGAGGATGATAACCCATGTTTATTATTTCAAACATATCATGATGGAATGCATATGCCTCTTGAAAGGATAAATTTTAAAATTTGATTCCTCTTTGCATACACACTTGAGTGTTAAGGATACCTTCTCCATTTTTGACTAGATCATAGCCTCCTTGAAGAGGAGTATAACCTACTCCAATGATTTCAAACAAGTCATCCAAAGGATTATTAGAGACTATGATTTCTTTCTCATCTATGATATCTTGGATAGTGGTAGAAGAACCAAAAGTGATCTCCTCTTCTTTGGTAAAAGGAAAACTTTCTTCCATATCAACCCAATCAGAAGTTTTAACACAAGAGATCACCTCTTCTTCAAAACTTAAGACCTATTAAGGGCTCTAAAGTTTAATCTCAACTTCCATAACATGATTCTGATTCTCAAGGGCTGAAATTTATTTAATCTCCTTCTCCTTCTCGGTGATGCCAAGGCTAGGCATCTTGAAATTAGGTGACTTATCCCAATGAAGCTTCCAAGGAGTTATAATTTATTCAAATAAGAGTTCTAAATTTTTATCAACCAACTAGTCCTTTTTAGGTTCCCATACCATATGTACATCAGGTTAAATGATGATGGGGTGAGGACAATATGAACTATTTGGTGGAGGTGGAACATAGGACTTAAAATTAGATTGAGAATGAATTATAAGGGATCCCTTTAGAAGCTCTTAAGGAAGGGGAGGCAAACCTTGGGATAAAATAGTTTGGTTTTATTCCTTCCATTTTACAATCACTTCATATACATATGATTTATCTTGATAACTCTCTTGAAGGATGTTAGATTTGGTGTGCTTAGGCATATGATCCTCTTTTGGATCTAAATCTTCCACCACACCTTGACTTAGTAATTTCATTCTCAATTCTATCTCTTCAATTTGCTTAGCTAGGTTCTCTTAGAAAAGTCTCTTTTGAAGTTTTTAGGCATCATCATGAGGATAAGGAGTATAAGAGGGATGAAATTGAAGACAAGAGGTCTCTTGAGGAAGGGTGGGAGGGACTTGTATAGGATCAATTTCTTTCTCAAATTCACACTCTTTATCAAGACTTATATCCTCTGTATTTCCCCATGATTTAAATACCTTATACCATCTTGGAATGTTAGTATTAAAAGTCTCTTCTTGAAGTAATGATGAACTTTGAGGAGTGGATAAAGTGTTCAAGAAACTTGGGACCTCCTTAGGCTTGGATTCTCTACCTTATCTTCAACTTGTGATTTCATATCTAGGAGTTTCTCCTTAAGGTGGGGGTGTAATGGGAAAGGGAAATGAGGGCTTACATTCCACTTCCTTTTTTGATGATATGGACTATTCAATATACTTATTATCTAACTCAATATTCCTATCAATATTTACTTCAACAATAAGTCTTGTCTTGCCAACTCTCTCTTCCAACTGACTGGGAAAAGGATAACTTTGATAAGCTTGATTGGGTTTATGAGTAAGAATCATGTAGGACTGATAACAATATTGGGGAAGTGAACATGAAGGCTGATAGGTTTGGTGAGGAATCTTCTCATGAATTTTTAGCCTATATTCTAAGGATGAAATTAGGCCACTCACATCTAGCATCTCACTTGTGAGCCTTTGCTAATTGGATCTCTCAATAGGTGCCCACTCTCTTTTGACCAAATCTAATGTATATCTCACCTTATTAATAAGATTATTAGGAACATATAGACCATGTTCCCTTTATGTGTCAATATATATCATGTACCTCTCATAACATAAGAGAGTTTGCTTGAAAGTGGAAATGGACTGAGTAGAAGAGTTACTAGGTTAACTAAGAAGAACAAGATATCGAGAAGGCTGGTTATAAGGCTGATACAACTCATGCCAAGGATGATAATGGTCATATTGGAGCTAGTAAGAATCATATTAAAATTGGTAGGAATCATAACCAAGATGATATGGAATGCCATAGGCTTGGGATACCTTACCAACTTATGTAAAACAATACTCAACACCAAAATTATCCATGAAACTTCATTGGGAAGCATGAACACAAAGAATAATTTACTAACAATATTCAAAAGGAAAATCTAGGCTTCTTGACTAGATGATGTAACTTTGGAGTTACCATTGATGCTTGGATAGATGCCTCCAAAGTTTGACATGTTGAAAGACAACACAAAAAATCTTTTAACTTCTTGGACCAAGAGTCCTACTAGGCATGCCAAAAATAATTGTCACTTGGATTTTCACCCTTTGAGGAGATGTCTCATCTCTCCTCATAACAATGGCACAATTGAAACACCACTAAGTTGTTGGTAGCCTAATAATGAGGTGAATATCTAGATAGGGCTAGTTCCCTTTATGTACCACTTGTATAACACTACTATACCTATGATTATGTGGGAAAATAGATACAAAATTGAAATTAAACTATTATAAAGGAGGTGATACACCAAATTAGTTTATGACTACCAACCAGCTACATGTTACACATGAGAATAAGGGACTAACCAAACATACACTTCTCTAATCTGTATCTTCTTACATTAATATTTCATTATGAGGTTGTGATGAATGTTTAGGCTAGGAGGACTAAACAAGAGACCTAGAAAGGCACTATTTTAATAGAATAACTCACTCAACTTTGACACATCAATAAAAAAACTTCACATGACTTGTAAGAAGAAGGTTTCCAACTCCAAATAGGTGAGAGAATGAGATGACATGCTAAAGAAACAAGATTCATCATTAAGTAAGATCAATAATCTAAGTAAAACACACTATGAATAGTCATAAAAGAGGTAAAAATTAGTAGTATTTATTTATCCATGGTATATAAATGATTATGGATTCACCATACTCAGGTGTAGTATAATTTACAAAGGCCAAAATGGTTATATCTTATAGAACTTGAGAGAGAGAGAGGAGAAGAAAGAATTCCAAAGGTCACAAGGACACTTTTCAAGCTAAAAAATGAGTTAATTTTACATGATAAGGGATTGTGAAACTAATCATACAAATTCATGAAGCAAAAGTATCACCCTAAGTCATGAAACTCTTGAAAGCTGGAGTAGGAGTTCTCATTTTGTACAAGGAAACTACCTTCATCATTCACCCCTATTTAAGCATCCCATAATTATCTAAGGATAATTATGATGATTTGATTGAGAGGGAAGTATTTTATACATGCTTTTCCAATCATTGGTTGCATTCTTAGTTAACTATAAACTTCTTTATGTGAGCCATCACTACCCATAGTCAAATAAACTCATATTTCCCACACCTTGCACACTTGGATTCCAAAAAGGCATCAGTTTTACATGAAACTTAATATAAGAGAGTGGATGAGACTTGGAGAGACCATCTATGGCCTTAGAGGCATCAATAAAAACTTAAAAGCAACCCACTTGAAGCTTTTCACCCTTTTCATTACCATGTTCACTATGTCAATTTTGATTGGCTAAGATGAGAGTTATTGTTTAAACACTTAGGATTTTTTAAAAGGAATTAAATGGACATGGGGATTATTATTAAGTCTAATTATTCCTTCCAAAGTTTATTTCATTTCTTGAAACCTCTTAGAACTTGCACAATACAAAAAATAATAAAAAATACCCTAGTTTTTACTCCATATGTATAATTTAATATAGCCAATTTTGAATAATTATTATAAAACATCCAATAATTTTTAATACAAACTATACCGTTTAGATGAACCAACTACTCCATCTTCTCAAACTAGTTAGTAGCAAAGGTTTACAAGGATTTTAAGTCACTTCTGCTCTTAAGGTTTGTTCATAAAGCTTTGACATTGAAGATGCAAAAAAAATCACTATACGAGATATAAGGACCCTTTATAACACCTACAACCATCTTGTATTTCCATGAAAATCTTTAGAGAATATATGAGTACTCAAAGATGCCTTATCGAGTTCATTTCTCCATTTACATAGGCTTTGGTTGTCCTAAAGTCCAAAAATGACTTTTACATGGCCAAAAATACATCCAAATAGATTTAAAAACTCTATTATGATAAAAAAAAAACATGTTATAATAGGTTATAAATATTTACCACAATTGGAAATTAAAATGACCTATCATTTGGGCTTTAGGCTAAAACCCTACCTAAAAGTCCTGATAGTAACCTCGAGGGTTTAGACTTCCTTATTGATATTCATCCTTATTTTATTTATTTACCATATTATAATAGGTTTTTTCCATATTATCTAACATATATTAAATTTTTAATCATATCCTTTATATTCATTCTATCTCTACATTCCAAAACTATATGGTTCTCATATAAAGGGAAGTACCCTCTATCTGAGACAAAATAGAGGGTACTTACCTCATTTACTCAAACAAGTGGAAATTTGGAGGGAATTATAAATTTTATGGAGAACATATAAACCAAATTTTATCATTTTATTAGGTCATTTTACCTCTAAACCCCCTCAAAATCCAAGGTAGACTTCTATGAAGGTAGATTGTGCAGTGTTTCAAGATATGGATTGTATCTTACTTAATATGAGTCCTTTCTATGTTAAAAATCCAATATAAAATTTTTATATATAATATCATGAACATTATTTATGTGATCCATTTTCCATTTTTATCTATATCCTCTTGCACATTCTTCCATACACCTTTCTTAGGTTCACTATCACCACTCAGTTACAACTGATTGTGTTTCTTACAGAACAAGGGTCCACCTGTAGATATGAGTAACTTGAATTTGACTTTTTAACATTTAATTGGAACTATTACAACATTATTATATAATTTAATATTTTTTTTGATTAATTTTTCTCACTTTGGGTTATGTTTACATCAAGAAGCTTAACCTTTTTTTGAATCTACCCTTTCTCAGTAAAACATAGTCAATTGTGTTTGAATGAAGAAGACCTTGTTTATGAAGATCCTAATTGGGAGAGATTTTAAATTACCTTTGGGTCTCATAAAACATTTAAAAACATATATAATCTAAAAAACTTTATTATTCCATGTTTAAACCTAAATCATGGACTATGTAGACCTAAAACCAGTTGTAGGTGAATGTTCTTAGAGTTAGGCACACCTGTAGGTGAAAATATGATCAAAACAAAGTATATAAACTTAATTTTATATTATTTAAGTTAATTGATATTAATTTTCACTTAATAATGTTTTCCAAACATGAAAACATGCTTGGAATTTCTACCTTGCGAAGTGGGGCTCCTTTGAGGTTCAAAAACGTGTAGATGTTAATGTTGACCAAATTTAAACCCAAGTAAAATTTGGGTCAACCCATACTATTTTTAACTTTTTAGAAGGTTATTATGTGTCTTATATGGTGTCATGTTAGTATATTATCTTACTCATCCTCTCCCCAGTCCTTGTTGAGGTCCACACCTTATGCACTAGGCTAGTCAACTTGAGTCAAAAGCTGGTCAACCCTGGTCAAAAGTAGTCAAAGGTCTAAAATGTGTTTAAAATATCCTAAGGTGGTTCTTAATATGTTTTAATATGTTCAAAATTCATAAATTAGCTATAGGTTATGTCTCATATGGAGAAAGGGGAATTTTGGCCATTTTTTAGCCCATTTAATGACTTGTATAGATTTTTATGCAATTAAACTTGAAACCTAGGTGATTTTCAATGTGGATCATGTCAAGATCATGTCAAAAATAGTTATTTTCTAGGAAATAAGTAGTTATGTTTAGTGGATGGAAGTTTTCCCTAAAAATAAGAGCTTTTGGGCACTTGTATGGACTTCCCAAGTCCATCATCAGCCAAAAATGTGGCAATAATAACTCTTCACCTCCCATCATATATTTAAATGCCTTTTTTTCAATAATAATGCAAAAATTCTCATATAAAACTTGAATTCATCTATTTTCACTTGGCAAATAAAGGAGCCACTTCATTCACTTGGCACTAGTTGTACAAGTAGAAATGGGTGGAGTGCTTCTAGGGGTGGATATTAATCTAAATGTAGTTAATTTTCATAAAAAGGACTTAATATTTGGTTCATTATCCTTTATGAACCATCAATTTGATCTTAGACAGGTTTTTATGCATGTTTAACCATGAGGGGGTCACTGTTTGACCTTGTCTTAGAATTTATTGATTCAGATTGATGGATTTGGGTGTTGAATATGTTTCCACATGATTTTAAATATTTTTACATGATTCTTGTTTTGGAAATTACTATTTTGTGAGAAGGCCTCTTCTAGGCTTACAAAATGGCTAATTTACATTCATAGTCATATCATTGCTTTGAAAATGTTTAATTCATGTTGGATATAATGTTTTGATGTTGTTTTCAAAATGATATTAGTGTATGATGAGAATTAAATTTTTTGAACTCACTCTTAAAGTGTTTTTGAGAGTATTCCTTACATGATTCTTATAATTTCATGGATTTCTTGTATGTCTTAGTCATAAAACTCCACCTATAAGAGCATGCTGACATCACACATGTGAGTTTGAAGTTTTGACATGGTTCTTAGCTCTTGATATAATTTATTATAATTGAAATGTTATATGAAGGCATTTATGCACGTAAAACTTGAAAACTTGGAGAGTGGTCTAAGTCTACATGTATGGGAGGAGATAACAATCTTTAGCTGATGTCATAGACAAGCCTTCTAGAGGAGTTCCAATAGTTGATAAATTCTTTTTGATTTTCCTTTCCATGAAAAAGGCATATACAAAACTATTGACAATGCTATTTGACTAATAGAAGTTCCAAAGCATCAATTGGAATCTTTCACTATACTCAAGCCCTTTTGCTCTAAAAACACCAAATAGAGGCCTGAGGGGTTTTTTCAATCTTCTCAAAGTACACCTATAAAAGAATTTGAATCCTGATATTGGATGGAGGTATAGTACGTAGACCAGAAAATGACTTCCCAAAGTTTTAAGGAGAAATATATAATGGAAGGTGGTCATTTAGACCCTCAAAGATGGCTAGAAAATCATTGAAATAGGGCAGTGATGTCTACAAGAAGTGACCAAAATGTTAATTTTCATCCCATCTTGGTGTTATTGGACTATGATATCATGTGAGATGATGTTATTGGTTCAAATTATACTTAAAAAGTAAGATATCATGAAAAAAGGTAAATCCAATGTCTTGAAACCCTAATGCATACTTCTATGTCTGTACATAGGATTGTGATAGTCACCTACAAGCAAAAAGGTTTAAGGTTTGTGAAATAGGAATGATCATGGATGAGATGAGAAAATTTCATAGTTTGTGAACAAATAAATACCTCCAAATCATCATAAATCAACATGATAAATTCCATATTTCCTTAGAAGATACCTACAAGCCTAGAATGAATGAAAAGTAGCCACCTACAACTAAGCAAATAGTGAGGTGAGATGATGGACCTTGTAAGAGTCTTGAAGAATTTTTAGGGATAAAAAAGGTTTAGAAGGAAAAAATATTAACTTGGAGTATATAAATGAGTTCTAAATTCATCCATCAATACAAATATTATGCCATTCCCATCTTATAACAACCTATAAGCAGGGTATTAAGACTGTCTCAGTCCAAGAGGACAGTGAGTAATTGAAAGGCCTAAAAGGATCAAGAAGGTTAGTTTTGGAATGTTGAAAATTATAATAATGAGGTGAGTAAAAATATTTTATAAAATTCATTGAAACTTTCATTAAAACCTCCAAATAAAGGCAAAAAAAGAAGGATATCTCCTGCCCACTGTCATAGTCAAACAGGGCCATAAGCAAGGGAGGAACTTGTGAGAGTTTAGTGCCTTAGCAATCAAAGGAAAGTTTAAAAAAATGTAAGGTGGATTAATCATGATAAAATTAATGAAATAATAAGTATAATAATATCCTAAATCCACCCAAGAAACTTTTATCATAAGTAAAATAAGCCTAGTGCATACAGGTTGGTTTGGGAAAGCCTTATTCCAAGAGATGAATTTGGGGGTTTCACCTACAAGAGAGGTTTTGAGTGGATTAATAGGTTAAAAAATAATTTAATGAAGCTAATAAACATGTATAAACACCTTAAATTCAAAAAATATTTTCTAAAAGAACATTCATAAGGAGGTTTAAACAAGAGCATGGAAAAATAAGGGTTTTTACCTATTTTTAAAAGAAATTAGGATGGTTGAACCGAACAAACATGGAATTGGAAAAAAAAATTGTAAAATTTATAATTATTAAATTTTATAGGTAAAATAAAATTATTTTTTCTCATCCAAAAAAGGCAATATGCTTTTATTTTCTCTTAAAGGTAGGTCACTCCTGCATGCACAAGAATGGTAGTTTTTGGGAAAAGTGTTGGATAGTGAACCAAAGGGAAATATAATCAATTTGTGAAGTTTTAATATATTTTTAGAACATAAAGATACATTATAAATAATCATATAAGGTTTTAATAGAAATTATATGGCATAGACAAGAAGGTATGCAAGTAGACCTAGTAGGAAGGCATGCAAACCCAATCCCAAATGAGATGTAACTTCAAGTTATAACTTCCTCAAAGAAATATAATGTTTTTTATTATTATTATAGGAATAATTATGATGTTTTAATTATTAATTCATTCATTAAAGGTGATAATTATGGTCTTTTAGTTTATAAAGTGTAAACAAGCCTATTAGTAAGACCTAGGCCTAAAGCCAAACAAGGGTCAATTTCCATTTCAAGCTTTTGGAAATCCATTATAATTTTTTATGAGGTTTTTAGGGTGTATATAGAGGTTTTAAAACTTTTATATTTTAAATAAAGTCTCTAGGAACCCATTTTTGGCATAGAAAGCATTCAGATCCCACTAGGAAGCAAAACGTGAGCTCGAATGTTATCTTCAAGTGCTTAGAACTTCCACCAAGATTTGGATGGGACATTGATCCATTAAAATAATATTAATAAGGTAATTGAGGATACATAAGTGACATTTTATCATAACTCCAACGTTCCATGGATATGAACAAATGCTAAGAATGAAAACCACTTCAAAACCTTTACAAACCCTCCATAGTGACTTGATTGGGAAGATGAGACAATATGAGTATACATATGGGTGAATTTTACAATTATTTATGAAGATAATTTGTTTAAAACTACATGAGGATCATATACATGGGATTCGATTGTATAGAACTATATGGACTGGAGTAAAATAGAGCTTATTTTGACCCTTTTTTGGTGTTTTGTAGGCATGGTGAACTTTCAAATGGCCAAATCAATTTTGAAGGAAGGTTTAGGAATTTTTACAAGTAATAATTGTCATTTTATCAAGTTTATAAGATATTAAGTTCTCCTATTGATTCTCTCAATTCAGCTAGTCAAGTCAACTAGCTAGGAGAGACTTAGAGAAAGTGATGGATCTTCATTTTGAGAGCCTTTTAAGGCCATTTTTTTTAAATAATGGTATGAAAAATCCTTAAAAATTACATTAATTTTATTTTATGGATAATATTTTAGGTTTTTAGAGCTTAAAGGTGACAAGTGTGAGAGGTGAAGGGAAAAGGCCATGTTGAGACTACCAAGTGTGATCATGCATGGCTAGAATGATGGGAAGAGTCAATATCCTCCATAATGAATGTGAAGGATTATTAATAACCACTCATACTTATATTAATCATAAAAATTTATCATTTTTAGGGTTAGGATAGGTTTGTAAGGTCAATCATGGAAGGCAATTTTCTATGTATAAAAATGGAGTTTCTTGACTATTTGTAGGTCTTAGATGATTGTAAAGGACATTTCTAACTAATAAAATGATATGGTTCACCCCATACCTCTATCTCATGCATTTTTATCTGATCTTCATGTTGGTGACACATGTCCTTGTGCCTCTTCAACTTTTCTTCTCTCTTTTCCTTAAAGTTCTATAGATTGAGCCATTTTAGCCTTTGTAAATAGACCACATTTTTGATATGACAAATCCTTGATAAAATGACTTTAAAACTTGATTTTTAACATTGAATACAGGTCCAATTATGAGTTGTGAACATTTTTTCTAAGTGTGTGAGTGATGTATAGTGGAGCCAAGTGATAGTATCATCCTTACTCCCTTTAACCTTCATGTTTGAGAAAGGGTTCTAATGTTAATAGGTCATGTGAATTGTGTTGAATATAGTAAAATATATTTCAAGTATTCAATTGTATATATGGTTTGAAATCTTCCCCTTAGGTAAAGTATCTTTTTTATTATCCCAAGCATGTTACCTTCACATTGAAATACTATGTTAGAATCTTTCAATGCATGGATTTGGTCTTGGAAAGCATTTTTTATTAGTATAAGTATGATAGTATATGGAATATATTCTTGGTTGATCACCTCTATATCTAGTTTCCATTTTATTCAAACTCTTGACTCTGTTCATGAACAAGCATTAGATTTGGTGATATGCACTTAGAGAAGACTTTAGGGAGCTATCCCTTTTCAATCCTAGAGATTCATCTCTCTTACAAGTTCCAAAAAACTTTAGAGATGATTCAATGTTACATAAAATTGAGGTATCTTCATAGAGTGTCCTAGGGTGCATAATTTTATGGCAATAGTTTTGACATGAGCAATGGGATAACTAGTCCTAATTTTTTACAGGTTAAGGTGAGTTCCAGCCTCAATGAGCTTAAAGTTGAAGAAGTGTTTTTAATATAGAATTTGGAGACTCTAAAAGGTGATAATCTCTAGTTTTTTGATAAAACATTTCTCACTATACTTCATGGTCCTCACTAGATCATCTTCTAGTATAATTTTTAATCAAGTCCCTCTACCTAAAGCTCCCCTTGAAGAACAACACCTTGAACCATTCCTAACTTTTAGAGATCCTGAATAAGAAGGATTTAAAGAGGAAGAAGTGGAAGAGATAGGATATCAAAAGGATGGAGAATAGATGGCTAGGAAACATACTTTCCTATCTTTTAACACCCAAAATACAATTAACTTTCTTGCACATGACCCTATTCCTCTCAATGCTACCAAAAATATTCCTAGCTTCAATAGAGAGAGTCCTAGTACCCCATCTGATCACATTAGGGACATTTCAAACTTTTGAAATTTCCATAATGTTACTCAAGCCAACATATCCATTAGATTTATTGCCATGTCCTTGAAGGGTAAGGCACTTGATTGCTATATAACTTTGGAAGGTGGTTGCATCACAAATTGGGATGAATTTGGAGAATTATTGGTAAATAGGTTTAAGAATAAGAGTGATCACTCTTCATTAATCCACAAACTAAATGTGATAAGGAAATGTCCAAATGAATCCATGGGAGATTTTAATGAAATATTTCAAATAACATGGCATAGGTTTCCACCTATCATGAGGCCTCCTCTAATATTTGTATTCCCTACCTATCTCAAAGTTATTGGCACTGATATGGTAGTAATGTTTAAATCAATAGGAGGATTTAATTTACCTAAGGCATATGAGATATCCATTAAAGCTAAGAATAGTTTGATACAAGCTAGGAAACTACCTCTAAGAGTCTAATGCCTTCATTGTCTCATAATTCAGTTGAAGCCCCAAGCATAGCACAAGTTCCCAATACTAATTTCAAGCCTCAAACCATTCCAAAGAAGGTGAATAATAATACTGATAAGGATGAAGTGATTAGATCATTATAATCCCAGCTCCAATAATCCCAATTTCATGCAAATGTTCCACCCAATCCTCAATACTATCTCTAATAATATTATAGACCTCAACCAAATACAACTGCTAAGGAAGAGGAGAAGCTCAAAAAAATTACAATAGGAAGCCCAATTCCTATAATCCCAATTCTATTCCATGTATAAGGGTTTTGGTTCTAGTCCATACTAATTTGGTTCAAGGTGAAGAACATATGGATCATTGGGGATAATCTCAAGGTCAATTTAATTATGATGGTGGAGAAGGTTTTCATTCTTTGGTGAAAAAATAAGGAGCCACTCCTTACCTTACATTATAAGAACATCTCATCCAAGTGAACACTCATGAAGAAGGTAGTAGTAGCCAAGGTACTATTCTCGTGAACTTTCAAAAAGAAGATGACTATGTGTTGAATCAAGGAACACAAATTTCATCCAACATAAGATCTAAAAAGAGAGTTTTGGGATATGTTCCCAAAGCACATTTGACTCTAATTGATGCATTTCTAAAGCCATAAGGTGTGAATCCCAATGTAGCACCTCTTACTAGTCACATTCCTAATCAAATTTAGAATGCAAACAAGGTTGTTAAGCCTACAATTAATCAATTTCCAACTTCCTCACTACCTCTAAGGATGTAGGTAAAGGTAAATACTTCCCTTATAAACATTATCTACTCTTTGAAGAACACTAAGACTAGCATATCTCTTTGGGAAGTCTTGCAAATGCCTAGTCAAAAGGAACTCCTACAAGAACAACTTACTAACATCAACGTAGCCCCTCCAGATCCAAGGTACCATGGTGTGGCCCTTGACAACACACCAAGTCATGTCTTATATCCCTACACCAAATCCAAAAATCATCCACATTTCTACTTCACACTCATTATAGGAGACAAATTGATTCAAAGTTGTATTGTTGTTAGTGGGGCTATTACCATGGTTATGCCTAAGGTAGTTGTGGATAAGTTGGGGTTAAAGTATGAAACACATAAAAAGGGAGTGATGTAAATTTATGGAACTCCAACCAATATAGTGGGACTAGTTAAAGATTTGAAAATTTTTCTACATGATTATCCAAGTTTCCCCATTGTGCAAGACATTGTGGTGGCAGACCTCCCAGCTCACTTTGCTATTTTCTTGTCAAGGGACTTCATGGCTAAAATTGGAGGATATATTTATATTTATTGTAATTTTTAACTTTTAGAACAAGATATGGAGCCAAGGTTACCATAATAACACAACCCTTGGCAATGTTTCATATTGAACCATATGTGGAGTCAAGTTCAAATCAAAATTGTGTGATTAGTGAAAAAGAAGAAAGTGTCACAGAAGGTGAAGCATCCTCTCCTCTTAAAGGTATTTCTGACCTTTTCCTTGATGAATATGGTCCTAAAACATACAAGCATGATCCTTATGCATCCATGGAAGAAATTGATTTGGGGACTTATTGTGTACATGAGGAAAATACTCCTATACCTCTAATTGTAAATGAAGATCATAAAATAGAGAAGTCATGCCCTACTTTATCTATGTCTTCACAAGATGATCAAGCACTTGTCCAAGCTTTCATTGAGTCCCATGTGGTCAATGACTAGTCCTCTCTATCTTTTTCTCAATCTTGTCTAATTGGTTCTCCTCTAAGTCATGTCATTGCTAGTTTTAAAGAATCTCTTATTGGCTACCAAGAATACATGATAGAGCTTGATACTAAATACAATGGTGATTAAGTAATTTTAAGTGTTTGTATTAAGATCATAAGTAATGGGTTGGAACAAATTAAAAGGGAGTGGATACCTATAGAAGAGGCTAATTCATCAAATTTTACCTATGAGGTGCTTGAGGTTTGTAGCCTAATTTGTAATCTAGAAGAGAAATTGATAGACCATGAAACCAATCCATCTTGGCAATCTCAAGATGCTCCAAAATCATTGTCCATTGCCCAAAACTTCTCTTCTTGGGAGTCTATCCTAGAGAACAACCAAAAGAGGGAAGAAAGAATGGTGGAATAAGTCAACTTATGTGAAGAATATTATGGAGTATAGGTTTTAGATTGGTTGAATGATGAGAAAGATCTAACCCCTTGTGAAAGTAATGATCCTTGTGTTGAAAAAGATGCCTTAGAAGGACTTCTTTGAATCCTAAAGAAGAACTGTTTTCTCTCATTATTCCTTTCCATTATGCAGATCAATCAAAAAAGGATGGATTGTGGTAGGTTTTTGAAGATATATGTAATGAATTTGAAATCCAAAAAGGTCATACAAGTCCTATATAACTGAGCACAAGCCATGATAAGCTAGAAGTTGGAAAACAAGTATGTTTTGAGGAGTATATCACCAAGAGAGTTTGGATCATGATGAAATAATATGTGATGGTCTTGAAAACCTTGAAAGTGATTTGAATATTGATCCTATAATCACTCATGAAGTTGCCTCTACCATGATCGAAGAGGAATTTAAGCAAGAAATATTCTAAACTTACATGATATAATGCTTCTTAGAGAGTTTGAAGAAGGTGTGATGATTGAGAAAGAAGAAGAGATCTATCAAAGAGATATGAACTTGCAACAAGATATCTTATATATAGACATGAAAATTTCCTATGAAGATACAAGAGGGAAACAATGTGAGACATGTTTCCAAAACCAAGATGACTTCAGTTACTTAGGAGACCTACCCAAGATGACTTCATCAAGTGATATGACAAGTCAAGGAATGAAGAGAAAATGTGAGTCATCTAGTATCACACTCAAAATGAAGAACACATGGAATCCTTATTCATATAATGAAGAGAAAAATTCAATACCCTCCAATTTTTATCTAGGAAGGGATTATGATCAAGATGAAGGTACATACTAGTTTGTCTTCAATTGTGTTCCCTAAGTGAATACTAGCACAAGTGTGTCTTTGTCTTGTGTTTTGATTTTGTCTTGTGTGTTTTATTCTTTATTTGTGTGTCTTATTTAATTTAAATTATATTATGGTCAATCCAATGTCTATTCATGTCAATCTAAGTGCTCATATGTGTGACCCCATGCCCAAAGAAGGATTAGGCAACTCATCTTAGGTATAAATAGCATGCCACCCCTAGGAATCACCAAGAATATTGACCAAATTTGACACCAATTAAAATTTTAGGTAAACCCATACTATTATTAGCTTTTAAGAAGTTTTATATGTGTCTTATATGGTGTCATGTTAGTTTATTATCTTACTCATCCTCTCCCTAGTCCTTATTGAGGTCCACCCCTTACGCAATAAGCTAGTTAACATGGGTCAAAGGTTAGTCAACCTTGGTCAAAGGTAGTCAAAGGGAGATGTGTTGAAAATATCCTAAGGTAGTCCTTAATATGTTTTAATATTTTCACAAGTCATAAATTGGCTATAGGCTGTCTCATGGAAAAGGGGGCCTTTTGGCCATTTTTAAGCACATTTAATGACTTGTAATAATTTTTATGCAAGAGAACTTGAAACACAGGTGAGTTTCAACTTGGATCATGTCAAGAATAGTTATTTTCTAAGAAATAAGTATTTATGTTCAATGGATGGTAGTTTTCCTTCAAAAATAGGAGCTTTTGGGCACTTGTATAGATTTCCCAAGTCCATCATAAGCCAAAAATGTGGGAATAGTAAATATTCACCTCTCATAATTAATTTAAATTCTTTTTTTCAATAATAATTAAAAATGTCTCATCTTCAATTTTTTTCTTACATTTTCACTTGGCAAGTAAAGAAGGAGAAACTTCATCCACTTTGAATGGGTTATAAAGGTGGAATTGGGAAGAGTGATTATGTGGGTGGATATTAATCTAAATTTAATTAATTTTCATAATAATAAATTAATATTTGGTGTAATATTCTTTACAAAAAATTAGTTTGATCCTAGATAACGTTTTATGCATGTTCAACCATGAGGGGGTCATTGATTGACCTTGTCTTAGAATTTATTGTTTTAGATTGATGGATTTGGGTTTTTAAGATGTATCCAAATAATTTTAAATATTTTTACATGCTTATTATTATTTTTGAAAGTACAATTATGTGATAAGGCCTTTTTTATGCTTAAAAAATGGCTAATTTACATTCACAGTCATCTCATTGCTTTGAAAATATTTACTTCACATTGGAAATAATTTTTTGATGTTTGTTTGGAATTTATCCTATTTTTTGATGAGAATTAAATTGTTTTAAATCACTCTTAAGGTGTTTTTGAGAGCATTCCTTGTATGATTCTTATCATTTCATGGCTTCCCTGTATGTTTCAGTCATAAAACTCCACCTATAGGATCATGCTAACTTCACAAGTGTGCATTTGAAGGTTTAACATGGTTATTAATCTCTTGGGAACATTGATGAGCATTTAAATGTTGATGAAGGCATGTATTCACTTCAATCTTGAAAACTTTGAGTGTGGTCTAAGCCTGCATAAATGTAAATAGATAACCTTCTACAACTGATGTCATAAACAAGCCTTATAGAGGAGTTATAATACTTTATAAATTCTTTTTGAGTTTAATTTTCATGAAAAAGGTCTAACCAGAGATATTGGCAATACTAGTTTACTAAGAGAAGTGCCAAAGCATCAATTGGAGTCTTGCAATGTACTCAGGCCCTTTTGCCCTAAAAACACCAAACAGAGGCTAAGGGTTTTTTTCAATCTTCTCAAAGTGCACTTATAAAGGTATTTTAATCCTAAGATTGGATGGAGGTATAGTAACTAGAAAAAATAATAAATTATCAAATTTTTAAGGATAAATAAATAGTGGAAGGTGATCACTTAGACCCTCAAAGATGGCTATAAAATCATTGAAATAGGGTAGTGATGTCTACGCGACAGTGATCAAAATGTTAATTTGCATCACATCTTGGTGTTGTTGGACTATGATATCAAGTTAGATGATTTTAGTCATTCAAATGATACTTAAAATCTAATAGAGCATGAAAAAGGTAAATCCAATGTCTTAAAACCCTAATGCATACTTCTTTATCTATACATAGGACTATGATAGTCACCTATAGGTAGAAAAGTTTAAGGTTACTAAAATAGGCATGATCATGGATGAAATGAGAAAATTTGATAGTTTTTGAATAAACAACTACCTCCAAATCATCATAAAGAACCATGATGAATTCCATCTTGACATAGACGACACCTATAGGCCTAGAATGAATGAAAAGTAGCCACCTATAGTTGAGCAAATAGTGAGGTGAGATGATGGACCTTGTAGGAGTCTAGAGGAAATTTTAGCACTAAAAGATGTTGAAAAGTAAAATATAGTAAATTATAGGATATAAAGGAGTTTAAAAACCATAAATAAATACAAATATTATTCCATTCCCATCCTATCACAACTTATAGGTAGGGTATTAAGACTGTCTCAGTCCAAGAGGATAGTGAGCAATTGAAATGCCTGAAAGTGTCAAGAAGGTTAGGTTTAGAATATTGAAAATTGGAATAATGAGGTGAGTCAAAATAAGTTATAAAATTCATTGACACTTTCATTAAAACTTATAAATAAAGGAAACAAAATAAGGAGATCCCCTGCCCACTATCATAGTCAAATAGGGTCATAAGTAAGGGAAGAACCTATGAGAGTTTTGTGCCTTAGTAAGCAAATGAAAGTTTAAAACAATGTAAGGTGGATGAATCATGATAAAATTAAGGAAAAAATATTTATAATAATATCCTCAAGCCACCCAAGATACTCTTCTCATAAGAAAAATAGGCTTAGTGCGTATGAGTAGGGTTGGGAAAGCCTTGTTCCAAGAGATGAATTTGGGAATTTCACCTAGGAGAGAGGTTTTGAGTGGATTAATAGGTTAAAAAATAATTTATTGAATGTAAATAACATGTATTAACACCTTATATTCTTAAAATAGGCTTGAAAATAACATTCATGAGGAGGTTTAAACAAGAGCATGCAAAAATAAGGTTTTTTACCTCTTTTTGAAGAAATTAGGATGGTTGAACCCTCTAACCATGGAATTGGTCAAAAATTTTTTGTAAAATTTATAATTAGGAAATTTTATAGATAAAAAATAATTCATTTTTATCATCAAAACAAGGAAATATTCCTCTATTTTATCTCAGAGATAGGTCACTCCTTGCATGCACAAGAATGGTAGTTTTTGGGAAAAGTGTTAGATAGTGAACCAAAGGGAATATAATAAATTTTTGAAGTTTTAATATATTTTAAAAACATATAAACACATTATAAACTATAATATAAGGTTTTAATACCAAGGATATGTCCTGGATAAGAAGGTCTGCAGGCAGACCTAGTAGGAAGGCATGCAAACCCAATCCCAAATGAGATGTCATTTCAAGTTATAAAATTATAAAATAAATATAATGTTTATTATTATTATATGGATTATTATGAGGTTTTAATTATGGTCTTTTAGTTCATAAAGTGTAAATAGGCCTATTGGCAAGACCTAGGCCTAAAGCCAAATAGGGGTCAATTTCTATTTCAAGATTTTATAAATCCATTATAATGTTTTAGGAGTTTTTTATGGTGTATAAATAGGTTTTAAAACTATTATATTGAAAATAAAGTCCGTAGGAGTCCATTTTTGGCCTAGAAAGCATTTAGACCCCACTAGGAAGCAAAAAGTGAGCTCAAATGTCATCTTCAAGTGCCTAGAACTTCCACCAAGCTATGGATGGGACCTTTATAAATTAAAATAAGTTTAATAATGTCCTTGACGATAAATAAGTGAAATTTTATCAGAAATCCAATGTTCCATGGCTATGAACAAATGCTAAGAATGAAAACCACTTCAAAACCCTTACAAACCCTCCATAGTGACCCGATTAGGAAGATGAGACAATTTGAGTATAAATATGGGTGAATTTGACCATGAGTGATTAAGATAAAATTTTTAAAACTCCATATGTTCACATCCATGGGATTGGATTATACATAATTATATGAAATGGAGCAAAATAGGGCTTATTTTGATCATTTTTGGTGTTTTGAAGGCATGGTGAACTTTAAAAAGGAAAAATCACTTTTGGAGGAAGGTTTGTGAATTTTATAAGTCATAATGGTCATTGGATAAAGTTTATAAACTTTTAATTCCTCCTAATTATTCTCTTAGTTTAGCCAGTCCAATCAGCCAACTAAGAGAGACTTAGAGAAAGTGATGGATCTTCATTTTGGGAGCCTTTTAACTAAATTTTTGTGCAAATTATGGTATTAAAACTCATTAAACATGTCATTCATTTTCTTTTATGGATAATATTTTAGGTTTGTAGAGTTTAAATGTGACAAGTGTGAGAGGTGAAGGGTAAAGGCCATTTTGAGACTGCCAAGTGTGAACATGCATGACCAAAATTATGGGAAGGGTAAATATCCTCCCCAATTAATGTGAAGGATTATTAATAACCCATAATTCTCATATTAATTATCAAAATTTATCATTTGTATGGTTAGGATAGTTGTTAAGGCCAATCATGGAAGGTAATTTTCTATGCATAGAAAAGGAGTTTCTTAACTATTTATATCTATTGGATGATTGGAAATGACACTTGAAACTCATAAAATTATATGTTTGACCATATACCTCTCTCTCATGAATTTTTAACTGATATTAATGTTGGTGGCACATGTCCTTATGCCTCTTCAACTTTTCTTCTCTCTCTCTCTTCCTCAAAGTTCTATAAATTGAACCATTTTGGCCTTTATAAAGGGACCAAATTTTTGGTATGGTAAAACCATGATAAAATGACATTATTATTTGATTTTTATAATTTAATACATGTCCAATTCTAAGTTGTTAACATTTTTTCTAAGTGTGTGAGTGATGTATAGTGGAGCGAAGTGATAGTATCATCCTTACTCACTTTAACCTTCATGTTTGAGAAAGGGTTATAATGTTAATAGGTATTTTAAAGTTTGTTTAATGTACTAAACTCTATTTTAGGTATTAAATTGTATCTATGGTGTGAAATATACCCCTTAGGTCAAGTATTTTTTTGATTATCCCAAGCATGTTACCTTCACATTGAAATACTATGTTATGATCTTTTAATGCATGGAATTGGTCTTAGAAAGAATTATTTCTTAGTATAAGTATGATATTATATGGAATATATTATTGGTGTATCACCTCTCTAGAATAGTTTCCATTTTATGCAAACTCTTAACTCTTTTCATGAATAAGCATTAGATTAGGTGATAGGCACTTAGAGAAGAATTCAGGGAGCTATCCCTTTTCAATCCTAGACATTCATCTATCTTAAAAGTTCCAAAAAACTTGAGATATTATTCAATGTTCCATAAAATTGAGGGATATTCATAAAGTGTCTTAGGGTACACAATTTGATGACAACAGTTAATGAAGGAATTTAGTGCATAAATTGGTAACTTTAGGCTTTGCAACAACCATCCTTCTTAAGTAATATTCCTTCCAAAATTTGAATAAATTTTTTAATATGTATGAGATAAAATAAAAATACATTATGATGCATCAAAATTCCTTACCAAATGGCCCAGATCTCTATTTTCTTAGTTTAGAGATTGATCTCTAAAACTATAGTCATCATCATTTGATGGTAATACCTATCTCATATACCAATATAACATTCAAAATGGGTTTTAAATTCTCATTAAAAAATTTAAGGACTCAAAATATGGTTCCAACACTTGTTTAGCACTTGAAAACAAGTATTTTCATGCTCTGTCTAAGCTACTTATAAGTAGACTTTTGCACACTTAGGCAATGAACAAAAATTTGGTAGTACGTGAGATGTATATGTTTATGATAATTTCAAGACAATTAAAAAGGGTTAAAATGAACCTTTTAACACTCTAATATATTTTTAAAACTATAAAAATCCATTCCAACATGAGTAGTCTTCATGAGAGCACCTGTACATGTATGTTAATGGCAGGAAACTGAGTGTAGAAAGAAAAGGTTTCCCTCATGTTTATCATGTACTATTTTATGAAATAAACTTGATAACCCATGTGATAAATATGTTTCCATCACCATAGGACTCTTTTTCACTCTCTTATGAATTTATTACAGCCCTAACATAACTCATTCAAATGACTGTATATAATAGTCCTAAAGTAGACTGACTATATAGTGACTTATGACTACACCCTCATAGAGAATTGTTTGGATAATGATCTTAGAAAGGTTAGGGGTTATTATTATATTTAAAAAAAATCAATGAAATTATTTACACCCCTTGTAATCACTGATAAAGCATGATGACCTTAAAAATGGTGAAAAACTACCTATAACATAGAATGGTGCATTCACTTGCAACCTGAGCTACTTGGATTATCCAAACACTTTGAAACACTAAAACAATAATGAATAAAATTAATTAAATGTGTTTATGTCCTTTGGACTCAATGCTAATAGATAGATTATATAGAATCATCCAAACAAGAACAAACCATGTAGGGTGTATATATTGACAAGCAAAAAAACATACTCAACTTGTTAGGGATGTTTCATAAAGCAAAATTGAATGATATTAAAAATATTGTTATGTAAATTAATATATATAATTTTAATTTCACCTCTCATATGTTTTGGACCTGAAACTTCTCCAATTATCCATACCAAGAATAAACCTGCTAACCACTTCTGTGTGTCTAGAAGGGCAAAGAAGGATAAAAATGGTTTTATCTTTAAAATTCACTTATATATATTATTTAAACCATTTAAATTAGTTTTATGAAGTTTAATAGTCATCTCACAACCTTCTCCCATGTGTGACACTCCCTCATGGGCCTTACAAGTGCCAAACTCTTCCCTTTTCAGTTGATTTCCTAATTTTTAGTTAGATAACCTACAAGTTTTAGATTAAATGGCATTATTTATAGGTAATATGATTTTTTTTATATTTTTAAGGAAAAATAGGACTCTTAGACACCTTAAAAACTATGACACATGCATTTATGACCTCTAAATGGCTATTAAATGACTTTAAATGACATATTGAGTAGTTAGACAAAGACTAAGGTTGATATGACATTAAATGACATAAAATAACTTATAATACACACCATGAAAAAATATTAGACCCTTAAAACATATAAAATTCAAATTTTTACCTATAGGGGTCCTAATTTGACATGTAGAGTCAAATCTAGTTAATAATTTCTTCTTAATAATCAATGCTCTACTTCTACTATTCTTCAAAATGATCTTACTTCACAACATAATTCCCAAGAGGGGAAATTTTAGACACCTAAATTTAATTTAGTGTAAAAATTCACCTATTAACTATAAATCTTATTCAATAAATTTAAATTCATTTTTATGACATTTCCCTCTTTATTCAAATAATTGAATAATTCAAATTTAATAAATTATGCATACTTTTAATCAAAATTTAATTATTAAATATGGGTTTAACACCTCACCAAAAATATTATACATTTGTCTCCATCACATTTTAATTCACCCAAATAATTCTTTAACTTTCTCAACTACCCTTGACTCATCCCTCGACTTTTCAAATAGCTTGACCCATTCTTGGTGACTCAGCTAACCATCTCCCTATTAATCTCAGCCATTTTAAATAATAATCCTCATGTATGAGGACTAATTATCCACCTTAGATGATTTTTATAATTTTAAATATTCAAATAATCCTCCACCATCTGATCTTTCCTACAAATAACTATAAATAGTCATGCACACCATCACTTTCATCTATCCACCTTCAAGATAATGAAGTGATATCAAAATTATAATCAAATCCAAATTGAATCAAAGCCATAATGTCCATTAAGAGTTCATATACTTATAAAAATGATTCCCATTTTCCATTTTCATTGGTGCAATGATTGAGCATCCATATTCCACACAAAGATCAAATCTACCATTCACCACACAATAGATGTGGTGATGAATTTATAATATGTTTGTAAGTAGTTATTTTCTAGTTTAGTCTTTTAATTTTAGTTTTGATCTATCTTGATATTTTTTAAGTTTATATTAGGATTACGATAATTTTATTTTCCTAGTTTAGTTATATCTATATTTCCTTCATACAATACTCATGTATGCAAGAGGAAGACACCAAGACCATTGTGGTCAATCTACCATAGAATCTCCTCTATGTAGCTACATAAACTAGGAAAGATGTCATATAAAATTTATGTGTGGTAATCACTTCACACTATTGCTTATGGGTTCAATCATTTATCAACTTAGCCTAATTGATATATTATTTCTTATTGTGAATTATTTAGATGTATTGGAACATCCACTCATTATAATCCCTTGTTGTATGATTTACTACCACCCTATATAGGACGGTGATAATATAATTAATTTTAAAATTAAACTCTTGGACAGAAATCACCTTATGAACCCTAGCCACTAAAATTTTAGATTTAACAAGCCAATGTTTATTTAGGGACCTAAGATAATCATCTTTATTCTCTACATGAAACTATTAGTATATATCTAGATTAATTTATATAAAGACCTTATGCTCCATAATTTTCAACATTTATTTAATATGTTTGGGCTTGATTGGTAAAATGATTCTTAATTTTGGGGCCATAACTTTCATTCTATCTCTATCATAATGATTTTCCATTATCATGATAAAATCTAAACATTACATAGATATTGGAAACACATTGGTTTGTGATAGCTCACTATGATAAATTATTTGTGTCTAGTCATTTTTGATATATGCATTTATCCTCTTCCAAAATTCATCCATATTAATATGACCTAATTCTATGTTGGTGACTTGATCGATATTGGAATCAATATTATAAGGAGGATTTACCCATTTGAATTGATACCGAAAGGAACAATAATTATATTGTTGCAAGCCACAAATATATATGGTGTTAATAAAACATCACATTTATACAAATAATATTCTAATATTAATTTCAAAACATTTACTTATAAATACATATGAAAAACAAAAGAACAACAATACCATATATTATATCTCCAAATTTGGGTTGATCATCCAATAACCTAGTGAAGAGGAATATATAAAAGGAGTAGGGGGATTTAAATCATAGGAAAACTCAAGATCACATAGTTTAACACACTATGAAAATCATAAGATAACTCACAGTGGCACTTAGTTAAAGCCCAAGTGAAAATCTAAGTGGAACTCATCCTCTCACCCAATTACACCTAAGAAAGATAAATTTTAAATGTGTAAGGATAATCCAACAAATAAAAAATAGAATAATAAATATCTTACACTAACACCTCCCTTAATCATAGCTTAGGTGAGAGGAAAATAAGAAATAGGTCTTGATAAAAAGGCCTGATGAGGTACCCATGTAAAATGCAACTCTAAAAAAATGGAGTAAAAGGAGAAAACCTAGTGGAAAAAAAAATTTGCCCCAAAATAGTGACAAATAAAATAAGGTAGGAATATAAAACCCCCCAAATATGATGATGAAGTAGTCCACACTTCAATTACTCAAAAGTCACAAATGAACTCAATCTACATTAGTGGTCTTAATCCACTACTTGATCACAAAAATAGATAACACTGAGCTTCACTAAAATAACTCTAATAAATAAGACTATCAGTGGTGTCAAAAGTACAAAAGGGTACTACATATGCAAGGAATGCTCAACACATAAGAAGTATGAAGAAGCTTCAAACAACTATCGAAGGATGATTTCTATAATTATGAAAGAATAACCTCCTCTAAAATTTGGATGAAGTTCAAGATCAAGAAGACAAAAAACTACATGAGTGCCCTAAATGACACTACTTAAATAATTATCAGATGGAAAACCAAGGCATAATATAAAATTTGAAGATATAGATGGCACATAAATCTGTACAGATGACCACAATGACACTACTCAACCAATACTTTACAAATTACAAGTCAAAAATACAAGCTCCAATATTCTAAATAAAATAATCAAAAAAATATGGAAGGTTTCCTCTATAAAATAGGAATATAAACTTGTTTATATGGTATATGTCCCATCTCACTAAAATGCATGGGTAACCAATCGTTGCATCCACCTAGTACACAGGAAAAAAATCTAGATACATATCTCACTCCAAATCAAAACTAAGGAAGAATTATTACCAATAATATGATACCCCCATATTGTTGAGAAGGGAGATATATTATAGGTCCATTGTAACTATGTGTTATAATGTAGTGCATGAATAAAAACTAGCTACATCAAATGGGGCATGAAGAAGTACTAACAACTAAAAAAGGGTGTGCAAACATAAGTCACACTTGCATGAAGGTAGACAATGTTTTGATTGCAAATAATTAAACTCACATAAAAACCCCCCCATGGTACTTTATAAAGTAATGAAAGTATAATAATGTCCCAATAAATACCAAATTAATACCAAGTAAATTGTTGACTTGTCAAAGAAGCCATCAAGTATCATTAAAGATGCTCCAAAAAACAAGGGAGTGAAAAAGTGTCTCCATAAAAGAGGGTAAGGCACTAAGAAAGGGGCCTTGATGGATACATGACATAAAATACAATTATGTTAAGGTTACAATGCAAAAAATAGAATAAATCATGTCATGGATTGATGGAATAATGTGGAAAATGAAATTATGTATGCAAAAACACACCTAGAATGATCAACTACCAAAAACAACCTATAAGTGTAGTCTCAGAATAGGGGTGTCAAACACAACCAAAAATCAATCCACATGTGATCAATTGGTGCATGAAGTACAATGAAAAAATTAATATGACCCATAACATAGGTAACCCCCTTGAATATGGCACTTTATAACTTTAGTGAATTTACAATAAAAATATGACCAATGGTGGAAAATTAAAAATAAGACACTTTTGCAAAAATCAATAGTCAATTTTGACCTACTGATAAAAAATTATTACATAATCAATTTCTCATCATTAATGGTCTATTATAATTAACTTTTCATAAAAAATTTAAATGATCCAAGGTCTAAAAGGTAAACATATAGTTATAACCACTTGTTTGAATCATCACATAACCATGGTCCTCTTCAATTCAACCAGAGTCAAAACCACTATGCCCATCAACCCTATGCACTCTATACAACCGCTTAAAGGATTTTGTATTTATCTATCCTAAGAATTTTCACTTTATATTTTATTTGTGTTTAAATATAAATGACACCAATATATTAGGTGTAAAAAACATATGCTTTTGAGAAAAATAGCACTCAATTTCAATTTACCAATCAAAAGATATATATTTTTTACAAAATTTCTTAGCATAAATGTGTCAAAAAATATGTTTAAACTAAAAAAATTAAAATTTTTGAAAAAAAACTTGGAGATATTACAAAAATAAATTTAAAGGCATAGATTTAAGCCCCTACTAGTAGGAATAAAAAAAAATCACCCTCCACATGACCATACCATATTACGAAGGGCCTAAGGGTTAGGATGAGTCTTTCGCACATCATCCTAATTTTGAATGTTGCCCTAGATTTGATACCCATCTAAATATCATCATTGTTTTATGTGAATATCTTAAAATCAAATGTAACCTTAATGTATAGAAAGTGTAGAAGTGTGGCTGATGATGCTTGAAAAAAATAGAATGTCATAGAAAAAATGTTGTCACTATTAAAAACATAGAATCAAACATAAATTTGTTAAAAAAATCATCTTCTTCCTTCTAAACCCTCACTACAAACATTTTAAGACAAAATCTACAAGAAAAAAATGTATAGATCTTTCTCCCTCCCATTACAAAAAACATAAATAATTGGATATATGGAACAAAATTACTCTTGTAAGGAAATTATAAATGAATGTCTAAAACACCTTAAGCTCTAATACCATGAAATAAATGATAATCAGATTGTTCCAATTCACAAAGATCTATGGTGTTAATAGAACATCACATTCATAAAAATAAATATTATGAAAGTAATTTGACAACATTTACTCACAGATACATATGTAAAACAAAAAGATTAGAAATCCCATATATTATATCTCCAAAGCTTAGTTGATCATCCAACAGCCCGATGAAGAGGAATATATAAAAGGAGTAGGGGGACATAACTCATAGGATAACTCATAGTCACACTGAGTGTAACTCACTACTGAAATCATAGGAAAACTCATAGTGGCACTCAAGTAGACTCCATGTGGAACTCATCCTCTCACCCACTTACACCTAAGAAAGCTAAAGCTAAATGTGTAAGGATAATACAATAAATAAATAAATGGAATAATAAATATCCTACACTAACGGATACTTCATTTCTCTATCTTTTTCTTTTTATTTCTTCTTAGGTGTTCCTTTAATATGTTACTCATGATGGGTATGGTAGAATCAGGAGATTGGAAGAAAAATGTGAATGAGAATATGGAAATGGGAAAATGAGAGGTGGAGAGGGTGGTAGAAGTAGGAGACTCAAATATAGTCAAATAACTCTTACATCAAGGTTTAAAGGTTACAAAGTAGTTATAGAACTATGACATCACAACTTGGGGTCTACAATATAGTCAAAGAACTCTAACATAAGGGTTTGGGGGTTAAAATACAATGAGATAACTTTGATTTTAAGTTTTAGGGGTTACAAATCACTTAGATAACTTTGATGTAATAAGGCACAAGTGTAAGGCTTCCAAGTGCTACTGATAATTTTATGGGCTAATATATCTCAAAGGTAAGAGTAAATGACCTAGAATTAAATTAGGATCATAAATTTGAATGGGGTACTTAAAATTTCATTGGATGATGAAATTTGGGGACAACATTTAGCTCAAACTAGGGAACTGCATTTGATGAATGTAAGGATGGACTCCAAAATCTTTTGATTTACCAAACTAGCTTGTATATACATTGGGATATGAAGACTTTCTATGAACACTTTTATGATAAAAACACTATAAATAATTAAATAAAATGAAACAAAAAAAATCTAAAAATAAAAGAAAAGAATGGGAAAGTAAACACAACCAAAATTCTAAGGCTAACCTATGAAAAATTAGAACTAGTCTATAATACTTAAAAATATTTAGATATTTCCCATTTTAATAAATTGAGAGGTTCATAACATCTAAATAATCCATCTAATATGTATTTTCACCACATAAGTTATGAATCTTGAAAGGAATATTCCATAGATAATTAAACTTGTTATGACTACTTTTAGGCTCATGCCATTTATCCCATAATAGGATGAGGTCACCAACCTAAAAATATCTCTACCTATATTTCTTGGCAAATATGGCCCTCACCTTTTGTTTATGTTTTTAAATCCCATTGAATACCACAAATTTTTCTTCTTCCATTTATTCATGTAAAGGATCCTCTTCTCCAAAGAACATATGAAGTTCTAGTCTTTGAATGTTTTAACCAAATGAAGTGTAGGAATTATTAGTGAGATAGGCATGGTGGAATTTGTATCATACATGAGTTTAAAAGTTAACATAATAATATATTTATTAAGAGTAATGTGGTTGGCCTAAGGCATGTTATATAACTTCTTGTGTTAGTTCTTTTGGTTTTCATCAACAAACGTATCAATTATCATGACTAAATTCTTGTTGTTTGATTCTACTTGACCATTACCATAAGGATATTAGTCTAAAGAATGGGATAAGTAAATATCATATTTGTATAGAAAACTAATGATCTCAAAGAAGATAAATTTGATGCATTATTGGTTACTACCTTTTGAGGAATGCCATACCTGACCAAAATGTTCTCCTTAATTGAATTACACACCACTTTAGAATTAGTTTTCCTGACATGAATGGCTTCAACCCATTTCATGAAATAATATGTTTTAGTGAGGACATGGGTGTGGCCTACACTAAAGTGAGGATTTAAAACACTAGTGAAGATGAGACCCCACTGTTGGAAAGGTTCTTTAATTACCATTGGTTTCAACAATAGAGCTATAATTTTTGGCCTTCCTATAAATTAATGACAACATTCACATTTAAACACCTAATCCTAAGTTTATTTAAATATGGTGGGATAATAATTATCCCTTAGTATCTTATGATTTGTGACTAGTGATGATAAATTACCACCACATGCTTTATTATGAAATTATTCTAACAATATATTCTCTTATTCATGATCAATGCATCTAAGGAACACACCATCAATACCTTTTTTGAAAAGAGCATTACCCCATATGACATATTTCACATCTCTCAATTTCATTATTATTTTTTCCTTAGCACTTATACCTTAAATACAATCACATAATTGAGGAAATGAAATATATTTAAATACCCCTCATCTGTAGTTCCAAAAAAAAAGACCTTGTGTACCTCTTCTGATGAATTATCTTCTATCATATAATTAGGGTTTTATTTCAATAATTAATTAACACAAACCATTCCCCTTGATGAGCTTAGTAGGTTTGATGTAAAAATTTAAATCCTAAACCTTTACTATCCACCCTCATCATTTTGAGCCAAGCTCTTGTTGGGTTAGTATGGACTTGACATTTGGGTCTAACAACATAATAATAGTATGTGAATTCAAGATATAAGATCTAAATTATTTTACTACCTTTGATATTACATACGTGTGATTATTATTTGGAAAGTATTTGAGTTCATGATCCTTTAAACCATAAGTCATGATTTTTAATGGGTGATTTAACACCATCATTATTTTTCACCAAGATTATAGATATGGTATTACTAGATGCATAACAATAAACAATGAAATTTTTGTTAAAGTTAAGGCAAACAAAAGTGTGTGATCTAGAGATATAAGTCTTTATCTCTTCAAAATATTATTTACCATCCTTGTTAGCTTTTAATTTAACCTTATCTCTCATCTTAATATCAATATGATTGGTAATTTCATCAAATTTGGGTATAAAACTCTTCAAAAAGTTCACTTTACCAAAAAATTACTGAACACCTTATTTGATATTAACTAGAGAAAGACTATAAATTGCCTAGATCCTCTCTAGATGAATATTTGTTTCTTGTTTTGACACTATGTGACTGAGGAGATTGAATTCAATTACTCCAAACACATATTTAGTTGGATTCAATGAAATTACATGGTATCTACACCTATCAATAAATTTCACCAAAATAATCATAATGATCTTCCCTCTTCTTAGATAAGATGGTAAGATAATCTAGATAAACAACTATGATCTTGTTTATCATATCATTAAATGATATATCCATAGATTTATAAAAGTCCTCCCCCCATATTAATAAGGTTGTAAGGCATTCTCATGTACACAAATGTTCCCCAAGGTGTGGTAAATGTCATTTTATGTTGATCGTGAATTGACACTTCAATCTAGTTATAGCCGAAAAACACATAAAACATAAAGAGCCTCTTAGACCCTATGACAACTTGAAGAATTTAATCCATGATAGGTAGAGGATAATTATCCTTTAAGTAATATTGATTTAAATTTATAAAATCCATGCAGATGTGAATTTCACCATTTTTAGTATGATTTGGAATAATGTTGGTGACCCAAGTGGAATGGTGAATCAGAAAATGATCCACTCATCGAGCATCTTTTGTATTTCAACATGAATGGTGGAAACAATATTTGGGTTATAATTTTTTTTTGGTGACGATGTAGTGTGTCTCGTTTTAAATGGATGATATGTTTCATCTCTTTTGTCTGAAAAGTATTTAGATCATCATAACTCCAAGTGAAAAAATCTTTGTATATCTTGAAGAGATTAACGAACTTATCCCTTTCCTATTTCGAATAACATTTTTGTTTATTGACATACCTTAGTTATTCATAGGTGCCAATGTTCACCTATTCATATTCAATATAATCTAAATCTTGATGTTAAATTATCCCTTTAACATATATGTCGTGTTTATCAAATAAGAATTCTAAAGTCACTAAACCTTTTAGGATTTTATTACCTTTAATTTGGATCACATTTTTAGATTTTTTAGTATCATGTTCATCTAATCATTTATTATATTTTGTTAAAGAGATATAAATTTCTTGTTTTTCATCTTCTCATGCAAGATAATCCATGTAGGAAGATGTACTAATTTAAAATAAAAATTTATAAAATTGTTTAATTTTTCCAATAAAGTAATTATCTATTCATCATTATTAAAAAACTTGCTCAACATTATCAGGCACACTAGGTCTAGTCATGATTTTAATGGTATACTTTTTTTGTTCAACGTTAGGTAGAGGAATCATAAGAGATGCCAAAATGACAAGTGTATCAGACATAAAATTGGAAAAAGCATTGAAATCCTCTATGAAATCCCACACTCAATTTTAGTATTATCTTAAGTGATCATTATTAACCTGATATTTATTCCTAACATGTTTCATGATAATCTTTGAATCTCCTTGTGCCTTCAAGTTATATATTCCCATTTATTTAGTTGTATGAAAACCATGAATTAGGGACTCATATTCTATAGTGTTAGTAATACATTTGAATTGTAACTTCAATGAAAAAGGGAAAAATTTATTTTTTAACAAAACAAGAATAACACCTATTCTAACACTAAAAGATGAATAACTCCCATCAAATTAAATAATCCAAACTTCATTAGGATCACCATCAATTAGTTTTGGCATGTCCATTTTTTATTTATACATCATCATTCAATTATCCACACTTTTATCTTCATAAATAATATTGGCCCTTGGATCTTTATATTTACTTACCATAAGTTTAACCTTTGATTTAGGTTCCAACTTATGCTTAGTACCATTTATTTAAAAAGTGGAATGAGATAATTATATCTAGATTTCACCACCCAAATCTTAAAAAATCTTATTCCTAAAAACATATCATGTGTATATGGAATGTTTAAAACTAGAATTGTCATTTTATATTTTTTTATGGAAAATAAACTAGGATAAATTGCATATCCTTGACATAGATAACCAACAAGAATTGTTTTGTATCCATGGAGAAACATCAGCGAACTTATTCATACATGTGAGACCTAGAGAGTGAGTAACCTTGGTTGGCATGACACTATATAAAGATCCCATATCAATAATGTAATTATAGAGATTGAAACCTTTTAATAAAATGGATATATATAATGGATCTTGATTTCTCATAGGATAAGTAGATGTAGCCATGGCTGAAGTTGATGGTTTGGCACTTGAGGGTGTAGTTTATATCCCTTTAAAATTAGATTTATTTAAATTACCATGCCTCCTTTGATGAAATGGTATAGTTGAATCAAATGATTTGGATTTGATCTTAAATACTCTACTTTAGACATATAAATCTTAGATTATTTACATGATCTAATATGTCAAATTATGGATGTGTAATGAAGATGTGTCATCAAATATTATAGTCATTGAAGACACATTATTTTTCAAATTTGTACTGGTCTTTAAATTTCTTAATTTTGAGTATGAGATGAAATGGATGATTTATATTCTAGTTGTGTTTTATGTATTAGAAGTGGTAAAGGAGAGATTTTTTTAAGCATTTTAGGCATAATATACCCTTTAGGATTATCCTTATAAATTTATCATTTTGGTTCACTTTATCTACTTCTTACTTCCTTTTGTAATTTTCATTCAAGCTATGAGATATTGTAAACACTGCATGATATAGATATTTCATATACCTAACTACATCTTCATAGTCATCCTCTTCACACTCACACTCATATTCCATGAAATAATTAATGTAATTGTCACTAGGTTCTTTAGTTTCATACTCCTAAAAACCTAGTTCTTATGTTTCAAGTCCATCCTCATCATAAACATTAATTTTATTTGTATCCATAACTACATTTATTGGAGGAGCCTCAATAGCCAACATTGGTTGAGGAAAGGATAACATTGAAATATTATTATTCAGCACATAATTCCTCCTAGGTATCTCCTATTGTGATGATGACAACTACGTTTCAAGTAACTAATTTTTTAAAAAAAATACTACCAATTTATAGTTAGTATATCAACTCCTCAATGTACTCATGATTTGAATATTGGCCCTTATATTTTGAATTTTCCCTTCATAAATTCATATCCATAACCATATCATCTTAAATTTGATTAGAAAACATTTGTGTTTTCTATAGATAAAGCAATATGTTTCTTATTAAGAGGATATCAACTTATGGTAGTTTGGTATTGATGAAGAAACATTTGTGTTTTTATTATATGGGCTTAGTTACTTGAAGAATTTTATTTAATAGTCTTCTAAAATTGGATATGAAGTTGCACATGGGTTCATGAGCCTTTTTTTTCATTTGAGTCAGTTGAGAAAGTAAGGAATGCATGTATTC
Organism: Torreya grandis; assembly: GCA_037957365.1. Classification (NCBI taxonomy): domain Eukaryota; kingdom Viridiplantae; phylum Streptophyta; class Pinopsida; order Cupressales; family Taxaceae; genus Torreya; species Torreya grandis. The sequence goes on along the minus strand of JARHVA010009148.1, from coordinate 302,647 downwards.
AGCTAGTTTGAAATGTGCTTCAAACTTAACCTTCATAGTGTTATATTTGGTAATAGAACTTGCATCCTAATTATAAAACCACATACTTGTAGAGTTTATATAAACAATCTTACAAATAAATATTAATTTTAAACTCCTAAAGTCCTACATGTCAAGAAAAATGTAGTGATGTGTTCATCTAGATGTTGTTTCCAATCACCAAAAAACTTATGGATGTTCTTACATGAGCCTCTTAGAAACTCATGCAACTTCTCAAGAGTTAGTGGCTTGATGGTGTTCCCCCATGGCACTACATTTTTTTTAAAAACTACATTTTTGATACATAATTATTTCAAAAATGAAAATATATTGTCTCTCAAAGGTATCTCATTATTATCGTCTTGTAAATTTTTAACTTGTAGGCAAACTTACAGACTCCTTAAATCTTGTTTTATTTATGAGATTCAACTAGAAACTAAGTCATTTTTTAAGTCAAAGAAAGGGTCAGATATTCATTTAGCTTTACTATATTTATTAAAAAATATTTCCACCAAAATGGTAGAACAACTTCACCTCTTGTAGATATTTATGGGTCAGACAAGTTAGCATAAAGTTTTCCCCATGGTGGGAGCCTAAAATCATTTTCTATAAAAAGTGTATAATAGTTTAACACATATGCCATATTCAATAATACAATGAGACAAAGTATATGTTATATTTGTATGTGAATATACCTTTATTATAAACAAAATATAAACATAAACCTAACATATTTACAAATATACATACTAAAATCTTATAGGGGGGTTTTATGTATGAAAAAAACATGATAAATAAAATAGATAGGGGTGAAAAATAAAAATTTATCTTTAGGATAATAAGAAAGAATGTGAATAGGTGAGAAAAGGTATATTTAACTTGAATATCACATTCATTAACTCAAAATAAATATACTATAAACTAAGATATTTATCATGAACAAAGTAAAGAGATCAATAAAATGAATAAATGAACATAGGATGATTCATTCATAACCAAGGATAAGCACAAAGTCTTGCAACAAATTAATTTATATTGATTTCTATAAAAACACAAAGTTCTTTCCACCTTTCTTTCCTTTAAAAATTTACTTCCTTGTAAAAGTATTACAATTTTGATAGTCTTGGAGAGGCATGTAAGCTTCCTATTTATAATAAATTCAACTCCTAATATTTAAGAAATAAATTATAAACATAGATTCAGATGCACTTTTCAAGGTGCCTGTTGACTTGTTTAAAACTAAAAAAAATTCAAAGTCAAATTCATCCATGAGTTTTATTAAAGGTCAGACCAAAATGCACATTGAGCTGAAAATTAGGGCATATCATTTGGTACATTTTCCTCATCTTGTTGTTCATCATCCACTATGAATATTTATAACTACATGGCCCATTTTTGTTTATCTTTATATTCCTTAAACTTATGTAATATCTTATCTACTTTTCATGATCTAGACCTTCAAATTATTGGTAAGGAATTTATTCCTCTAATTGTAGGTGTATCATTTTTTAATAAATTATTTTGAATGTCTTCAAATCTTTGTCTAATTTGTCAAAATAATTTTAAAGTGTATAAATATTTGAATTGATTTATAAGTAAATAATGAAATAGATTTGGTTTCTTAATAGAGTATTTTATTGAATGTTTCCCATATATATCCTATGGTAATTACTTTCCCTTTATCTCACAAGGATGAACATGGAATATTTTTAATTATTTAACATATATCACAAGTAGTATCAACTACCCAAATTCTTGATTCCTTAAGCTTGTGTAAGGATTCTTATATTATCTTTATTTTATACCTTTTTAGCCTAAGGAATATAATTAATCTCCTAATTCATCCTCTATTAGACTCCCTCATCAAGAAAATATCTTCATCCTCTCTTTCCAGGGTCTCCAACTGAGGTAGCCAATGTTTCAATATTACCTAATTCCTCTTTGTACTCAACTTATTTTGTATTGGCATATTGTTTTTATTATTCAATAATATAATAGACATCAATGACTAAGGCTATTTTTTTATTTCCATATTCTAAGATATTTTTATACCACTCATAAATATCCCTTCCTATATTCCCAATTCTTGTGACTTTCTTCAAAGTTTTTAAATCTAGCATGTAATGTTGAATTTAGGGTTGAGCCAAGCTAACCAAACTTTAGAATTATATATTAAGCTACTCCACCTTCTCCTTTAACTATTCCTTTGTAACTTTGTCCTAATAATATTTTCAAATCAAAAACAAAATAGTTATTTGCACATTTTTATTTATCTCTTCATGGGTAGACTTCCCCAAGGGAACCCTTAAGATCTGGAAATCATCTACCATGATTGCATCCTTATATTTATCTGAAACCAAGACTAAAATATAAACATAAATCTCCACTTGTTTGAATATAACAATACAATAAACCATATTAGGTTTATTAGAAGCCAAGGGGATTGGTGCAGTGAGGGTACCAAATCTAATAGGGGAACTTTTTTATTCCTCTTCTTCATAGCTTCACTTACCCATTGATGTTCTCTTACTTTATGAACCAATTTTAATGAATAAGATAATTGAGATAAGTCCTTTTTGGCTATAGATGAAATTATTATATCTTTATCCAAAATAGATATACTATTTGTATTTAATTTTTAAGGAGGAAGAGCTTCTTCTTATTCTACCTATGTATAGGTTTCTAACTCTTTCTCTAAGATGATAGGTGGGTGATATACCTTTTTAGGAGAAAGTTATCCTATTTTTGGAATATTTTTTTAATTCTTAACTCTTTCTTTAAGATGATAGGTGGGTGATATACCTTTTCAAGATAAATTTATCCTAATTTTAAAAGATTTCTTTACTTTTGTAAGAGAGTTTGACTTACCTATCTATATGTGTCATGGGGATAAGTTTTATTTGGAATAGTTTAAATCACATGAGATACCATCATTTAATAAGTGACATTAGGGAAAAAATAATATTCGATGCCATATACTATGATGTTGTGTTTTTTTATCAATCCCTATGAATGATCAATCCCTTATGAAGGTTTTCTCAATACTATTGATATTTTGAGAGTACACTTTCCACCATTTGATTTATTGATTTTTAATTTCATTGACTCATTTACTATTTTGGGAGGTGAATCATGTATCACCTCAATAAAAACAATATTTTTTACAACATTGGAGGATGACGCTGAATCTTCCCATTGATTTTACTCTACTATATTAGGTAGAGGTATATGCATTAGTAATTAAATGTGGAAGAAGTTTGGAATTTTGTACATCTACTCCTTTCCTTGAAATCCATATCAAATTTCTCCTAAAGACTCCTTGAGTTGAGTTTTTAATGGATGTTATCTCCACTTGAATCCAATCAACCCTAGGGAGAGGTGATGCTTTGATGCTATATGAAAATTGTTTTTCATCTATCACTTTACCATCATCATCAATATTTAAATCTTTATGGATGTCCATAATATTATACTTAGTCACTTGCGCTAGCATAAAGTCATATAATCAATGATTCTAACTTCTCTTTCATCATCATAATCCATCCAAAAATATTCATAGTAATGAACATGATTGAATGAAGCACTAAGAATTCCTTCTACCATTCCCCTTATTTTAAATTTGTGATTACTATGAAATAAATTAAGTGTGACACATTACACATCAAATTTAATAGATTTAACTTTACACAATATGTCATAAATGTACTTAACAATATTCATTGGCTAGTGGGTCCCATTAGACTTATGCTTCGAAACTAAAAACTTATGCATATCCATTAGTTGTATAAGTAATTACATGAATTCCCATTTATCATAAATAAATTTTGGAATCATATATGGAGTGTATTTATTGCCACAAACTTTGATGTAGGAGAATTTTGGAAATTATACAAACTAGCCACCCCATCTAGAAATATCTATGGTGGTGATAATTGAGAAATGTTAGTTGTATGGTTCTAAATCAAACATCTAAATTATTAAGTGGAAAATAACATCATTTAATCTATGGAAGTTTTTTAAACTCTCCTTTAGTTTCAATTGGGGATGACAATCATGTATGTGAGAGGTAAACATCACACCCACTATGGTCAATCCACCGTATAATCTCCTTTGTGAAAATAAATAAAATATGAAAGACATCATGTAAAATGTTTGTGTGTGGTAATCACTTCACATAGATACTTATGGATAAATTCACCTATCAAATCAACCTAGTTGATATAATATTTGTTAGCATGAATGATTATGATGTATTAGAACATCCACAAATTATAATCTATAATTGTGGGATTTATTACCACCCTATTGAAGAGGATGATAATATAATCAAATTTAAATATTAAACTCTTGGTGATTAATCACCTTAGGGATGCTAGTGATTGAGGGTTTATATTTTAAAGGCTAGTGTTTATTCAAAAACTTCAGACAATAGACTATTTTATTCATGATACTATTGGGATATATTTAGATAAATTTTTACAAAGACCTCATTATTTAGAATTTTCAACATTTCTTAAATATATTTAGGCCTGAGTCACTGGATGAATCTTTCTCTAGGGGTCTAAAATTTACTTTTATATCTATCATAATGACTTTATATTGTTATGACAAACTTTGGATAGTGCATAGAGATTAGAAACACATCAACTTGAGGCATCTCACTATCATAAATGCTTTGTGTCAAATAATTTTTGAAATATGAATTTATCCTCTTATATAAGTCATCCATGTTGATATGATCTAGGTATATTTTGGTTACTTGATTTATGTTTTAATCAATATTGGAAAGATGAGTTACCCCTTAGAATTATTATTTAATTTCACTAGCCTTTTCTTTCCCTTTCTTCTTAGGTGTTTCATAAATATGCTACTCATGACCACTATGGGAGAGAGGATCTTGGAGGAAAAATTTAAATAAAAATAGGGAAAATGGAAAATGATAGGTGTAAGGATGGGAGGAAAAATTAGGGTACTATATTTCAGTTAGAGAACTCTTACATTAGGGTTTAGATGCTAAAAATAAGTTAAAGAACTCTAACATCAAGATTTTAATAGCTATAATGTAGTAAAAAAACTCTAATTTAAGGGTTTGGGGGATGTAATATAGTTAAATAAATTTAAAATTAGTGTTTTTGGGTTATAAATTAGGTAGATAACTCTAATATAATAAATATTGAGTGTAAGGTTTCCAAGTGCTGGTGAAAATCTGATCAGGTAGGATACCTCAAAGGTAAAATTATATTAATGTGAAGCAAAGAAGGATCAAAATTATCACCATAAGATAAATTATAAATTCAAATAAGAACCTTAAAGATGAATATAAAACATATGGGCACATATTAGGATAAAAACTAATAAAAATGACCTCTGAATGCTAAAAAATGAGCAAAAAACACTAAATCATGAGAAAAGTGGGCATAGAGCTCCAAAAATAATGTTTAAATGGTAAAAATTAATAAATGGGAAGATATTAAATATTTTTACATAGAGGAGAACCCTACACATGTAGGTCTCAACCCTCATAGTGATAATTAAATCAGGGTAGGGGGACTGCACCATAGTCATTGGTTCTCGATGATTACAGGTATCAGGTTCTAATGGATACACTTCAATCTATAGATATTGAATTTTTAATTTATTAAAATTAATAAGTCCTAAACAAAACCCTTTTTTCAAAAAATTCCTCTTTTAACTCAATCTTCAAGGAAATTTATATGGGGTACTCCAAATTTCAAATGCTAGTGAAATTTGGGGACAATAAGACCATAACTAAATGGGAATGCAATATTGATTTTTTTTTAAATCATATTCAAAATCATGTAGAAACATATTTTAAGACTAATCTTTAGGTACATATAACTTGAAATGTAATAATACTAGAAAATAATGTATACATCTTGAACTTGCCCAACCCATAAGTAATAATGTGTCTAATATGACAATTTAGGATTTGATAATTATTATGATATAGTCCATTGAGTCATTACAAAAGTAAACCCAAGACTTAATTTTAAGATTTAAATCAGTATAAAACAAGTTATTACATGCATGAAACCCTAAATGTGCTAGTGTATATGACATATTTGGCTCTCCATCTAAAACCCATGTGCCTCAAACTACCTCATCTGAAGTATATGTTAATAAGAAACAAGAATATACAACTAATAGATCATGAAGTTTACATAAACATATCAAGAATATAAATTAAATACTAAGATATATGATTCAAAATGAGATGATAAAATTTCCTCCTAAATGTCTTAGAAAGAGATATAAATATGTTGTTCTTATCATAGAATTTATGGATATCATACAAATAAGTGTTGGGATTTGAAAATCAAAATACAATAAATTATTGATAAGGGTGAAATTACATTAGATAATTATATTAAAGTGATATTTGATTCATGCACACCTACTGTAATCAATTAACCTACTAAAATTTTGGTTACATCTTATAAATAACACTTGGAAAAGTAAATATTACATAAGGAACCATGATAAAAACAAAAAACCATTTCTTTTACTAATACTCAATTTAAGACATCTAACATAATCAAAAATAAAGTTCATGACATCATTAATGAAGAGAATATTAAAGTGTAGAAAATATCATAAAAATTAATTATACAAAATGGTGTTGTAGGTTTTAAATATCCTATTACAAATACATAAAATGATAGGAATGATATATCCAAACTATTATATGATGATGGTAATTATGACATGCAATATATTAAATGAACATATTAACATCCCCTTTATAATATTTTATGTTTGTATAAGCATAATCCATTGTACATAATGGTTTGATGTTTGTGGGATTTCTTATTTCCTTTATTCTTCTATTTTGTGACATATAAATGTTCATATGCTCTTGCATTGAGTATTCCTCTAGCACTTGCTCTAGCTTTCTTGTTCATCTTCTTTAAATTATTTATCCTTATCCAAACATATTTATCATCTATATTATGATGAATTAACCCTCATAGAAATATCATTCTAGTGAAAATCCTTTGTGGCATGTTATTTAATCATTCTTACATACTGAACACTTATACATATTTCCATTAAGGTTACACAACCTCATACATTTATTATCATATAAAATAATTCCCACTTATCTTCCTCTAGATTCCACATAGATTTTTGAGATATGATGTTGTGATTCACATTTACATTGGGGACATATTTCTTACCTTCACATGATCCACATTTCCATAATATTACATTTGGTGAAAATTATGCCTCTACATGTTGCATAAACTATTTGGATCCTAAAATTATAGTATTTCATATCCTTTCTACTTGGATTTATTTTATTGTATACATGTGTTCAAAATATTTTAAAAATATTAAAAAATATTTAAAATTTCAAAAATTTAAAATCAGGACCTAAGTATGACATGTTTTCTAGTTTTCATTACTCAGGTGGGTTATTTATCACATATTATGTATATTAAATATCCTTTTCCATACATAAATGAATTTCATGGTATATATGAGTGTGACGCAAGACATACATATTACATATGATACATGGATGTATAGACGTAAGACATTCTTATATGTAGGAGACATACCAATATTGTGGGCATTACATTCTATAGATGTAGAAACCCATTTTGGTACAAGTACACATATTTATATTTTTCTTATATGTGTATACCTTTTACTAAGAATTAAAAATATAGTGATGCAGTCTCTCATGGACCTCTTCAATTTCATCTTATTTAACCTGATTTACCTAACCCTTAAGTACATGTGCTATATTTATTTATGTTCATACATTGTATACTATATACCCCTACCTATTTTACTTGTTTTTTGTATGTTTTATCTTGTAGAAACTTGTGTCCATCATAGAAATTAGCACCAAAATTAGTGTCTATCCTTGATGCAACTATCCATATTTAGTCATTAAAATCAACCTTTCATGCTTTGGATTTATACTTGAGATAACTTTAAAATTATTATAGTACTTGAACAATCTTAGGGTCCTTATTTATCTAATTTTAGTCACATGGAAGTCACAAATAGCCCCCAAGCTTATAAAACACCACCTGAGACCCATAATGGCATAATTCCTTAGTGATTTAGGTCCTTGCACCCTCTAAAAAGTAATGCACATCTCCTTAATAGGATTAGGTTAATCCTAGACCTATTATTAATTCATCATCCCAAGTAATTTTTACTATAACACTATATAAACACTACTCTCACACTGTTACATCCTAGTGGACATTATCACAAAGAAGTACAAAAAAGTACATCACATTGAGGGAAAGATCCCAATATTCAAATATTGTCTTCAATCAACCCATACACTCTATAATATATTTCTAGTGTATGTATTCAAATCACAAGTGGGCTCCAAGGAATCCTCTCATGAATTCACACTCAGGCATTATAGCAATCACTTTCACTTTACACTAGCACTTAGATTGGGAGATATACATCATGTTTGATCCCCTTTGAAGGTATTGATGTTTAGGAGACTATCGATGTATAAATATTTTGATTTCATGTCCATGCTATCACATTAGCTCACTTTTTCTCATGGTGTTCATTTAATACCTTGTAAACGTGAAAAACTAGGGATTTTAGAGGAAAATACAGATACAATAAAAGGTATTAATCACATAAACATAAAATTTTGACTAGAGATGAAATAAGGACTATTATACAAAACCCAAAAATAATTTGTAGAGATTTTGAGTGGGACACTAGAGCACTACCTTAGACACTAGTGAATCATGTTACTATCTAGAGGATTACACTACTATCCATGGCTAATTTTGACACTTGGATCTTGTTGATGATAGTCAGATCTATCTGTTCAATAATTTTCATAGTATGATTCCTCTTAGAAGTCCTATTTATAGTTAAGATATTATTTCTCTCTCATATTTTCCATATTTAGCATATCACTTAGGCGAATTATTATACAAATTAGTGGTTATATTTATTTCATATTTATTCCCTAATTTATTATTCTATCCCTTTAATAACCTACGGTTTAAACTCCATAAATACCTTAAAATTTAAATCATTTAGTAAATTAGACTTACTTTGAATAGCGCAACAACCCTAACCCTAGACTACCTTTAGGGTTTATGTTTCTAGCCTTGTCTAACTCATACTCAGATTTTAGATCCTTATATTTCTTATTTTTATTCATAATAATAATAATGACACAAGATGTTTATCTAATTCAAAGTTTTCTAGTTTAATTTGCATCCTTATTTCCTTAAATTTATAATCAATTTAAAGAAGATATAAACACATATGTGCATGTTATCCTATATCAATTAAAATATATTATATTAGACCTTTTCCATAAATTTAATACCCTAACAACCATGTTTTATGTTTCAACATCATATTTAATGCCTATAAAATAATATCCTCCTCCTCATGTCTATGAGGGTGATATATACTTTCCATCTAACTAGGTCTATGTTATTACTCCTCCACAAGATGAAATAACATATAATATTGTTACTAATTCACATACTTAGCCTATTCATGCCTCCACCTCTTCTATATAGCATGTGTGCCTACATGTTCAATCAAAATCAACTAGGGTTTGCACTTATGAGAGTATAAAGGATCAAATTATTAGTATGAGTAGGTTAATATAAGAATTAAAAAATTAAAATCAACTATTAAATGAAAATATTACAACATTAAAAAATCATATTACAATATAAAACACTCCAAGTGACACTAGTGTCAATCATGTATATGCATTTTCACCTAGTCAATTTACGGAAAGCAATGTTACACATCAAAAAAAGAAATCAGAACAAAGTGCATCTACAACTAATGATTCGAAAATCACTCAAAAATAAAATAAAAGTTCAAGTGAGATTTTAAGACAAATGATTAAATCTAAGTTGACCAATCTACCTCCTCTACATATAATAAGGAGATCTAGATATGATTGTGCATACCATATATTGTATGTTCATCACATAAATTCATTTTAGGCATTGAAAAAGCATATACAATAGATAATTGATAATGAGAACCCTATACAGGATAAATTAGTTAAGTAATCCATAGTGATATAAGAACATATTTAAAAAGGGTCAAATACAAAAGTGGTTACCAAAGAATAACTTATAATAATAAAAGGTTCACAAATTAAAATTAAATAAGAAAAAATACAACAAGCACAATTAAAAAAAGTTAAGGATTAAAATATACCTCTCCAAAATGAGATCTCACTTTAAAAATAGTATGGGGTTGGTCAAAAATATCTACAATAATTTGATTGTCAAGTTCAAAGGTTGGGAAAACATTCCCAAGGCATCACTAGTCCTATTTTATCAGTTGACAGTGTTGGTCAACAAGGCTTGGGATTCATGGAACATACTAAGTCAAATCATTAACAAATATAATTTATCAAGACATAGGCATTGTTATAAAAAGATCAAGAACTCAAGTTGCACACTCAAAATTAGGTTAAGCCAATAAGCATTTTTAGAAGAGGATTTCTAATAAAAGAGCCTCCAAAGAATTATATACCTACAATATGCATTGTTTCAAAAGGTAAAGTAACAAAAAATATTATAAATCATAATTTTGAAAGGTCAATTCCAAAGTATGAGGCAACTCACTATGCTCATCCAAATATAACATAAGTCAACATTAGCATTCCATTGGTTCAAAATCAAGATGATAATTATGAGTGGAACAATATAAGGTATTATGATTGTCAAGTTATTGATAATGAATAATACTTAGATTCACACTATAGCTCAGTTCCATCAAAATACATCCATCACTCATCATGATGGATTAAAATTCCTATTTTTGACACAAGACACCTTAATAGTGAGTCTCTTACAAGACTCATCCGTTACTATGTTCCACCTTACTTGTACACAATTATTTTATTATTTATCCTTTTTTATAGTTTCATTTTAATGTTTCTTGTACATAGATTTTATCCAAAAAACATAATTTTTTTCATATATTTCTAAAAAACAAAAAATAGAGTGCATGCATTTCCATGTTTACATTCCTTTTATTTGATAGGTAATTCATATGCTATCTATGATATTATAGTGAGTTTTATCATACATACATGCTTTAATTATTATCTTTGAGTGTTTTCAGATGATTATAGGACTTAGGTCCTCTATACAGATCTAGATTTACTACTATCTACCCATTAGGGACACATACACAGACACATAGAGTCAACATTGATACATTCACCTATTATGGGCATTATACTACATATATTCTAGTTTGCTAGGTTACATATGTATATACTATATATCACATATGTAACATTGATTATATCCTTATATTGATCATCTTAAACTACTTAGTTTTTTTACTAACTATTACTAATATAGACTCAAATTATATACATCTTTTCTTTTATATGGACTTGTACCACATGTTCATGCATGCTTCCATTTTTAGCTTTCCTAGTTTTAGATTTGATTATGTCTCTTTTCTTTTACATCTATTCAAGTTAATTTTAACATGCCATTAATATATGGCTCTATGCTAATTTATTTCATTATGTGAATGCTTTAGACATGTGCCCATATCCTTATGTGCATCTTATTGATTATGTATACAAACATTTGAACATGTCCATCAGAATTCTATATGGCTCTAAGCCAATGATACTTAATCTATGACTATGTGGACATTTAAAAATGTCCTTGTATGTTTTTTATTTCTCAAACCTAGTGACATGTTCCCATGTCCCTTGTATTATGGTCCCTTGGTCTACTTTCAATGCCTCATGTATTTGTATGTACACTTTCATGTATGTGTCATGGCCATGACACTTGTCTCTTGATTTTTCTATTAACTCAGTTTGCAATGCCATGAGGGACATCATGCATATCCCCTTAATCCTTAGGTGACTTGATGGACATCATGCCTCATGCCCCTAGGTAGTTTACATAGATTATACTCACATTTATTATTTATATACATGCTTACATTGCTCTATCTATCTTGAAAACCATGTGAATGCTAGATATAAAATGTACCATACATTAACATCATATGCTTAGATCATCTTGCATTATGATGTCATGTATACACATCATATTGGTTTATTATATAGATATCATATATGCTGAGGATAAGACACTTGATGCAAAGATATTATTTTGAGGATAGTTATTACACATGTTCAAGAAATCCCATTAAAAGAGGGGTCATTAACATGGGTTTGTCACATAGATCAAGTGATATGGATGCACTCAAAATATATTTTTTAACATGTAGACACAAATTAAAAATCTTAGAATTAGGAAAACATAATGGAAAATAGTAAGGCATATATCAGCTATAATTTGGCATAGAAATAATACATTTAGACATTGTCATGGCGTAGTGAACATTAGTGAAGTGTGATACTATCCAAGGGACCACACTACTATATATTATCCTAAAAATTAGGAATTTAAATAATTATTAGATAGGTACAGTAGTTACAATTTAGGTTTACACAATATCAATCACTAATTATTAGTTATGCTTAATTTTGTATAGAATCATATCAATTTTCTTATATTGGAAGCATCATGTGTGGCATGATCACTTCTATTTCAATTTAAAATATGCTGATATATAGATTACTATAACTCAGTCTAGAATCAATATGCATAAATATCAGAATTGGGTGTATGTGCATGGCACATTGTTTCCACATGATCAATTTTGACACCAATACTCTTAGATGGAATGCCAACTTTATGTCATTATCCACATTGTATCTAGACACCATTTGCACCAGATTTTTACTAGATTGATTTCTTACTTTATCTACATTATTTGGCTTTACCGATTAGTCTATGAGCTACATACATGAGTGCCTATGATGCCCTTGAGATATTTTTCATTTAAGAGTTTATTAGTGGCCCTAAAACCATCATATATAATTTTAATTACATTGATCAACTTTAGTTACATTATATAGTTTCAATCATAAAATGCATCTATTTCACATAGGTAGCCAATGATGGAGTCATAATGTAATTTAGTTCTTGAACCACCTACATATGAGTTTTGGATAAGCCATTAGTCTAATCCAAGTTATTCATAGTTCATGATCCACCAAGTAGGGGTGGATAATGATGGATTCAAAATGAGATTAGTTTCTTGAGCCACCCACATATGGGGATTGATTAATCCATTTGTCTCAATCTAATTATTTCACCCTTTGATCATCTAACATACACATAGGATGTCACTAGGTTTTTACATTGGTTCATGTACCCAATGAGGTCTAATCATTCCTTTCCTCTCTCTTATCTCTTTCTTCAATTTTTATCTTACTTTTAGATATCTATTAAGGACTAATTCATTCATGTTTCATTTTTAAGACACATAATGGATCATGATTCATAGACTTAGATATATATTCAAGAACTTTGCCTCACAAGTAGGTCTAGGTATGCTTATTTATCCTTTATCCTAGTCATTTCACTTTACGACATTTATAGAATAAAAGGGGGTGAGTGTATTCATTAAAAGTAACCATTCATACCTTGGATGTCTAGTTGAGGTCACTTTACCCTTAGTATAACACTTGAACCATCCTAGGGGCCATTTTTATCTACTTTTAGTCATATGGTATTGAAAAATAGAACCTAGGCCTATATAACACCACATGAGACCCATAATGGCTTAATTTCTAAGTGATTTAGGTCTATACACCCTACAAAAAGTAATACCCTCCAAAAATTAATTTCAACCTCCCTAAGAGGATTAGGGTCAGCCTAGACCTATTATTAAGTCATCCTCACAAGTCATTTTTATCATAACATTATAGAAACACTAATTTCACACTCTTACACCCTAGGTGGACATTATCACAATGAAGCACATAAAAATACTACATCACGCTGAGTAAAAGCTCCCAATTCTTCCAATATTGTGGTGACTCATCCCATACACTCTATATTCCATCCCTACCATAGGTATTTAGATATAAAATACCCTCCAAGGCATCCTCTCATGCATTTAATACTTAGGGATTTTAGCATTCACTTGCACTTTACACTAGTGCATAGATTGGTAGAATTATATTGGGATTGATCCCCTTTTGAAATATTGGTATGTTGGAAACTCTCAATATAGTGGGGTTTTGAGGTCACATCGATCATACCCCACTAACATTTTTTTGTCATGGTGTTCATTCAAGCCCTTACAAATATGAAAACATAGGGTTTTTAGAGAAAAATATATCTACATGAACAATTATTGATCATAAAGACTTTAATAAAATTTTAATAGGACTAGACCATGGCATGTTTTATAAAACCCAGAAATCATTTGTGGAGATTTTGAGTGGGACACTATCATACTACCTTAGAAACTAGTGCATTAGGCTACTATCTATAGGATCATGTTACTATCCAAGGCTGATTTTGACACTTGGATCATGTTGATGATAGTTTAGATATATTTTCTCAATAATTTTCATGGTTTTATTCCTCCTAAAAGGTCTATTTATAGCTAAGTTATTATTTTTATCTCATCCTTTTCATATTTAACAAATTAGTTTGGTCAATCATTATATAAATTAGCGGGTTTATTTATTGAATATTTATTCCTTGATTTGTTTTTCTATCCCTTTAACAACCTATGGTTTATAATCCATAAATTGATTAAAAGTTAAATCACCAGGCTTATCTCTTTATCTCTTTCTGTGTCTTTCACTTTGTGACCATTTTGTTAGCCCTCTTTGCCCATCATATGGTCATATTTTCACATGTCAATATATAATAATTCAAATTCAAAAGGATCCTCTATATACAAAGTCTATGGTATAATTAAAACACCTTCCAATTTGATATGGAAACTCTTTAATAAGAAAGTATTACCTATTTCAAGATATCAAATTACACAACAATGTTTAAAATATATGAGGCATTCAAAAGGTCAAATATATAATTGCATCACTTCTACCAAGGGTTACTATGAGAAAGATCATATATTCATACTATTATAATTTCAAACACATGCATAAGAGGAATAACTATATGTGATTGTAAGTCCCTCTTAATAATATTGTTTATGTAAGTAACACTTAACAATAACATGGTTTTTATGTCTATCTCAACTCCCATTATTAACCCCTTTTTACCAAGTTGTAAGAGGTAAAATGCAAAGGAACTATTGTTTCTTATTATCTAGATCTAGCTCACATGTGAACATAATTTGAGACATGTAATGATTACAAAAAGATCATCACGTGTCACTCAAGTGTAGTAA
This sequence comes from Torreya grandis, assembly GCA_037957365.1. NCBI lineage: Eukaryota > Viridiplantae > Streptophyta > Pinopsida > Cupressales > Taxaceae > Torreya > Torreya grandis. The sequence goes on along the minus strand of JARHVA010009148.1, from coordinate 287,368 downwards.
AGAATGGTGATTCAAGAAAGAACATAACAACACACAACACTGAAGCTAAAAAAGTTATAGTATTAAAAAGCATAAAATAAAATAAATTAAATGACTAAAATGGAAATAATTAAAAAACATAAATCTATGTGTACATTGAATTAGTTTTATTGTTGGATGGTTGTCTACTATGTTTATAGTTTTGATCATGGAGGGAATAGAGACTGCTTTCAAAAAACCCAATGATTCAAAACTAAAGAGTAAAAACAAACAAAAATAGGAAAGCCAAGATAACTGATGTTATGTGGGTGAGACATACATGGAAAATTTTTAAGATGGGGTGACAAATGCTAAGTTAAGACAAAATGATGACGTCAAAAATTTTAGAGTAAATTAGGTAACCAAAAATACAAGGCTACTAAAGACCAAAAAAATAAAACAAGTAAATCTTATGTAAGAAAGGTAAACTCAACAAATCAAACCAAGGATACATGTCAAAAGTGGGAATCAAACATCAATGTAAAATTAGTAACAATAATTAATTAAATAAATATGGGAAAACAATCCTAATTAGTGAGTAATAACAATCCTTACTCAATAATCAATGGAATAAGTGCATCAAAGGGAAAAAACCATTGGTGAATGAGGAGAAACAAGCCAACCTCACTCAAAAATGGAAAAAGTACATGTAAGTATAAATGAAATTAGGTGTTATAAAAAGGTGATACAAAAAATGGATAATGGTAAAAGAAACCAAATCAATTCTATAAATGTAAAAAAATGGTGTGAAGAAAGACAATCCATAGTCACTCAAGCATATTATTTTATTCTAAATATAGATAAAACTAAAACAAAGTGGTGCTACCATATTTTAAGATGTGAATAAGAGGGAGTATATATTTGGCAAAACATATTTATAATCACACTTTCCTATCAAGGTGGAAAATAAATGGGTGGAGGGGAGAGTGAATAAAAAACCAAGGTAGATAAACTATTTATCAAATTTAAGACACTTAAATTAGGTTTGTCAAAACAAGTGGACTTTAGACATTAAGGACTCTAAAGAACATATCCTAGACACACAAATCTTAAGTCAACAAATGAAGTATGTATATCCTAAGAAGGATATATGCATGAAAATAAAAAATGGACCTAGCTTACCACAACATGTTCCCCATTCCTTAGAATCCCTTATAGAGTCATCGATCTACTATGAAGATAGGATACTTACATTAAAAAGTAGGTATCACCATAGAGTTTGTTGAATGCTCCTATTACAATATACTAACCTACCATACCCAAATTTACCTCGACTATATCATGAGGCCAACTATGGATTTTGAGATTTCATTAAAAATTGGAGATGTTCTTGTAATCATGTCTCTTTGGTTTGATTTTGACTTTGCATGTTACCGTTTGTATCATTAGTTATTGTTAAAATAATTTTTATTTTAACCTCTATTATGTATTTTCTATTACTCCTCCATACATATTTGGAAAACCAAACATGGGTGATAAATATTACTATGACTTTGGTTTATAAGGAAAAAAACTTAGAGAGCATGGTGTCTAAGAGTCTCATTAATTTAGGTGAAATAAAAGTGTTATCTTGACTTTGACCTTGGTTTAGCCAAAGTGGAATGAAAGGAAAAAAAATAAGAGGAATTAAAAATGAAATAATTTGAATTACTTAAAATTAAAAAAATGTGATAGCAGGTTAAAAAGGGATACAATAATAGTGAAGTGTGATTAATTATCATAAGAATGAGGGAAGTGTAGGAAAACATGCTAACACCATTTGTTGTGAAAATTTTATCTATAAAAGAAGCAAAGCTAAAGCTAATAACAAGAGATCAAAAACTTGTAACCATTGCTAAAATTTCTAAAAAGAAGAAAACTACATTAAATATGGTGATTTTATGAGGATGGCCTAGTTTTGTCCATGGTATTACAATACAACTAATATAATAGAAACCTAAGAGGGTGCACAAAGCATGGGGAAAAAAATGAGAAATTGTATTTTTGAGGAAGGCCAGGTCTTATCCATGGTCTTACACTACAACTCACAAAATAAAAACCCAAGGGGTGTAAAAAAGAATTTGAGAGAAATAAGTAAAAACAATGAGAAAAAAAGAAAATAATGAGCAAAATTGGGTTCTATCCATGGGTTTGCAATAGAACTCATGATTAAAAAAAATGAAAATGAAAGGACCAAAAAAGAAAGAACTAAGGTTTTTGAAAAGAGTGACTACTGTAAATGGTGAGACCCATGTAGATATCCTACAATTTTTTTTTGAAAGATAACACATAGAAAACACGATAAAAAGTGAAAGATCTAGGAAAAATATTTATTTAAAAATTATGCAATGGTGAGCACTTTAAAAATATATCATTCATTAATTTGAAGGTGATAGGTGCTTGGACTAAGGATGGATTTGATTAAATAAGGTGCCCATAAGTTTTGGGCATATTTACCTAATTTTCCATGAGTATAGTCTATCTTAAAGACAATATCACCAACATTAAAAGTGTGAACTTTAATTATTTTATTATGTTAATTGGTAATGCGTGACTTGTATTGGTGATTATGTTATAGAACAGAAAGACAATGTTCATCAATAAGATCTAGAGCATGAAGGAGAGATTCACATAATTCTTCATCAAGTATGATACCATGAAAAGATATACGTAGAGAGGGAATCTCAAATTCTAATGGGAGGATACATTTAGAACCATAGATGAGTGAAAATGGCATTTCTCCAATTACAATGCATATGATAGTGTGATAGGACAAAAGAGCAAGATATATATGGAGGTGCCAATCCATGAGAGTATCATAGATTATCCTTTAGATAATTTTATGAATAATTTTTTTGGTGGATTTGGCTTGGCCATTTTATTGGGGATGGTAGGGTGTGGAAAATTTTTGATTAATTTTGAATTTAGCATAGAGCTATTTGACATATTTATTTTTGATATTACCACTAGTTTCTAAAATGATAGTAAGAGTAATGCCAAAGTGGAACGTGATTTAGTTGTGGATAAATTTTGTAATGGTGGTTCCATTAACATTGATGAGGGGCATGACCTCAACCCATTTCATAAAATACTAGGTAGTGATGATGATAAAGATATGCCCATCATGGAATCTAGGTAGTTTACCTATGAGATCTAATCCCTAAATTAAGAATGGCCAGGGAGAATCCATAGTTTGAATCTCAGTTGGAGGTGAATGGATTAGATCATCATGAATTTGGAAAAGATTACAATTTTTTAGTGAATTCGATGGCATCTTTTTCAAGAGAGGGTCAAAAGTATCCTATACATAAGCATTTTTGGGTTGTATCATGTCTACTATAGTGGAAATCATAAATTCACCCATGTACTCATTCAATAAAAGGAAAAATTGATTATTTCATAACATAATGGAGTAATGTGCCTTCATTATTATTATAATAAAGGATGTTATATCTAAAGATGTATTTTAAAGCTTATTTTTGAATTTGATTCTTTTTACAGAAATCAATGTTTGGAGGATAGGTTTGGTGTTTGAGGAATTGAATGATGTATTTATACCATAGGCTCTATCAAATGGTGAAAACATCAATGTGGTAGATAAGTGTTTCTTATGGTTTAAAGGAAGATGGGGAATTTTTATTTGGATAATAAAGTTGGAATCAATAAGTACTTGGTGTAGATGAAAAAGATATCCTAAAAAAGTAAGTGAATCAATAATAGTAATTTTATCTTAAGGGATAGGCTCCAGGGTAAAAGAAGCTCTTTATTTGGCAAGGGTAGTGGTTATTTGATGATTAGCAATGTTATTTTCACTTTTTCATTGATAATCACCATAAACCTAGTAGAAAATGAGTTGGAAATCACCCAAAGAGTGTATATATGAAATGTCAAAATCAAAGGTCACTCTCATGCCAAGGATTAAGGCTTCATATTATACCATTTTTTTAGTGACATCGAATGTAAGGAAAAATTACAAAGGGATAGTTTTACCAAGAGGACTAGTAAGATACAACCTACCCCAACTCTTGAAGGCACTTATTACTATCCAAATCAAGGGTCCAAGTATCTTCATGTAAATTGACATTAATTTCAAGAAGTTCTTTGATGACTACTTTTGGTCTAGTAGTATCAAGGAGGATATATGACTATTCAAGATTAATTTTTTCAATATTAGTAGTGAAATTATGGAATTAATATTTAAGAGATATGGCTTGATTAAGACCTTAAATATAGATAATATTATCATCGAGAAGACTTTATTGAAGGTGGTCACAAGCTAGTGCGGTAGCTGTTGTGAGTTGATAAACAATGATTTATCTTTTAACAAATTTTTACATAGTAATTCAGAGATCAAATTCTATGAGAAGGAATATCCACTTGACAATTATATCTCCATTAAGAAAGGCTTTAGAGAAGAAGTGACAGAGTGGATCATAATGAATGATAATGTGAGTTATTTGATAAAGCATATAATGTCATATCTTTTTAGCAGTAAAATATATGGTGAGGCAATCACATTCTAATTTTTTATAATGTTTTTATATGCACCTAAATTATCTCACCCTAATAATTCTATTAATTTTTTTAAATTTAACCTATAATTATATTCCCTAGACAATTAGCTAATATCTCAAACCCTAAATTAAATTTCCTACATCCCATAAACCTTACTACATTATCACAACCAATTAATCACCTTCATTAGTCTATTAACTAAGCCTACTTATCTAATAACCTACTCATTAACCCACTTTCCAATTCAAAATTCCTTTATTCACCTACCCATATACCGCCCTACTAAAATAGTTATTCATATACCCCTACTCACTAATGGAGATTCTAGAATCTCCTCTAATTTAACCCTTCTCCTCTAGAATCCTCAATTCTATAAGTTTTTAAGGAATTAAAAATTCCATACAAAATCCCTAACAATTGATCTCAATGAGCTCAATATTAAATTTGAGCCATTGATATTCCCTCTCATGGCTTGTATAAACGAGCCATACCTCTATGACCAACTAACTTGAAAATTGGAAGCCTTGAGAGCTTACTTTCAGCCATCATTCAAGCACTCTCATAGCCTTGTCAAAGCCATTAATAGGAAAAGGAATCCATTTAAGCCATTATCAAGCTCAATCAAGCAATCCAAAAATTCACTCATTTTACATTCAAAATTGGTTCCAAAATATTGGAAAGGAGCTTTAAGAAACAAAAGGATGGTAAGTGATGCCATTGTAAGTAGATAATTGTATTTTTATCCTTTTCTTTGAATTTTTTTACATTTTGGGTTTTTATTGCTAAAATTAGTATTATAGGAAAGAATCCAAAACACACTCAAAACATTTGTCAACCACGGTGGGAATTAATTCCTAAATCTAACCTATTGTTCTCGTTAGAGGTGATTTAATTACTTAAAAGTGAAATAGGATGAGAAACAAAGCCTAATATTGACAAAATCATCATGTACATGCAAGTTGTGGTATTGCACTACTATTTGCATTACTAAAATTGTGATATTTCAAATATTTGAGTGATATTATGCTAACAATGATTTTTTACTACTAATGGTCTTGGTATTTGATAGCTTGTTACTTTTGTGTAATACCATTACTTTAAAAGTAGTGATATTTCTCTGGTAATTGTGATAATGCATTTCTAATTGCAATTTTGCAAGATTCCTAGGTAAACATAAAAAAATCTAGTTTTCAACTCTTGCTAACCTACGTGTATTCATTTTTGCCTATTTTATTTTTCTATAAAGGGGTTTTGTATCTTTTATGTGTAGGAAATAAAGCTAGTTAAGAATCTGGTTGTTTATTACTAAAGCATGATATCACTACTTAGAGACTTATGGAATTGACCCATGAATTGTGATATCATCACTACAAGTCATGATATTTTCAACTTGGTCAGATTAGATAAATTTTATTCACTAAATTTCTAGTCTATAGATTTACCTATTTAATGCCCTATTTAATTATCAATCTATAGGAAGATTAGTGATTTATACAACCCCTTTTGAAGGATCATTTTGAGCTAACCTCATTTTTTTAGATGTTTTTTTGTGAAAAATTATTTCATAATGTTAATAGGAATAACATAAAGGAGAAGTTAGATGAAATTAGAAAATCCCATCCTTAGTATTTTTGTTATCTAATGCAATATAACTATTCATATAGTCATGATTTTGGTTAGATATTAGAGATATTGAATTTTTTGTAGTGACATTATAATTTGATCATTTTGAGGTAAATTTTTAGTTGGTAACAATGATAGTTAGGGTAAAATTGATAAAAATGCTTGACTATTTTATAAACATGTGTGTGTGGATATGTTCATTTTACTAAACAATCTCATCTAGGTCCCCTTTTGCTAAAATTATTCGTACATAATCAAAACTTTTAATTTTCTCTAGTTATCTAAAATCACCTATATCTCTTAAAGAATCTAGGATCATCATCTAACTACCTGTATTAATTAAAACATATTTTTTAAAGGTTTTATTCTCTATAAAAATATTGCTAAACACAAAGTCATTATATCACTCTAGGAGTCATAGCTTTAATTTAACAATCATGGTTTTGTAGGAAAACTTTTGGCTGACCATCATGGTTAGCTGACTATGGAAATAATATAACTTGTGATTAGTAGTTTGGATTAATAGTTGTGATATCATAGTCTCTTGTTGTAATTTTTCTTTGAACTAGCCATGTGATTATGTTTTTGTAGGGGAGTAAAAGTTTTATCTTGAATCAAACTAATAACCCCATTTTTAGGACCTCTCAAGAGAAAGTCACTCAAATTGTTTTTATAACCCTTGTGTTTGTAGAAGGGGTGCCAAAATCTTATAGTTTAGTCTTGTTTCTTGTATATATCATGTGTTGTGATTTTATTGTTAATTTTTGTATTTTTTGACATAGGTAATTAATCAAGAAAATTAATTATGCTTTGCTTGTTTGTTAACCCATTGAGTCTAAGATAGCATATGATGTGAAATTTATCCCCATGAATAGGATTGGTCACTAGAGGTTGGTGTCACATATTTCATCACCACATATTTAATAAAACTTTGTAGTCTAGAAAAGTACAAATATTAGGGATAATTATCACTAGGCTAAGTGTTTGACCCCATACAAGTCATCTATGAAGGGAAAGAGTTAATTATATGAATCAAGTATTAGAAGACACCCTATATGGACTTGGGCCCCATCGTACCTAATGTATATCAAGTAATTCAATAGAAACCTTTTGAGTTAACCTAGCTTAAGACCTATAAACTATAATAGGCATTTCATTGCTAAAGTTAGGATCATCTCCTAAGAATTTATTAGGTATAAATGGGGTTAATAGGTTTTGGTTCATTCTATAATGGGTCATCAGCTCACAACCTCACGCATGAAGCTATTAGATGGTGAAAACATTAGGTTACACACCCTTTTTAGTTTACTAAACTAGGACTTGTGGTTGAGTGTGTTATTTACATGTCATGTAATCCAAAAATCCACTCATTTTGTATTCAAAATTGGTTTGGAAATATCAAAAAAAATATCTAAGAGATAAAAGGATGGTAATTGATTCCATTGTAAGTAATTGATTGTATTGTTATCCTTTTATTTGAAGTTTCTTGCATTTTGGGTTTTTATTGTTAAAATTAGTAATATAGGAAAGAATACAAAATAAAATCAAACATTTGGCAACCATAGTGGTCCTCTAGGTCACTGATTCACTGACTATGATGAGCTATCTCTAAATGTTGGAGCATTTTACCCAAGTGGCATTGCTATGTGATACAGGTCTCTATAATACTATGCCTCACATGTCAACTTCATTATTCTACATGACATCACCCATCCCACCTACTAACATGGTCACATCTATCTCTTTCTTGGCCCTCTCAACCACCTACACCTCCCCTATGAAATACTTGATACAATTTTTCATCTAACCAATATAATCATGTAGCCCAACAATCTATGTATCTCAACTCTAGATCTGGATGTGTAACATAACTATCTGAGCCTATAATGAGGTAACCTATCCCTTTAAACCAAAAATATGTCCCATATGCTTGGGCCAACATCCCATACCTTCATGTCATATTACCCTAAAATTTGTCTTTCTCCATAATAATCCATGTTATCTTAGAGATATGTGCCTATACCTTCGACCTAAGATGTGCTAGTAAGGATATCTCATCCTCTATTAATGATGATTGGGATGGTCCTACCCCATCACCACTCCCACTAGATCCAACTTGTGACCCACTCACCCTAACCTATGTGCTACTCCCTCTAGTCTGATTCATTATAGCTACCTAATCCCCATCTAGACCTCTTTGGTCCCCTTCATCTACATCCATAACATTTGGACCTTTCTATCCATGTTGAGCATCATGAATTGGGACCTATCCTATCTTTTACCTCTATAGCCTCTTTTGTGCCTATAAAACTCTCCTAACCACTACTTTTCACACCCTCAACTTGCATCTAAGTAATATTACTGGTATCCTCTAGACCCACCATGTTGTATAAGCTACTATCACACTTGGGTTTGACATGGGTGTTTGAAAATCTCATGGAATGAGAGAAAGGATATCATAATTTGGACATGTTGTAGCTTGATCAACTACCTTACCACACTATGGACTTTCTTGATCACTCCATAAAAATATATGATCTTCACCTAGAATATCCTAAAGGATCCCAAACTATCTATAAACCTGATTAGTTATATATCACTCTATGATAAATTCCCTTTGACCTATAAGGTAACACTCTAACAACATGTATTATGTCACCTCTACCTCATGTTACCATCCAAATTGTAGTCCGTGATATGATAACTAAAGTAATATTATTAGGATGAAATCCATCCAAAGCTTATCTATAAAACCTCATCTCTCTTACATGGCATCTCTACACTCCTAATAGAATGTACTAACAAAAAATGATAGGCTCATGTGACTGCCTTACTACCTAAATACCTAGTGATCACTCAATAACTATGTGCTTCTAACTCCAAATCTATAGTAAAATTGATAGGCCCAAGCTCATATCTTACCTATAGAACCCCAAGTTTAAATCTAAATATAAATGAACCAATACCATTATCCCCCAAGTAAAAAACCTAAAATCTTGTACTATGGCTGAAATGACATCCCTAAGGCCTAAGTTGAACTACTATCCACTCTTATCCAGTAAGAGTATGTTGATAATAAGAGACATCACCAATAGTGTAAACCTATAAATAGTACCCTCTCCTATATATCTATTTATATCTACTAATTAGTGGTGTAAATCAACTCACAACTCCCCTACCCATCTTTGCACTATCATACTCAATGTGTGCAATCACCAGTAGATCCTATCCCCTGCCATCAATAACTAAAGGATCCAATATACATATTATAATGTAATATTCATCTCTCCTATAATGAAATATAAGGTAATAATATTTAATCTCCCTTACTCTACAAATACTTTAATAAATGCATGATCAATATGCACCATAGGCATATACTCTACATAGTACAACCTCACCAGCTCTAGCACATCATAACCCACCAAAGACAATACATGTATATAATGCATTATCTCAAGCTACCATAGTTGAGATTCCATAATTCCTAAGTATTCTTTCACAAAACATGTAGCCTATCACTAAACCTATCTAATCACACATTTATTTTTAACTTATCTCACCTAATCGCCTCACTCACTTAACCACTTTTTGATTGCTCCATTAACCCTCAACCCTATTTTCCTCACCCTAAAACCCAAGACCTAAAACCTATAATCCATTTTAATATCCCTTGACTAATCCTAACTAATTATACCCACTCCATCACTAACCTAATTAATACCCATCCTCCAGATCCTATCCAATCATTTATCTGAATCATCTAACCCCTATCTTAAGTCCCTTTCTTAACTCCTCAAAACCAATAATTAGTTAACTCCTTAATCATATCTAACGTAAAAAAAAAATTATAACCCACCATATTATTTATTTTATCTACTTAAATAATCATCCCTACCCCTCCCCTAAATCCCTAGCCTAAACCTTCTACTCCCCCATCCCTTCACTGTTTAACTACACCACTGCAATATCACTATTTATGAATTAACTGCAACCTATGATATTTTTGATAATACCTTTCACATCTCATGCTTTTGTATAGCTATGAATATAACCTCATGGTTATATAAAACCATGAATCTGCATCCATGATATCTCGATATCACGATTTGTTACCTATAGTATTATGATACTATAATTCCTCAGTTGAGGTATTGCAATGCCACAACTTGTGATGGCATTATCACTAGTTTTAAGTGTAATAATGAAACTAAGGGTATTTCCCTTAGTCACAATATTGAACCCATAAAATTTATACCCTAAAAATATATAAATAAATCCAAAAATCCAAAAAATTCATAGGCTAAGGGTTAGATACATACCAGTGGTCCAGCATCCTCAAGCCTCTAGAACTCTTGGACTCTCTTTTTGAAGTGTGAAACTCATGGGATGCAATCCATATTTTCAGATCAAAGCACTATTTCACCAAGGTAAGAAGTCAAAATGAGCATTTTTTTACCTCTTTTGTCCTATTTGATGCTACTTTTATCCCCCATCACCCCTTTGTCCCCTAACACACCTATTCTCTCATCCTATCAACCCCTTTTCACTCCCACAGCCCATAAATATCATATATTATCCTATTTAATCATTAATTATGATACCTAAGTCATCTATGGCATGGATTTTCCATCCCCCAATCACCTAAACCAATCTTAAATCAAAACTACATCAGCCTGAGGTCATTTAAAGACTATGTAAGTAGTACCTAGCCATAATTTTTCATGCCCTAGGGATAACTCAACCACTACTAACCCCCAATACCCATCCCATATAAGATTAATCACTCAATGATATTACATCCCTTTAAGTTATGCATATAAATTAAAGTGTCTTCTAATCCTTAATCAATTCATTTAATATCTATTATAAGCTTTTAAGCCATCCTTGATATGTGTTATTTCCATGGAAATTATCATTAGCTTGTAGCCTATCTCATCTATTTATTTCCTAGAAAATATCTCTGTCTTGGAAATGTCATCTTATCACTCAAGTCTTCTTTCTAGATAATGATCATTTGTCTATAACCCATATAAGCCACTTTACCCTCTTGTATCTATACTTCAGTCAGTTTAATCATAGCTACATCAATATTAGGGGAATCTTAACTCCATATCATCATCCTAATCTTATCCCACCCATGGGACTTATGTTCTAATGACCATCTAGGTATATTCTCCCTACATTCTCCCATGAGGGGGTATCATACCTAATAATACCATTTCCATTCATGACTATGGTTTTTCTTTGAAATACCATTACTCCTTCAATTCTTACCACTTGCAATAATATTTCAAAGAGGGGAAAAATGTATGCACCTAAATCTACTCACCCTAATAATTTTATTAATTTTACTAATGTAACCTATAACTATATTCCCTAGTCAATTAGCTAATATCCCAATCCTTACATCAAATTTACTACATCTCATAAACCTTACTACATTCTCATAACCAATTAATCACCTTTATTAGTCCATTAACTAATACTACTTAGCTACTAACCTACTCTTTAACCTACTTTATAATTTAAAATTCCCTTTATTCACCTACCCATCTACCACCCTAATAACCTAGTTATTCCTACACCCCTAATCCCTAATGGAGATTCTAGAATTGGAAAATTCTATAATCTACTCTAATTTAACCCTTATCATCTAGATCCTCTATTTTAGAGGTTTCCAAGGAATTAAAACTTCCTTGGAAAATCTTGAACCATTGATCTTAATGAGTTCACGATTAAATTTGAGACATTGATTTTCACTCCCATGGCTTCTATAAACAAGCCATACATGCATGACCAACTAACTTGAAACTTGGAATCCTTGAGATCATACTTTCAACCATCATTAAAGTACTATGATAGTCTTGTCAGAGCCATTAACAAGCCAAGGAATCCATTAAAGCCATTAGCAAGCTCAATCAAGCAATCCAATAATCCACTCATTTTACATTCAAAATCATTTTGGCAATATTGGAAAGTAGATCTAAGAGAAAAAAGGATGGTAAGTGATTCCATTTTAAGTAACTAATTGTCTCTTTATCATTTTCTTTAAAGTTGTTTTCATTTTTTGGTTTTTATTTCTAAAATTAGTAATATAGGAAAGAATCCAAAATACACTCAAATAGTTTCTCATAGTCAATGAGGCTTTGACTGATATAATATATGGAATTTCCCTTGTGGTATCATCTTGTTAGGAAATCATTACCCCAATATATATATAGGTGTAGAATAAATATATAATATTAAAAGACAATCATTAGAAGGTAGATGAAGAGTGGGTGGATTAAGTAAAGAGTCTTTCATATTGTCAAATGATTTTTGATAAGGATTCATCCATTTGAGGGAATTACCTTTCTTTAGAAGAGAATTAATAGAATAGATATGGTAAGATACTTTGGGGATAAACTATGTTACTGCCCCATGTTTACCAAAGTAAGTGTGAATATATGAATAGAACAAGGGATGGGCATGTTGACAATATCATTGATCATGGTGGGATCAACATCAATGATGTATAGAGAGACTAGGAATCCAAAAAAAATTCTAGATGTGACACCAAAAACACATTTGAAGGTATATAGTCTAACTTTGTATTTTATAAGGCAATCAAAAATGATAGCAAGATAAGAAATATGATTCTTACAGATTTTAGACTTGGTAATGAGGTCATCTACATAGGTTTCCATGAATTTATGGATAAGATCATGGAAAATATGGGTCATCATATGATGATAGGTAGCTCTAGTATTTTTGAGACTAAAGGGAATTTTAAGATAATAATAGGTGCCCCATTCTATGGTGAAATTTATCTTATATTGGTCTTTAAGGGAAATGTGGATTTGATTATAGTGTGAAAAACCATCCATAAGGGACAACATTCCATAAATAGTAGTGGAATAAATAATGGCATCAATAGAAGGTAAAGGGAAGTTATCCTTAAGATAAGAAAGATTGAGATTATGAAAATCAATGTAAATGTAGGTGACAATGGTGACTTTCTTTCAAATTGGGACAATGTTGGAAACCCATTCTAAATAGTCTATAAGTTTGATAGATTTAGCTTTGATAAGTTTAATGATTTCTTTCTGGCATAAATTTGAAAATTTAGGTGGACATTTCTATTGCTTTTGTCACATAGGTTTGGTGTTAAGATAGGTGATGATATTAATGCACCACAATTCTAGGATCGATGTTGGGCATGTCCTCATAGGACCAATAAAAAGTCTCATGATATTTATTGAATAATTCGCTAAAATTATCAAGTTAAGTTGATGTAAGTTCTCAAAAGACTATGATTGGTCAAGGGCATGATGGGGTACCATATTCAATTCTGGAAGTTTCCTTGATAATCATATCATTTCAATTTTGAAAATGATATGGCGAGTTAGGTAGAGAGGAAATGGGATTCATTTTAGGATCAATTATAGTAATGAATTTATTGAAACAAGGGGCATTATTCTTGAAATTCCTAAGTTTGTGATGTTGTCTAGGTAGTTGAGGTTCTTGGGCATGAAGCAATTCAAGAATGGCTTTATCACTAGGTAATGTGGGAAGAGGACCATAATAATCAACATCTACTTTGAGATCAATAATTTTGTTACCATGGTGATTATATTTAGAGTGTATTTGATGTACATCTATGGCCTTGGCATCTAATGTAATCTTAGGAGTAGGAAATGTAGGGGAAGCAGATTGATCAAATTTGATTATTTTATCATTAACATCATTGATAAATACAGAATAAGATGGAATGATTGGTTTTGTAGGAGGTATAGAAGATGGAGATAGTTTTGGAAATTCGAGAGGTAAAATTTTCTCTACCACCCAAGGAGTATCAGTGAGTGGAGAATTTCTAGGAGGTACATGTCCTTCAAGTTCTAACTCAAAATTTATGGAAATGGTATGAATATCATGATTAAAAATGTGAATTTGAGATAGATTTTTGTATTAATGTTGAACATCCAATTCTAACGATTGATCTTGGGCCATGATGTAATTATCATCATAGATTGGAGAAATCATGCATGTTTGAGATTTAGGAGGAATTTCAAAAGGGGAGATGCTTAGATCATTGAATTTATGAGGAGACATGATTAAAGGATATTATAATAATTTATACACTCCATAATCATTTCATGTGAAGTCATTTTCTATATAAAAGGCTTCTTGAGCATTGCATATAGGGGAGAAATTAATGATCTCATCTATGAGAAGAATGGTGCAATTATGAGGTAATAAATAAGGAGGAATACACTCTTATATGTAAAAAGGTATCTTGGTAGTGTTTCAAGTATTTTGTAAGTCATTAAGCTCATCGTTATCTGAATCAATAAGAGTGACATATAAAACTAGATTCATGTTGATGAATTTGGGTAAGGGGGCACTATTGATCATTAGAATGGAGGGAATGTGATATTGAGATTTGGGATTTAGAAGTTGAATACAATAAGGGTTAGGATCAACCTCATGTTTATACCTTTTCCCATTATGAAGGAACTTGATACATTGGCTACTAAAAGAGGTGATAACCCTCATTATATGAGTCCATGGGTATCTTATGAGTATGTAGACACTCGAAAACCATAAAATATGGTTCTAGATGTTGTTTTGATCCTTAGATCACCCCTAGATCCCATTGGGACCATTTCAAAACTTTTTAACTACTAAACCTAACTCAAAATGACTAACCTTGAGTATTTTACATTTGCTCTCTCAACTAACAAAGGATTGACCCTAATTGTTTATGGTCACCTAACCATGAACAATCACCCAACCACTGATAATTACCTAACCATAGATGGTTAGCCTTGATCATTGATGGTTAACCTTTAACCATCTCAAGGTTTAACTGCCACTCAACTACAATTTGCTTTTTTATTTTTAACTATTTTATCTGTGTATAATTAATGTATAACAAGGCTAAAATTAGACAGATTGTTGAACCTAATTTTGAACCTCTTATTTCATGACCCCTTTTTCCTATATAAAGATAAGAGGAGGAGGTGAAATGGGAGGAGATATTAGAAATCATTAGAGTCTTGTGCATCAAAGCTACACATGTAGGTATTCTTCTAGCTTTGAGTGACTATGGGAAAAGATCAAAAGTGTTATTTCTCATCAATTAACAACCAAGGTATCATCACTCTATCAGAATTGCTTCAAAATATACAAGTTTTCAACCACTCTCCTCAATTTCATTTATACCAACAAAAAAATTGAAGTATATATTTTTAGTAATTAGTTCCTTTGTTTCTCTCCCAGCCTTGTCAACCAAACTTCTTTTTACCCAAGCCAAATATGATAGTAACTATTGATGATCACTTAATCATTGATGGACATCTAACCATTGATGGCCACCTAATCATCAATGGTCATACCCAAATGTTGACACTCACTTTATCTCAATTTATAACAACAAGCTTATTTGACCTATTAGACACTGACCAAATCCAAAATTCTAACTTTTTTCCTAATCACAGAACATCACTTTATTTTTTAAACCATGTATGATTTATTTAACATTAATATCTAATTATTAATTACTATAATTATTCAAACTCGTCTCTTTTAAATAACTTATTGTATTTGATTTCAATATCTTTTGTTATTTATGCAATCAATTATATTACACTTTTGAAACTTAACTATTTAAAAGTGTGGATTGATAGCCTCAAAAGAAGCTTGTGCTTCTTCAATCTAGCTCATGCTAGGCAATCTATCCTACTATCCAAATAATCAACCATTTATTTAGTGGTTTCTTATCTATGGGTGATTCTTCCCTAGACAAAGATGAGTATTTAAAATCATCTAGATCATGGAGTGCAAACCAAATATAGGTTCTAATAACCTCACCCTTATTTAAATTTTTACATCTTTTTTCTTAAAAATAAATAAAAATTTATGTGAAACATTTTGGCACACCCAATGGGAACCTTGAGTATTTTCTTGGGTTCATAGTTTCATCTAGGTGCTTCTTCTTCTTCTTCTTTTTTGTTCATACAACATAATCAAAATTTCATTTTGGGCTTGAAATTAACTACATACATTGTTTGCTTTCTTATTTTAACTCACATAGCTGAATTAATCATAGCTTCACTCTTATCACACATACAAAACCAAAACACTTACACCAAATTAGGCATAATCTTTTTTTCATAAGGCTCGACTGGGATTTCATCACCTACTGGTTACCTTCCCTAGCTATCCTAGTTGTATTTCATCACTAAGGGGAGAACCAAATCAGCTATATTCCTGAGTATAATCTTTGGAAATTAGTATATCTTGGCTAAGCACCCAACACCCTTATCATTGTGATGTATGAAGTAAGGGGGTAGGCCCCAATATCAAGCCACATACTGATTTCCAACATAGATCCCTTAGAGAGCCTTTAACTACCTAAAACCAACCATAAAATTCTTTTATAATACCCTTTCTACAAACCAAAGTTGAGTTGTAGACTTATTAAAGATTAAGGCATAATTCATAAGAGAGGCTAAAAATAACGTTAGGATTTAACATGCTTTAGTGTGTGTTTCATTTCCTTGACTTTTTCTTATCTTCTCTTTGTTTGAGTTGTGAGATTTCTTTTATCTTCATTTTTCTCCTATTTGCATGGTTTTAACTAGGCAACAACTAATAAAAAAATCCAATCAAGATCCACCTCTTAATAATTCATCTTCCTCTTTTCCCTTATCCATGGCTATATCTTAGATGTAGAGAGATCTCCCTATCTTTTTAAAATTCCTAATACCCCTCAGATAGTTTCCCAAGGTGATGCAAATTTCTCCACCTTTTTGGATAACAACCCCATATCCCTCCAACATTATCTTAACACCATATACCATCGTACCCCTACTTTGATTCCACCTATTGACCCATCCTATTGTATTCCATCCCACATTATGGGAAGCACCTCTATTTCCACCATTTCTACCCAACCTTTAGTCACCCAAAGCATTTTTTTTAACCAATAATCTTACCAATACCACCATCCAAAACAAACCTGCTTAACCAACTAAGATCCAGACACATTTTACCTTAATCGACAACCCTTTATTATAGGAGTAACCCAAATTTTGGGTGCTGGTACTCCACTTATCATTGGAGTACCCTCTACTAGTGTTATCATCTTTCCTCTTATTTCTATCCCACCTATCTCCACTCCATCATAAAGCTTGGTGGTTCCCATACCTTCTAACCACCAGTACAAAAGTTACCACCTATCCTTTACCTACCAACCCAACCATACCTATAGCCTAACATATGTTAATCCCTCAACAGGTATGCATTGTACCAAACTTGAGATATATCCCTAACCCATAAGGGTATGTACCTATACCTTCCACCCAACCACTTATCTCCATGTATCCATATGTGGCATCATCCTAACCACCCATGTACACATACCAATATTTGGTATCTTCTCAACCTCCCACCATCTATTTATATGTTTCAAATACCCAACCTCATCGAAATGCACCTTACAAATTTGGAAGTGCATAACCATAGATAGATCTAGTAAAAATGTTGATGGACAAAATGACTACTTTGGAATCATCTATTTATAGTGCCCATAACCTCTTATCATATGACCAAATCTGAAATGAACCAAATCATCCATCTATCCCCATTTGACCTTATCCTCCATAATTAGAACTTCAAAAAAATTCAAATTTTAGAGCAAGGAAGACCCTCAACAACATCTGAGAGAATTTAGGCATTCTTGTTATTTGATTACCTATGATGATGCTTTCCTTCTTTGCACCTTTTCCATGTCTCTATCAGGACCAACACGAGATTGGTATAGTTCTATGACAAAGCACTTCCTTTTTTCTTTTTCCCAACTAGCTCTAACTTTCTTAGACCACTTTTTCATAAACATATCTAATAAGGTTTCCATAAATGATCTCTACTCCATTTGGTAATATGATGACAAGTTTATTGATGATTTCATATCCCATTTAAGAATCTTGATAAACTAACTCTCTCTCTTTGCCCCACCTGGAGCTAATTGAACTCTTTACTTAGGCTTGTACCAAACACATTTCCTCTACTTTATGGGTTCAAATCTTTAGGACATTTGACAAGGCTTTCCCCATGGCATGAAAGTTAGATAATAGAGCCATTGATGAGGGGAAGTTGAAATTGAGAAAAAATAATTCCATCTTCAAATCAAATGAGGTTCCCTCCTCCAAACCTAACAATCAATCCAACACTAACACCAAAAAAAAGGGAACCATGAGTGTGGTTGTCCTTAAAACTTCTCCTCCATAGGTTGTTAACTAGCCTAAGTCTTCTAATTACTCCAACAAAAACACTAGAAACTAAAACCACAACAACCAAAATAAATTTACTCTACTAGGGGAGTCATATACTTCAATATTGGAGAAGTTTTTGAAATAAAATATCATGCAAATCCCACCAATCAACCTCCATAAAAATTTATTTCCTCTCATCCTATACCTATTTGATATAAGGAGAAAAAATTATGTGCCTTAAATCATGTCATTGGACATGATATTAATAGGTGCAATAATTTCAAAAGCAACATCCAAATTCTGATTGACAAGGGGGATATAATGTTATATAACCCCAATGCATCCCAAAATAAATCACTTGACATATTTAGACAACCATGCCCCTTCTATGAATAATGAAAACAATAGAGTATAATCCTCTCACAACCATGAGGTCCATACTATTAGCGTGGTTCTTAGTGAAATCATTATTGAGGAAATCATTTCCCTAACAAATTTCCTTC
Source organism: Torreya grandis (assembly GCA_037957365.1). Taxonomy (NCBI): domain Eukaryota; kingdom Viridiplantae; phylum Streptophyta; class Pinopsida; order Cupressales; family Taxaceae; genus Torreya; species Torreya grandis. The sequence continues at coordinate 268,470 of JARHVA010009148.1, read as the reverse complement.
CCCTTAACTTATTTAGGTAGTGGAGTCACCTTTTATTCCTTTAAAAACTAAATCAAAGGAAACAACCATTCCCCTTTCTCCACTTATCAAGGTCATGGAGCTACCCACCTCTCTCTTAGAAGACATACCAAAATAGGTAGCTATTACCATCATAACCTTCTCTTCCATCATATAACAATCTACTCTTCCACTACAAAGAATTCTTAAAGAAGAGATCACGATACCTACCTCTCTTATAGGAGACTCATCTTCCAAAACATTTTAACCTTTGATTGATGAAAAGGATGAGGTAACCACTCCGCTCTCTCCACCCATAGGTTTGTCCTTTGAGACAAATACCGAAGGGATCAAACCCATCTATAATCCCTTCTCTATACTAGTTCAAAACTTATAATACTTATCCCAACCCAATGTAGATTGTGCCACATTTTGTCACCATATCGGGCTTCCTTATCTAACCAAGAAAGAGCCTTCAACCATGTCATTATCAACCCAACCTTCCATTTCCACTATTAAACCCACCATCACCCTAAATAAACATTTATAAGCCTCTACCCCTCAAGCCATAGTTGAATTGACCAAACTAAATCCACATAAAATAACCTAAGTAGCTTCCCCCATCACAACCAAACCTATCAAAAACATTGGAATATTCCCTACTCAAAGCCTTACTAATCCTTCTATAAAGGTGGATTTAACACCATTTATCCTATCAAAGGAACCTCAATTCAAGCAAACCAAGAATGAGAAGCCACCTAGGATCCCAAAATCTAGAACCTTGCCACTTAATTCTACCTTGCCTTCCATTTTGGGACTACATCCTTCCTCCATACTAAGACCTCATCCTTTGGTTAAGAAAAAATATCTTCCAAAGATAACCCAAAACTAACCTTATCTTCTATCTATGCCCCTACCTATCCTCTTCATGACCTTGACCTCGAAACCCTCCACTATCAAACATCCTACTTCTAACCCCTCTATTTACAAATCACCCACTACCAAGCCTACTAATTCTAAAATTTCTACTTCTAAACCATCAACCACAAAGATTAATCCACCTCCTTGAACTCTCACTTCTAATCCTACTCCTAAGAAATTTTTCACCCCAATAATTAAAACCATAACTCCAACATCCTTCCCGCCTTTGCTTGAGTCTTACTTGACCATCCTATAGAGATTATTATAAGCTTCTTTCTTGACTTTTCCACCTATAAAACCATTTGATCCACATAATCCTAAAACATCTTGGTATAATGACAAATTAGTATGCTCATACCATAGAATAATTGGGAATTATATAGATAAATTTAAATATATCCAAGTATTAATCCATCAGCTATATCACAAGGATAACTTATTTTCAAATGATCCTCCTATGAGCCCAACATGGATCTAAGAACCAAGAGCCATCAACCAATACTTACCTACTCCCGTACTCTCATCAAAGAGTGAGGAGGAACTAAACCAATCCTCTAGCTCAACTCCTCCTCAAATCCATACCATCCATATGGTCACATAATCATAAGCCCAATAAAAGGATAAGGGAAAGGCAAATGTGTCCATTCTATGGACATATCACTCTTCCACCACCTAATCACCAAATCAACACCAAGCAACTTTATATTCCCCTAAATCCAAGATATCCATATTAGGTCCCCCTCAATCCAACCCTTCTAAATCAATCCAATGATTAGTTATGAAACAAATTCACCAAACATCATTGAAGATGAGTTTGTATGAACTGATCAATACCTCACCCCATCACCACCATGTAATGATAGAGGATTTGAAATTCATAGAGGTTAAACTATAATATCCACATCCTCTAGTAGCCTTTGTTAGAGCTCTCTATCTTTCCATCCTTATTACCTTCAAGGATTCATAAATACCCTCCATTTATATAAATGTTCTAGATCCTCACCTCTTCATTTCTATGTACATTAACTAAACCCACATCAAGAGGGTTATGATTGATGGGAGAGCTAGAATCAACATTATCTACTCCAATGCATATGCCAACTCAAATTACTAGATAATATTATGTTTAAAACCTTAGCGATGATCTAATCATTTAATGACACCATGACCACAACTTTAGGAACTATTGTCCTTCACATTCATTTAGGACCCTGCACGCTTCTTGAGCTATTCTACATAGTGGAAGGTGAGTTTCAGTACAATTGTTTATCAGGACACCCTTAGATTCATTCTATGGGATATGTACCATCCACTCTACACTGATACATCAAATTTGAACATGAATGTCAAATTGTTGCCATACAAGTTGACCTGAGTCCTTTTACATCATGCAACATGATGTACTGACCCAATGATGTTCTCCTTGCTCCATACAAAAATCATTCATAAATAAAATAAGATGCCCCATATTATTCTACCAATGAAGCATCCACTAGTTCATCCATCCCTTTCACCTAAATCCCCACAATAGACCCTTTAGAATTAACCTTCAAACATATTTTATTGGGGGAGTATCACCTTTTGATACTAGATGCTTTTCCTACTCCCAAAGAGGATGGGAATCTTGAATAATAACCTAGTTATGGCCATAATATTGAATTGTTTATTCCTTTTGGGACCTCAACTTTTCAAACTAATTTCATCTATGGTGGACTTGATAAACCCCTTGATACTTCCACCACCTCTTTTTCACCTTGACCATTGACCTCCAGTTTATCCTATTTGGATAAACTAGAGTTTACCAAGACATATCTCTATAAGTGTGCTTGGAAGGGATTTAGTTTAAGTTGGTATGAACATGGTCCATATGAGTTTCTTCTAATAAAGACCTAAAAAACACACAAAAAACATAGCCTTAATTTCATGCCACCTAAAAACCAAACCAACCCACCTTCCATTTCTTTCATTGATGAGAGAATCCCATTCTCACCATCTAATCCAACATCAACATTTGAGGGTTTTGACATTATCCCCCTAAATTTTTTTCATAAACATGATAATACTTAGACCTCTAACTTATGAAAATGATTTGGTGATTGTAACCATTCATCTAACTCATTTTGAGATGGTAGGAGATGACTTCCCTACCATTAATAACATTTAGTGTCAGGATAACGAATCCTTTCTTACCTATCTAGGTGCAAAAGATTCTTCTATCCACAAATATATCACCCATGAGACTTAGACTATGTTTACTAAATCCACCATGGATATCAACATAGGTAGTCTAGATAACCCATGCATTATCAAAATTAGATAATCACCAAATTATGAGGAGTTTCAAGATTTCAGCTCCTTCTTATAAGATCGTAGCATAGCATTTGCTTGGTCTTATAGTGACATGTCAGGAATCAACCCCTCCATCACCACCCATAATATATTAACAAACCATAATTCCATGAAAATTAGGAAAAACTTTCATCAAATGCACCCTTGAATAGCCCTTCTCATTAAAGAAGAACTTAAACTCTCCTATCCTTCAATTTCATTCAACACATTGACTATCCCCAATGGGTCTCAAATGTCATCCCTATCACCAAAGATATAGGGGGACTTCACATTTGTGTACACTTTCATGACCTTAACCTTGCTTTCCCAAAGGATGAATTTCCTTTACCAAGCATTGACCAGTGTATTGATCTTACAGTGGTCATGAGATGTTATCTCTTATGGATAGATTCTTGGGTTAGAATAAGATCTTAATTTCACCTAAATATTAACACAAAATTAACTTTATAACCCCTAGGGAACTTTATGTTATAGGTTCATGCCTTTTGGTCTGAATAACATTGGTGTAACCTACCAGTGCACTATGACCTACATCTTCCATGACCTTATTCATAAAATCTTAGAATACTATGTCAATGACCTTCTCAGGAAATCCAAAAGTCAAAAAGATCACTTAGTCATTCTTAATATTATCTTTGAATGCCTCATCCATTACCATCTCTGCCTTAATCCTAAGAAGTGTATCTTTGGGGTCTTGTCAGAAAAGCTCCTTGGCTTTTTCATCTCCCTTCAATGAATCAAAGTCAACCCTACCAAAATCAAATAAATATTTGACATGCCTCCTCCCACCCACCTCAAGAAACTCTATATATTATAAGGGAATCTCTAATCCGTTCATCACTTTATCTCTTAGCTCTCAAATTGATGCCAACCTTTCCACCACCTTCTCAAGAAGGATATTTATTTTAAGTTCAACATATACTATTAAAAGGAATTTGATTCACTTAAAAAATACCTTTTGTCTCCACCCATCCTCATTACCCCCAATGAATATCAAATTTTTTACCTTTATATTTTTTCCATCAACCACTCCTTAGGGGTAATGCTGGCTCATCAAGATGAGCAGCATAAAGAGCAAGCCATCTAATACATAAGCCATATGATTATAGATTATGAGACTCAATACACCAATTATAAAAATATTTTCCTACCCTTGGTACTTGTGGCCACCAAAATCCATCATTACCTTTTTAACCACAAGACCTTTGTCATCACTAACACCGACACACTCAAGTATATGCACTCTAAACCACACCAAAACTAGTGTATGGATAAGTGGCTCATGCTCTTAGCTAATTTTGACCTTGAGTTCCTCAAATAGAAATAAATAAAATGTAAATTCATCACCAGCCAATTGGTTAAAGCACCATTAATAGATAATTGGCATCACCCTCTCAAGTTTCTAGATGAGTCCGTCGTAACCCTCTCTTGAGCAGACTTCACTTACCAAGTGACCATGTTATTTGATGGATCAAAGTGATTATGTGGTGGGGGATATAGAATAATTCTTATCTCCCTTCACAATGAACATATTCCTTTATACTTTAATATATATTTTGAATGTACTAATAATATGGCTGAGTACAAAGCCTTAGTAATAGGTCTCTAGACTACTTTAGCCTTAGGAGTCAAAACAATCAGTATCTTTGATGACTCCCAAATTTTGGTCAATCACGTACTCCTGACATCATTTGAACATTACCTTATCTAAGCCATGAAGGAATGAGCAGGAGATCCACAGGATCAATCCAGGAGAGAAAACCCACAACAAATAACCTGCAAATATTTCCAGAGAATAAATAAATTTGTCACACCTAAAAAATAGGTGATAATCCACAAATTTCTCTGTATATTCTCAATAATCTCTCGTTTATTTCTCATATAATGCAAAGTATTTATAATACAAATAGTTTGTTTCATGTTAACAAACTATTTGTAATGATTACAAAATAGAGAAAACAAACTATTTGTTTTCTCATACTACGAACAAATATATTGTTGAGAAATTCTCAACAATAAAATAAATTAACCAAGGTAAATAAATTTTACCCTCAGTAATAAATAACTTACCCTATTAACCCTAGGTAGCTTAAATATGCATTATTCCAACATCCTCCCTTAAGCGAAACATAGGGAGAATGACAAACAAGGATGGGTCCCGACTACTAGGCCTGATAAGGTACCCATGTACAAACCAATCAAAATATATGAAAAATAAAGGAAGGAAGGACTTCATGGTAAATCCCCCCCAAGGACAACTTCCTTCACCCCAAGCATCACTCGTAACTGAAGATAACGAGGAGAAGCCAAAGGTTTAGTGAAGATGTCTGCAATCTGATCAGCTGTAAGCACAAACTCCAAAGAAAGAACTCCATTCTGAATAAGATGTCGAATGAAGTGCATGTGAATCTCAATGTGTTTTGTTTGCTGATGCTCAACAGGATTGCGTGAAATAGAAATCACACTTTGGTTATCACACCAAAGAGTAGTAGGACCCTGCTGTGTGAAGCCAAACTCTCCAAGCAACTGTCGAAGCCAAAGTATCTACTGACTAACTTTGACAGCACCTTGATACTCAGCCTCAGTAGAGGACAATGCAATAGCAGTCTGCTTTTTGCATGCCCAAGCAACTGGACCTGAACCAAGTGTGAAAGCAAATCCACAAGTGGACTTGTGAGTGTCAACATCACCAGCCCAATCAGAGTCAGTGTATCCAACAAGCTGTGTAGAACTCTGTGGTGTGTAATGTATACCAAAGTGAGTGGTGCCCCGAATGTAGCGCAAAATATGCTTGGCTGCTTGCCAATGACTCTCATGAGGCTCATGTGAGAACTGAGAGACAAGGTTCACAGCAAATGTGATGTCGGGATGGGTATGAGTCAGGTATAAAAGACTACCTACAAGTTGCCGATACAAAGTGGAATCAATAAGAGGAGTCATACAAGTGGCAGACAACACAATACCTGACTAATATGGAGTGGGTGCAGGCTTACAATCAACCATGCCAAATCGATGAAGAAGATCTGTCGCATACTTCTGTTGTCTAATAGAAAATCCCTCAGAAGACTGAAAAACTTGAAGACCAAGAAAATAATGTAGAAGTCCCAAATCTGTCATATCAAACCTATCTGCCAACTTGTCCTTGATGTCATGTATCAAGGAATCTAAACTGCCAGTGAGGATGAGATCATCAACATACAAAACCAAAATGACAAGCTCCTCACCTTGCTTTAGGATGTATACATTGTGATCTGACTCACAACGAATAAAACCAGAACTCAAAAGAAAACTATCCATCTTCTCATACCAAGCTCTAGGAGCTTGTTTGAGGCCATAAAGAGAACGACAAAGTCTACAAACTAATGATGAGTCCTGCACAAATCCTGGAGGCTGCTCCATATAGATCTCCTCATGGAGATCACCATGTAAGAAAGCACTCTTCACATCCATCTAAAAAATAGACCAAGAATGTGAAGCAGCAAGAGAGAGTACAAGCTGAATAGAATCCATCTTAGCTACAGGGGCAAAGGTCTCAGAGTAATCAACCCCTTCAACCTGTGAAAAACCCTTAGCTACTAATCTAGCTTTGTACTTATCTACTGATCCATCTGCAGCATATTGGGTACTATAGACCCATTTACATTTTACAAGTTTTCTTCCCTTAGGAAGAGGGACAAGATCCCAAGTATCATTCTTCATCAATGAAGAATACTCATCATACATAACAACATCCCACTCGGGTATACCATTAGCCTTAGAAAACAACATTGGATCATCTGTGCAAGCTTGTCCCAAAAGAGCAACACCAGATGTCTGTGAGTGAGTGCAACGAGAATCAGATGGATCACCAACAAAAGAACTAGCTGCTTGTAGAGTGATCTTTGCCCACATAGGCAAAGGTGGTGAAGAAGATGGTTGTGGTGGCTGAATAAGTGCAACATCATCATCATCAACAATAGAAAGCAAATCCTCACTATCCTCAGTAGAAGAAGGAGGGGGAGAAGAAGAACTAGATGTACACTCCTGTGGAGTGGGTAACTCATCAACCTGAACATCTCGTCGAAAAAACACATCATGTGTGACAGGATCAAAAAGATGGTAGGCTTTTACATCTTCATAATAACCAATTAAAATGAGTGGTTGGCTTTTCTTCTCCAATGTTTACGTTTGTCATCAGGAATGAATTCCCATGCTTGACTCCCAAAGATGCGAAAATCTGAAATATCAGGCTTGATCCCAAACCAAGCTTCTTTTGGTGTCATATTTTGCACAGCTTTGTGAGGCATATGGTTTTGAATGTAATTTTCACAATTTACAGCTTCAGCCCAATATTGTGGACCCAAATTTTTAGAGTGAATCATACAATTAGCCATCTCTTTCAATGTTTGATTCTTCCTCTTTGCTACACCATTTTGTTGAGGAGTGTGTGGTACAGTGAACTGATGTTGTATCCCATGCTCAATACAAAAATCATAGAAAGCATTACTGTCATATTCCCCCCCATTGTCAGTGCATATCTTCTTAAGAGGAAGAGATGATTGCTTTTCAACAAAGGCTTTGAAGGCCTTAAAAGTCTCAAAAACTTCACTTTTCAACTTGAGAAAATATACCCAAGTTTTATGAGTGAAATCATCAATGAACGTGAGTGCATATTTAGCCCCTGAAAAAGAACGAGTTGGAAAAGTCATCATATCACTATGAACCAACTCTAAGGGTGCATTTGCACATGTGGCCTTACCAACTGGAAATGGATCCTGGTGTTGTTTACCAACTAGACAACCAGGACATACCCCATCAATACATGAGACCTTCGGAAGGCCTTTTACAAGATGTTTTGTACTCATTTGTTGCATATATCCATAACTCAAATGTCCCAATCTCTTATGCCACAATTTGATGAGATTATTACCATGTGCTATAAGTGAAGAACCAGAAGACACAAAAGACTCAAACTTATCAAAAGTATAGAGTCTTGCAGTATGGTCTGCTGTACCTGTAGCAACTATCTCACTAGGATCATTACATTCTCTTATTACAACATTATGTGAAGTAAAATCCACAATTTTACCAGTACCAGAATTACATATTTGATATACAGAGAGAAGATTAGAAGAGATTTGAGGTACAAGCAATACATTGTTAAAACATCCATCTTGTTTATCAACAGTAACTGATCCCAAGACTTCAATCTGTGAGGAGTTACCCATAACAATATGTGATGTACTGCAATCTGTAAGGGAAGACAATAGATCCTTAGAATGTGTGAGATGGTGAGAAGCACCTGAGTCAAAAATCCACTGATCCTGACATGAAGATATAGCCCTGGCTGAAAGTGCTTTCCCTTTTCCTATAGAAGTAGAAGGAGATGGAGACGGAATAGAAATTTTGTGTTGTCTGACCGCTGCCTCTAATGCTTCCATCTTCTTAAAACATATACTTTCATCATGATTAGGACCACCACAAAAATTACATGGACCAAATGTTTTCTTCTTTTGCTTAAAGGACTTTTTGGTCTTAGTAGATTTAGAATGATGAGGTGATTGGGTGGTGGACTCTGGAGGGTTATTTGAAGGTGCTTGCTTTTTAGACTTAGGTGAAGGTTTTCCTTTAGAAGAATTAGCAACTAGAGCATGACTAGGACCAGGTAGAGCATCTAAGGCCATTAATTTTATTTGCTCCCTAGTCAATCTTTCACAAAAAACTTCAAAGGAAGGCCATTTGAATTCATCACCTAATGTATCCATCATAGTATAAAAAGCAGAGGAAAAAACACTATATGGTCCTTTCAACTTTGACAAAATCATGAAAATGCACTCCTGATCACTTTTATCCTTGTCACCAGCTTTCAACTGTGACCTTATAAATTTGAATTTTGCCAAGAATTCATCTATTGAAGGGAAATCTGATGGAGAGAGAGTACTCAATTCTGCATCTAATTGCAAAATTTTAAACTCATTAACTTTGCCAAATAGGTTTTTAAATTTCTCCCATACCTCTTTTGGCGTAGTATCATCTGCAATGTGAAATTGAATATTATCTGAGACATTGAGGCAAATCAATCCAAGAGCCTCATCCTGCTTACAACCATATGCATATTTGTCTTTTTCAGTGGTGAATGCTGCAGGTGTCGTTTCAGAAAAAATTCTCCATAAGCCCTTTGATTGAAGGAGTTGTTACATTTTTGGCTTCCAAACATGGTAATTTGTAGAATTTAGAGGTTCAAACAATCGAGATTCCATTTCCGAGGAAGATGATGAAGTTGACAAGAACAATCTAGACATTTGTTTTTTTTCTCAAAAAACACCCCTCCCGTTACAATTTAACGTCTCCCGATGAAAAAAAAAATTTAGCGTTGACTTATACAAAATTAAAAAATGGCTTTTATGAAAAAAAAATGTAGGGGGATTTGATCCCAAGACCTCCTCCCTACAAATTTTTAACAAAATATCTCTAGCCGCTTTAGCAAAGTCAAATTTGAACTTTCAAAGCTAGAGACTTGCATTTAAACCACTAAAAATTAAACTAATTAATTAAAAAAAAGCCCAAAAATGACTCACACATGTGAGATATCAGCTGAATAATCTTTGGCTTTATCAAAAATAAACTCTTTTTCCAGCAAGGCGTGGTGGTCAGGGAAATATTTGAGAAAAATAGCCAAGAAAAAAACACCTTTCAGCAATGCAGAATGGCTCCACTTGATCTGCCAAAAATGACTGTACATCCTGCTCCAAATCCGTCATTCTCAGCATGAAATGAAATATTTTGAAGTCTTCTATCACATGAAATTCTCATATTTTGATTTTATATATAATAAGGCATTCAAAAATGAGAAATCCATACAGCTATACAGCAGGCAAAAAACAGTTTTTAATTTCCTGTTGTTAGCTTCCAAAACGTTGTACGGCCTGATCCAAATTCGTCAAAATTTATATGGATAGAAATTTATAATAGTCATATTTCATTAACAGGTCTCATATTTGAAAAAATTCAACTGTACGATCTGCCACATCAGAAAAACGGACAGGTACTGCAGTCTGCCAACAGGGACCAGTCTGCAAGTTTTTGAATGAAAGATCTGTACGTCCTGATCCAAATGATAAAATTTAAATTGAAATGGATTCCTGACTTGATTTCCTATGCCTCCATGAAAAAAATATGATTTTTGAAATCTGTACGGCCATTTAATGAGCAAAAATTACATAATTTTCCAAAAAAAACTTGTAAATAAGAACCAGAATTTGAGAGAATTAAAAATATCTGTAACACATCAATAAAATAATATTTTTGAATGTGTTAAAAGATGAAAAATTTCAGGGAAGAGGATCTTCAACTGGAACTCCAAGCTTTGATACCATGAAGGAATGAGCAAGAGATACACAGGATCCACAGGATCAATCCAGGAGAGAGAACCCACAACAAATAACCTGCAAATATTTCCAGAGAATAAATAAATTTGTCACACCTAAAAAATAGGTGATAATCCACAAATTTCTCTGTATATTCTCAATAATCTCTCATTTATTTCTCATATAATGCAAAGTATTTATAATACAAATAGTTTGTTTCATGTTAACAAACTATTTGTAATGATTACAAAATAGAGAAAACAAACTATTTGTTTTCTCATACTACGAAAAAATATATTGTTGAGAAATTCTCAACAATAAAATAAATTAACCAAGGTAAATAAATCTTACCCTTGGTAATAAATAACTTACCCTATTAACCCTAGGTAAGTATGAACAAGTTTGTCGATAGGATGGCTTCTCTCATTTCCTAGATCCCATCTACATCCTTTGACTCTAATATATCTATCATTATCCATCAAATTACTCATCCTTAGTATATCAAATCAAACTCTCTTACCATCTTGAATGTGGAGGAGACCGAACCTGACCTTTGGTATAAGTAGACCTTTGACTATCTCAACCTTTCCATCATCCCTTCTAACCTTTCTAAGAATGACCAAAGAGTATTTATTTAGAGTACCTCACATTATCCATAATTTGGATAATTATTTATAAATGCAGCTTTGATGCTCTCCTCTTCCATTGCCTACGTAGTCACAAAACCTCTCATGCTATCAAGGAAACACATGATGGGATTTATGGAAGACACTTTAGTGGTCTAGTTATCAGTAAATGTATCCTTTAACTTGGCTAATACTAGCCTAATATCATCCAAGTTTGTTATGATTATGTGAAAAAATGTGTTAAATATCAATAACATGCTAATTTACATCACACACCTATCCATAATATCCAAGTTTCTAAGGATCTTTGGCCCTTATTGTAATGGGGTCTGAATCTTATTAGTGAAATTAACCCCCATTACTCATAGTGACATAATTTTATCATCATTTAAAAAAATATTCACCAAATGGGTAGAGGCTATTCCTCTCATCTCAACCAAAGCCAAAAATATTTTCAATTTTATCAACTATCACATTATCTATTATTTTGTTATTTCTCATAAAATAATCATCGATAATGGTAAATATTTTAAAAACAAACAAGTCTAAGGCCTTTGTGATGCATTCAATATCAAGTTAAATTTCTCATCGACTTATCATCCATAAGCAAATGGATAGGCTAAAGCTTCTAAAAAAAATCTCAATAACATGGTAATTGAAATGGTTAATATGTTAGGTCAGGATTAGCATTTATGCATCCCCTTTTCCCTATGGGCATATTTTACTAGTAGCTGAACCCCTATAGGTGCCACCCCTTTCTCTCTTGTGTTTGTAGTAGAGGCTATCTTGCCTCTCAAAGTCTAAATTCCCTCTCTTTACATATCCCTATAAGATACTATTTTTAAGATTGATTATAATCAAGAATATTTATCCCAACTTAAGCTACTTGATGAGCATTTTTTAGCCATGCTTACCCATCTTCATGTCTATCAAGACTGAATTAAGCATTCCTATAACAAACACCTCAAAGTGTGAGAATGAAATATTAGAGACCTCATCCTAAAGGAAAATCAACATATCACCAATATGGATAAAAGTAAGCGGAGAAAGTTTGCTTTCAATTGGATTGGACCTTATATCATAATGCATAAGTATGGATTAGGAGCTTACTGGTTGTCCTCTCTTGAAGGGAAACCAAAACTTGAGCCCCTAAATGCATCACATCTACATCTTTTCTTTAGTTAAATAGGATTGAACTCACTTTTTGTCTAACTTAAACTCATTCTTTGTTTTTACTCACATGCATCTCCTTAATTTAAATACAATTGATTAAAGTTGAATCATGTGATTATCTATTATAGCCTTTGACTAATATTAAATATGGGTACCACAGCTCTACTCTTGACATGATTCTCATGGTACTTTCCATCTCTTTATCAGATAGATTCCCATAGTCATTGTCACTGAAACCTCTTTTACCTATCATAAACCTTCTTGTGATCTAAATATACCTTCATAAAGGTGAACCTTTCAATCCTATATAAGCACCGTAGACACCAAAATAATGTTGACTCCCCTGATCATCCCCCGTTTTATTCTCCCTCATCTATTTAACCCCTGTCGACCACTTTTTCCACTGGCCTTGACCTTGGCAGCTTGTCAAAATGAGCAAAAGACTAAAGTTAGTCTCTGCCCCCATTTTACATCTGCCGACCACGGTCTCCACCCAACCGACATCACCGACGTCGATCACTTATCAGCCGATGTCGGCGGTCCTACCGACGTCAGTTCTCCTTAGCACTGCATTTTCGATCCGAATGCAGGAACCGTTATTCCGTTACCCATTATCCATTCGGTTCCCAATCAGTTTCCCGATTGGTTATCGAACCATCCCTGGCCTTCATCCGTAACCTCTTCATTCGATCAACCAATTTTCAGTCATTCAATAGGGACTCTTGCAATAAATCAACTCTGGAGATCAAACATCTCTTGCATCCAACCAATCTGCATTCACTTCGATCAACTTCTGGCAGCACAGTGACAACGTCAATCACGTCTTCAACTTCATCTTCAAGTGTGTGACAGGTAAGTATTTTCCTCTGTGTTTTTACTTCTGTCTGGTTATTGTTTGTTTCTGTTATCACCCCAAATCTTCAGACTGTAGCCCCGAGACTTGACTTCCTCCTTTACACCTCTACCTACTATCTCCTGACTACATAGTCTTTTAATTCTGTTCAGACTTCCTGCACAAACCCCAAACAAAACGATAGACCTTCTGCAAACCCCCAGACCCTGTCCAGACTAGACCAAACTCGGTCCCGACTCGACCAGACCCAAACAGACTCGCCCAAACTCTATCCAGAACTGTTGCCCCAACCGACGCCGGTCATTACCCCGACCGACGCTGGCACCCTAACTGACGTCGGCACCTTCCCCTGACCGACACCGGCACAGAGACCGACATCGGCGACTGTGCAGAATAGTTCACTGAATATCAGGTACGCACTTTATGTTTTCATCTTTTTTTACTTTCATTCTGTCTTTTCATTATTTCTATTTTGGCAAATATTTTTGTTTTTAACTAGTGGGTTGATATATTTCTAGGAAGTCTTTCGTACTTTTGGGATCAGGCATTTGCTTGACAGCCCACCGTCTCTCTATCTAACGTTTTTTCGTGTTTAGTCTATTTTTCTTTGCAGGTGTCATTCCTCCATAGCCAAAGAGGAGTACCTTCCAATGTCTAATTTCGGTGTGCACAACTACAATCAGGTATCTTCTAGCCTTGACCATTTCTTTTAGTTTCTTATTTCTTCTTTGAATGTAGAAAGTGATTTAGCATAGAAACATTCTGGCACGCCCGGTGGGACCCTAAGGCCTTCCTTGGGTTCTTTCTTTCTTTTGTTCATATAGGTGCATTAGGTTCCTTCCTTTTCGCCTCCTTTCGTCTCTTCTTAAATGACATCATAAGCAGGACTAAAAAGAACTTTTCTTTTCTTTCTTGCACTTCTAGACTAGTCAAAACTCATATTCTTCGACTCTTTCTCTATTCGCCTTCATACGAACAAACATTTCAACTTGGGCATTAAAACACTTTGCATTCATTTTTGTTTGCCTGCATCTCTTAGACCACACATAGTAATTAACAAACGCATATTGAATTAATCTAGATCACTTGATGTTACACGACCAAACCACTTGCACAAAACAAACATTTTAACTTACCTGAGACAAGGCCCGATTGGGATTTCATCCCCCAGCAGATACCTTACCCATCCCGGTGATCTTACTTGGATTTCATCACCAAGGAGAAAGCCCACTCCGTTCTCTGGCAGAGCCTAATCTCTAGGGGAAGTATATTTTGGCTAAGCGAAACCAGCTAACCACTAGAATCGTGAAGTGAGGGGAGCTTACTCCTTAGCACCAGGCCTTGTACTAAACCTAACACAGACTTCTTGAGCACCATAACAAAACCCAAAACCATCCATAAACTGCTTCTTCTAGGACCCGACTCAAAAGCCAATCTTCCTCTACACACATTCTAAGGCATAAGCCACTATAATCCTAATAATCTACTTCTAGGGTTTTTAGATCTGCTTGTGTTCTTCATCTTTTTAGTTCTTATCTGCTTGTTTGAGCTTATCAGGATGTTCTTCCTTGCCTTGAATGGTTTTGACACGTAGTCAAACCAAGGCTCTTCTTGACCACGCTAGCCGTCAATCACTTCCATCTACTCCATCCATAACCAATCCTATAATGGAGTTCCACTCGGAGACTGAAAGAACTCCTATAGGACTGACCTTGATTCAAACTCCCATCATCCTTGAAGGGAACCAAGATTTTGCAAAATTCTTAGACCTCAATGCTGCAGCCCTCCAAAACTATCTCTCAAGAAACCCAATGCGAGACCTCTCGGGTGAAGTGGCGATGACATCCACACCATTCGCCACCCAACCTTTTATGACTCAGACTTTCACCTCAACCATTAACCTGACCATGGCCAATACACAAAGTTTGGCCTCCTCGTCTCTTTTTAGACCGACCTCCATCGGGGTTTCATTACCCCCTCAACCACACACAATTCAAACAAGTTCTACATCATACCAAAACTTGATTGTCTCGACCCCACACACTCTTGTGCCCATATATGCAGGAGTGCCTACCTCCTCTTTTGCCCATGCTGCCACACAACCTCCTTTGGTAGTATCTAGTCAGCCTATGCCTTCTACCTTCATAACCTAACCACCTTTGGCCTCCACTTCTGTCCCTGTGACTAGTCATCCGTACGTTGCGCCCTTACTGGTATAACCGACTACGTCATACGCCTCTTCTAGCCTCTTTCAAGTGCCTTACAACCTAGGGGGTGCTCCATCCACCAATCTGTCAGCAGACATCATCAAGATGCTGATGGATAAAATGTCCAGTCTCAAAGCTTCTATCTCTGGTTCAAGTAATGTCTCTTCATATGACCAGATTTGCAACGAGCCTATCCATCCTTCTGTCCCTATCTGAACATACCCCAACCATTGGGAGCTTCCTAAATTTACTCATTTCCAGAGTAAGGAGGACCCACAATAACATCTATGGGCATTCAGACATGCCTGCTATCTTATTGCCCACGACGATGCGTTACTTCTATGCACGTTTCCTATGTCTCTTTCTGGCCCTACCCTTGACTAGTATAGCTCCCTTGCCAGACATTCTATCTTTTCATTCATTCAACTCGCCCAATTATTCATTGACCATTTCTCAATCAATATCACTAAACAAGTCTCGATCACAGACCTCTACTCCATTAGGCAATTTGACGACAAATCAATAGTCAATTTTATCGCCCGTTGGAGAGGCTTGATTAACCAGCTCTCCTTCTCCTTGCCTCAACCCGAGCTCATTGAGCTCTTTTCCTGAGCATGTGTCAGTCACATCTCGTCCACCTTACGGGTTCAAACATTCCACACTTTCGACGAGGCCTTCACCATGGCCTGAAAGCTTGAACTCCGCACCATTAAAGAAGATAAGGTCAAATTGCGTAACACTAACACAAGAACCAATGACCATTCTTCTTCCAAACCTTCTTCTACCCACTCTCAATCCAAGGGGTTGACAAACACTGTCATCTTTAGACCATCATCTTCAACAATAACCAACCGACCAGCATCTTCAACATTAGACTACATCAATAAACATTTTCAACGTCAATCCATACAGCGTCAATTCACTCCAATTGGGGAGTCATATGCCTCTGTCTTGGATAAACTCATCAAGCAGGGGGTCCTCAATCTCCCTTCAATCTGACCACATCAATTCAACCCCTCAACACCTATCCCTGCATGGTACAAGGAGAACCACTTTTGCAACTATCACCGTGTCAAAGGCCATGACACGGATCACTATCAAACTTTCAAAAACATCATCCAGGACATGCTAGACAAGGAGGATCTTATCTTGGATAACCCAAACGCACTGCCCAACCATAACCTTGACATCTTCAAACAACCTTTTCCTAATCACCCGCCTACTCAAGACAATGTCCAAACCATGATCAATGACCCTCAAGACCATGATATACACACGGTCGACACTATCTTTTCTCTTATCCCTGACCAACCTCTTTCACAGGTGGAAGACCCTTCTTCCCCTATACCTCCTCCACATGGCAAAGAACTTTCTTCTCCTACTTGTCTTCCATCGACTTCTCCCATATTGGAGGATGCTTTGACCACATCAACACCAACGACCTCAGCTTCATCCTTCTTATCATCCATAGATGATCATACCTTTTTGACTCCTCAACCACACACAAAAGCCATGACTACTTCAGCGCTCTTTCCTCTTAAAGAGCCCATACCTTCAATCTCTTCTCCATCGAGAGAAGAACCGTCCACATCTAATTCCAAACCCATGCAGGCGTCCATCATGCCCAAAGAGATTAAACCTCTTGGTGTTCGCCCCACATCTAATCTCACCTTGCACAATGGTGGCCCTCAACTCAAACCAAAGAAGGCTACTAAACCACACCGGAGGCCTCCTCCCCCACCTTCATCATTACCTTCAATCTTGGGCCCACATCTGTCTACTTTAATAGGAGTTCTTCCTACTCCCATACTTCACAGGGGCAAGTTGCCTCCATTACTCCCTTAACCCATCAAACATATATCTTCTCCAAACCATCGACCAACATCTCTTATGCCCCTTAAACCAAAGTCACCAACCCTCACTGTAACAAGACACTCAGACCCGTTAGCAGGTTCTTATGCCTTGCTGTTATGACAATTGTTGCAGTCCTCTCGTATCTCTCTCCCACCTCTTAAACCATATCACTCTCTCAGACCAAAACCACCCTGGTTTGACGACACTTGCATTTGTGCATTTCATCGCACACTTGGACATGACACTAAGCATTGTTGTGCCCTCAAGGTTGTCATTCGCTAATGTCTGGGAAATGACACCCTTCTTCTCGACCATGTTATCAGCAAATCTTCAACACCACCCCACTCATCAACTCTCAGATCAAGGCCATCTTGGTTCAACAACTCTAAATTTTGCCACTGTCATCACACTCCGGGACATGACACCGAGCGTTATTGCGCTCTTAAAGCTGTCATTCATCAAAAATGGAGAAAGGATTCCCTTCTCATTAAGGATCCTCTTGACCACCTCTTCGACAAATCATCAACACCGACCCATGCCTCTCCAACCTCATCACCTAAATTGGGATCTCCATGCCAGAATATGGTCCCTCTACTACCTTTAACCCCTTTATTCGACATCAACACAGTCCATCTGACCACTAAACCTCAACCGACCTTAACCAATCTATCAAACATTCTCCCTAGCCACTGGGGGAATTCAACCTTCATCCAAACCTCGACCAATTTTTCAACACAGTCTCGACCACATATCAATCACTCTTTCAACTTAACCTCAACCAGACTAGCAACCAAACATTTAACCCGACCTCAACCAAACATTCGACCCAACCAAAGACCAAATACCAACCAATCAACCCTCGACCAACCATTTACCAACTATCAAATGACCAAATTTCAACCCAAACATTCAACCAACCTTTTTATCAAAACATTCAACCAGTCAACGACCATATCAACTAACTTCATACCCACTCATCAATCAACACGTGACCAATATGGAGCGAAGTAAACGAGGCAAGTTTGCTCCTAATTGGCTCAGACCTTTTATTATCACGCACAAATATGGATCAGGGACTTATCGTCTGTCTTCTCTTGATCGACGACCAGAACCTGAGCCTCTTAATGCATTGCATCTGTGACCATTCTACTACTAGTCGAGTACTCGTCCACTTGACACTTAGCTTGAGCTCATCCCTTGAGCAATCCCCATCCTCTTAGTCCTAATTCCTTTCAACCTTATTCCTCTTAATAATTCCTATAACCCTTTTATGTTGTATGGATGCTTTGTCCTAATAAAAGGGAGCCCTTGACCTTCTATAATCTTGTCCATGACTCACATTTCTGTAAAAACAAATCAAGATGTCACAATATCCATGGTCACTATATCAATATCAAATCAAAAGGCAGACTGCTCCCTCGAAGGATAGCTATACTATCATTTCTGTAATTAATAGACTTCTCCCTCGAAGGACAGCTATTCAAAAGCCCTTATATTAAACAAAAATCTAGACCACTCCCTCGAAGGATGGCTATGACTAATCTGGCAATAACAACACTATTTTAGAAGCTTCCCGCATTGATCAGCTTCACAACTGACCACCAAGAAAATGACATCTCTATGTAGACTTCCCACATAGATCAGTCTGCACCAAAAAAAAAAAAAAATGAGTCATGGACTTGACTTGTAGTTGTCTCAGGGTCTCCTATAAAAAGGGGCAAAGTTATCTCTACTCTTAAAATGGGTTACCCCTTTTTTCCTCCTCCTAT
Organism: Torreya grandis; assembly: GCA_037957365.1. NCBI lineage: Eukaryota > Viridiplantae > Streptophyta > Pinopsida > Cupressales > Taxaceae > Torreya > Torreya grandis. The sequence goes on along the minus strand of JARHVA010009148.1, from coordinate 249,375 downwards.
CACCTGCTCAAGGGACTTCGAGCTCACTTTAATGTCAAAGTGATTCGATTACCGCTCTAACATAACTATGGTCAACGACGTCACGCATGAATGGGGCTCTTGATTCTACTAACCCCTATCTATACTGTCTTCTTGGTCCTTGTCAATGAAAGAGCAATATGATTTTCACTTCTTCTACACTTTGGTCACATTCACCTTCATCACTTGTCAATCAACTCAACTCAACTCTCTTTTCAGACCACTCCCATAGCCTATTCACCCTAGTTTCTATGGACACCAATACACATGGAAACTATCGACCAGCCACAATTTATGTTAAGCATAAACCAATACTTGCTGAAGCATAAATAGACCTCAATTCATTTTTAGCATACCTCCATCATGAATATGGAATATTGCTAGGAATGAAAGACCCCTCAACCAATGTTGCAGAATACACCATCACACAATATGGAAAAGGCTGCAACATCTTCTTCCCCTTATCATTTCATCATGACCAAGACCAATCTATCGACAACTTTGACCACCTGTCTACTACTCAGACCCTTTGTCTGAACTACATTGGTCTGAGGCCCTATGACCGAGGCTATGTAGGCAGCACTCAGATGACACGACTGTCTTCTGGGGTTAGCTCGACCACCCTCATTTGTTCATCTCTCTGATGGACAAACCTTCTTTCTTTCTTTTAACCATAACCTTACCCTTGACCACAACTAATGCCATCCCTTTGACCCTTCCTCCCTTCTAGGGAGAACTACATTGGCCTGAGGCCCTTCCACAGGGGCTATGTAGGTAGCACTCAGTTGACATGGGATCTTCTGAGGTTAGCTCAGCCACATCCTTTCGTCCATTCCTCCCCTCGACCACCAACCATTGGAGATCATGCCTATCTCCTCCGACCTCGACCACTTACAAGACAATGTTGCCTTGGTTGTTTTTGCATGTATTCTATCTCATGACTGGTTAGCAGAATTGTGCACAGACCTTTTTGGACCCTCACAAGTATAGGATCGCCAGCCAGTTGATCCACACTACTTGTGACTTTTTCGTGTTTCTAAGAGCACTTCCTGAGCCTGGGATACCTAGAACGCGACGACCCATTAGAGCTTCAGCTTCGATTGAATAACCTGATCAGCAGACGACTAAATGTTGGGGCCCAGTTATTTCAATTTTGGCACTCCTTGACCCTTGACCTATGACACTTTGACCTAACCATCTCATGCAGTGGTATGTGCGCAATCATGACTTTTGTAGTGTTCACCCTCACCCCTTTTTTATCCACTCTTTGTCAAATCAGCACCCAATTCCCAGTTCCCTTCCCTCGACTCCTGATTTGAGGGAGAATACCTTATCCATAATCGGGGCAATCCACTACCTATTTTTGTCTTGTAGTTCATTCGAACAACCAACAAGATGAAATCAACCTTATCCCTCACCTGGGGCAATCACTCTTATTTTTGTCTTGCAGTTCGTCCAGAACAACCAACAAGACAAAAAGGGGCAAATGTAGACACCGAAATCATGTCGACTCCCCTGATCATCCCCAGTTTTATTCTCCCTTGCCTATTTAACCCTTGTCGACCACTTTTCCCACTGGCCTTGACCCTGGCAGCTTGTCAAAATGAGCAAAAGACTAAAGTTAGTCTCTGCCCCCATTTTACATCTGCCAACCACGATCTCCACCCGACCGACATCGATCACTTATCAGCCGATGTTGGCGATCCTATCGACGTTGGTTCTCCTTAGCACTGCATTTTTGATCTGAACACAGGAACCATTATTCCGTTACCCATTATCCATTTGGTTCCCAATCAGTTTCCTGATCGGTTATCGAACCATCCCTGGCCTTCATCCATAACCTCTTCATTCGATCAACCAGTTTTCATTCATTCAACAGGGACTCTTGCAATAAATCAACTCTGGCGATCAAACATCTCTTGCATCCAACCAATCTGCATTCGCTTCGATCAACTTCTGGTAGCATAGTGACAACGTTAATCACATCTTCAACTTCATCTTCAAGTGTGTGACAGGTAAGTATTTTCCTCTATGTTTTTACTTCTCTCTGGTTATTGTTTGTTTCTATTATCACCACAAATCTTTAGATTGTAGCCCCGAGACTTGACTTCCTCCTTTACACCTCTGCCTACTATCTCCTGACTACATAGTCTTTTAATTCTATTTAGACTTCCTACACAAACCCCAAACAAAACAACAGACCTTCTGCAAACCCCCAGACCCTATCCAGACTATACCAGACTCTGTCTCGACTCGACCAGACTCGCCCAAACTCTGTCCAAAACTGTTGCCCCAACCGACGCTGGTCATTACCCCGACCAACGCCGGCACCCTAACCGACGTCGGCACCTTCCCCTGACCGACACCGGCACAGAGATCGACATCGGTGACTGTACAGAATAGTTCACTGAATATCAGGTATGTACTTTGTGTTTTCATCATTTTTTACTTTCATTCTATCTTTTCATTATTTCCATTCTGGCAAATATTTATGTTTTTAACTAGTGGGTTGATATCCTTCTAGGAAGTCTTTCATACTTCTGGGATCAGGCATTTGCTTGACAACCCACCGTCTCTCTATCTAACATTTTTTTGTGTTTAGTCTATTTTTCTTTGCAGGTGTCATTCCTCCACAGCCAAAGAGGAGTACCTTCCAACATCTGATTTCGGTGCGCACGACTACAATCAGGTATCTTCTAGCCTTGACCATTTCTTTTAGTTTCTTATTTCTTCTTTGAATGTAGAAAGCGATTTAGCATAGAAACAAGCACATCCATGTCAATAGAAAATAATTAAAAAAAAATTAGAAAATCATAACACAAGCAAAAAATCATATATTATATGCATCATTCCAAGCATTCACAAACTGTTCCCTTGAAGGATAGCTACCTAAACCAATTAAAATTTCTTAATGTATGGTATAATATTCCTTTGAAGGAAAAAATATCAAAAGACTTTAAAAAATCTCATAAACCGAGACCATTCCCTTGAAGGATGGTTGAGTAAATAATTTATCAAAGTATAATAATTCTTGGCAAGGTTCTTGAATTGATCTCCTTCTCGATCAAAAGACCCATTATCAAAATCAAACAAAGCACAAATAATTTTGAAATCCACAATTAGCTCTCATAAGTAAACTTTCCACAGCGATTAGTATACACCTTATATGACATGGACTTGTTTATACTAGTTCTTTGGTAACTTACATAATATGCATGCTATTCTTACAAGAAGGTTATATCATCATCCACCTTCCATTTATAACCTCTATAAGTAAGGGTTTTTTTATCTTACTTGAAACTAGGTGGTCAAATTTTTTTTAACTAACTAACGAATGCTAATGCAAAAAATTCAAAGGACTTATGTTCATAAGCCAATGTACCTTAAGTTTTTCTCAGTCCTTGCCAATGAAGAAAAATCATGCCTTTTTTTATTTATCTCATACCTACTTGTTGATATATTCATTAAGATGTTTATATTTTTATTATATTATCTTTTCTCACATTTGGTTTCACTATCCAAATTACTCTTTATGTTTTAATACTATATTACTTTCATCTAAACAAATGCAATTCATTACAAGAATTTAACTACCAACCATGTGTTTATTTAGTGATTGCCTTTTCACCCTATTTATTTAAGTATTTTTAATCATAATCACATTATAATTAAACATTATTTAGTGACCACTCACATCAACTAAGCATCTATCATATCTAACATAATCTCATCATACATCAAAAAATGAATGATTCATTCATATATGTTATGCACCACATGTCGAATATAGATAAGGAAGCATAGAATATTTAATTTAAAGCATAGACATGATCATCATCATATAAACATCATAACATCATAACCATAACCACAACATGAACATAGTCATCCATAACCATGACAATAATCACAAACATCATAGTTGTGTCCAATAAAACAAAACACGTTAATCATCATCACATAAACACCCATCAAATATCAACATCATCATAAGCATGCATCATAAACATAGTAACCTATAAATCATAACCACTTCATCATGAGCACAAAATAAATAGCCACATCATCACATGCCTAGATAGGTGAGTACATATAAACCATAATCATCATAATCATAATAAAATCACATTATCACACAAAAAACATCACATCAATAAACATGAACACAAACCATAAACCATGATCACATATATATCTCATGATCTCATAATCAGAATAATGATCATATGTAGAATAATCGACATGTCTCTCAATAGATATATACATTTCACTACATCAACTTGTAGGTTAGTATCAAAATCATATAGTACACAAAAAAATAAAAGGTATCATGAAAGTATAAGACCCTAGAGCACCATTACCTCCCTAATCCTTCCCACCTCTTTAGCTTGCCTATCCACTTATAGATGCATTCCACTGACCCGATCTCACACTATTGGCCCCTCTAGTGATCCTTGCTCTATGTTCATCCTATCTAAGCTCGTTTGGAAGATGTGTGAAAACTAAGGCCTCATAATACCTCTAATCCTCCACTATAATAACATATCTTTCCATGGAGATAGTCCCTAGTGGTCTTATAGGTGTTGTTACTCACCCTCCTACCTACTTGAGAGAATCCCTCCCCTATGTAACAATGGCTAGATAAGCCCTAACTTGATCCCTCTCTCTAGTAAGTGTGGTCACTTATCCCTATGTTGCATCTCTCTTTTGGCTCATGAATACTAAGGATGCCTATGTTATGTCTAGTGTAACCCATGCATAGTTCCTCTCAGCAATCAATGCTTATTTATCCTAGGCATCCTCATCTCTTTGATCACCACCCCCCACCTTTGCATCCACATCTATGTCTTGATATCCACCATCACCTAAAAAAATGGATACATTAGAATGTGCTTGGAACCACATAGGGTACTCATTAGTAACACCTACATCATCAATATCATCCCTTGCCAATAGCTCCTCATGATCAATGAACACATCCTCTAGGTTTGGAGTAGGCAAAGGAACTTTCCATCTTCCCTCTTATATCTTTGAAACTCCCCTAGAATATCTTGTATGAGACCAAATTATCTAATCATCCTATAAAAATGGATGAGCTACACCTCATGGCCTCACCTCCAAAAAACCCACCTATAGCTCTATAATGATAACATTTATCTAGCATAACTTGTCCATGTTAGAAATCCAACATATGGGCACCAAATGACCTCACCCTCAACTAGTGCCTCTAGCCTATCTTTGTACCAATATATGTCTCAATATCCTCATCTAAGTCTTATGAGATTATAATCACCTCTTCACCTCATGTATATAACTCTAAAGTCCATCTTCATAAAATTGTGCCATGAAAATCTAGCTAGTTAGAGCACCCTTATGTGCTCATAGGCCCTACAATGTAGAATGAAACCAATGCTGATCTCATATCTCTTATGGGCATGGTATCCCCATAGCTCCTAATATATCTAAACTAATACTATGGGTGCTTATGTAAATACCATATGATCTAACCACATCTCCATAAGAACCCCTAACAACAAGTATGGAAATATCCCCCTACTCAAATTTGGTAGTGCATAACATGTAACATCTATCATCATCATTGTGAATAAATATCTCACATCCCTATCGCTATGTTATAATAGTGTGTAGAGAAAAACTACTGAATGCCATCTCATAAGCATAAGGTCCTCTCTATATAGGTGATCTATCTACTTATCCCACTCATTATTACTAATGTGGTATATTGGCTCACCTTATATCAGTAGCTATATTATCTACTAGATGTCCTCAAGTAAAATGGTGATCTCTCTTATTGATATAAAGAATGTGTTAGTGGAAAGGTCACATATCTCGATGAGTCCCACTAACATAGCTACATCTTGTAACATGTGTTGGTAGTACCTCATGTCTCTTAGGCCAACCTCAGTCATATGATCCCAATCCACATTATTTATCCCTTGGTGCACCTCATCAAATATCTAGGAAACTCAATCATGCATCTAAAATTTCTCCCTCACATGGAAAGATATACTAGTATATTATTTTACTTATTCTATCAAACATCACCTAGGAATTCTACCTATTACCCCTACCTATTACCTCTACCTCTTACATTCACATAATCTGATCTAAATCATAGACTCATATTAAACCAAATCCTAAATATGACACTGTAAACCTTCTACCCTAACTTCACCTCATATAAAAATCCTACCCTTAACCTAAACTCTTAACTCATACCCCATTATTAAACCTTCTGCCTTAACCTTACCCCATTTTTATACCTTTTTACAACCATGAATGGTCAAGGGTTGATCGATAATGGTTCTTTTTAGAATCATCACTCATTATCCATTGAATTTTGATAGTCAAGTGGTTGATCATTGATGGTCTACATTGCAACCATTTGGTGGTCACGTATCAACCATCACTAGTCAATAGTGAATGCCAATGGTCACTATGTAATGACTACCAATGATCCTCAAGCCCTAAAACTTAGTAAAACTACTTAAAAACAAAATCAAAAGCTAAAAAATTTAAACTACACCTATCCTAACTATTCTTTTCCCACACCATTATACCCACCCACCATGTTATTTCCAAAATCCCCAAATTTCAAACCATTTAACCCAAACCCACACCCACCACACAAAAACAACTTCTAAATCAAGAAACAAACTTAGCCCCATACTCTACCTCATTCTATGAGTATTGTCATGGAGGCACCCTAAAAAATTTCACTACTTGGCCCCATACTCTGCCTCAACCTCTCTCCATCCTCATCAGTTGAAGCTCTAACTCAACCCCTACTCAAAATAGCCTAGTCAACACCTCACACCGATAACTCACTTTCTCTAAACCACATAGCTCCTTTTTCACACTAAATAAGATAATCATTATGGGTCAAATATTTTTAAATGAGAAACTAAAACCCTTGATAGAATTTTTTATCATCACCCTTTTAGCACTAACATATGACCTTTGAAGGTCACTTCATGACAAGTGATGGTTGACCTTGACTGTTGATGGTTGAACCCTTTAGGTATTTTCCAATCCAACCCAAATATTTTCAAAATAATAACACTACCAACTACATACTAATAGAGATTACCTACTCTACCATCTCACTAACTAACCATGTAACATTAAAACTGGTCATTTTGGCCCAATTTTTGCATGTTTTGTGATGACCTTTCCTTGGTAAATTTAATTATTATGACTACATTTACATATTTGAAAACTTGAACACACACTACCTTTTGTACACCAACCAATTATGTATTCCTAGGATAAATTCATACCTTGGATACCTATAGATATAATGACCTTACCTAAGAGACTTCAATTTATGAGTACAACCATAATCACCATGCCTATATATGGTCACTTGGTCTACTTGTCACTTGTCCTTCTAGTCTCGACCTTATTTTTAACACCTACCTCAACTATGTAAACTTCATCTATGCATGATCTATGAATCCCATTTAGTTGCATTTTTTGCACCTATTTGCACTTAAATGCCCAACCAACCAAACCAACCTTATCACCCATCTATCTAACTTATCAAACATGTGACCTAAACTATGTTCTCAAGATCACCCAATTTTTGGGACCCTAATAACATGGTAACCTTTTTCACAATGACTTGAGTTTATAAGTTTACCCATATCAACTATGCCTAATATCATGCCCTGGTTCACTTGTCACTTATCCTCCTCCCAACAACCTATTTTACTACTTCTTCTATCTTACCCATTTTTATCATCCACTTATCCATTTATAAAACCCACCCCCCCAACTCTATTTCACCTCATAAAATACAAATTTGATGGGGAACACCTCCTCCATACTTGGGGCATTCAACCTTCTACCAACCTTCCATTTTTTGTTTTGTAGCTTGTTAATACAAACTACTTAATGAAAAGGGGTAAAATTTAGACACTAAAAAACCATACACAATTGTTATAGATGTTTCCCTAACCTTTGGTTCACCAATGGACTCCCTTGGGACCATTTCATAACTTTTCAATTGCCAAACCTAAGTCACAATGACTAACCCTAAGATTTCTTCCTTTTCCCTTTCAATCACCTATAGTTTAACCCCAAACAAAGATGGTCATCCAACCACTGATGGTCACCAAACCATCGATGGTCACCCTACCATTAATGGTTCACCTTGACCACCAATGGTTAACCTTTATCCACATTAAGGGTTAATTTCCACTCAACTACAACTTACATTTTTATTTTTAGGTGTTTGATTTATGTATAATCAATACATGTCAAGGCTAAAATTAGATAGATTTTTGAACCTATTGTTGAACCTCTTATTTCACCACTCCATTTTTACTATATAAATAAAAAAAGAGGAGGTGAAAGGGGAGGAGAGATCAATAATCCTTAGAGTCTTGTGCATCAAAGCTTCTTGTGCAAGTATTCTTCTAGCTTCCAATGACCACAACATAAGATAAAAAGTACTACTACTCATCAATTAATATCTAAGGCACTGTCACTCTATCAAAATTGATTTAGAATCTATGTAATGTTTTTATCCACTCACCTTAATGTCCTTTATACCAACAAAAAAGCTAAGTATCTATTATCAGTAATTAGTTCATTTATTTCTCTCCCAACATTCTCAACCAAACTTCTTTTTATCTAGTCCAAATTTAACAGTAAGCATTGATAGTCACTTAACCACCGATGGTTTTCTCTTAACCACTAATGATCACCTAACTGATGATGGTCACCTAATTACCAATGGTCATACCCAAATACTGATGGTCACTATGTGTCAATTTCTAATAACAAGCTTATTTCACCTATTAGACCTTGACCAAATCACACTTTTTGACTTTCTACTTAATCATAGAACATAATTCTATTTTTGGAACCATGTCTAATTTATTTAGAAATAATATCTAATCATTTATTGATATAATTGGTCAAATTCATCTCTTTTCAAGTACTTCTTGTATTTGATTTCAATATCTTCTATTATTTATGAAATCAATTTATTTTTTTCTTTCAGAATTTAACTATTTAAAAGTGTGGATTGACAACCTCCAAGGAGGCTTGTGCTTCTTGGATATAGATCATGCTAGGAAATCCACCCTATTATCTAACTAATCAACCATTTATTTAGTGTTTCCTTATTCTATAGGTCATTCCTCCCAAAAAAAAAAGGAGTATCCACAATCATATGGATAATAGAGTGTAAACCAAATATAGGTTCTACTAACGTCAGCCTTCTTTCAAGTTTTACATCTTTATTCTAAGAAATAAAGACAAATTTATGTGAAACAGAGTATATTTTAAGATAATGGTAAATCAATGGCCATAATATAAGTTTTAATGGTCTTAAGTCCAAATTTAAGAGGGATCTAAATATAACCAAGTGGTTTTTTATTATTCATGTCAAATCCATGGCATGTTAGGTAGGTTTGCTTCAGATGATCTACAAATATGTCACATTAATAATAGACCCTTCATCTACTAATACTTTGTGAATAAGGGTAGTATTAATGGCTATTTTAAATAATAGGGGTGGATCATCAACTTGAAATAGCATCTCATCATTAATCATGTCTTATTTGAAGAACTCTATGGAGGGTTTTGAAGAAGGATGAATGGATTCAATGGTATGCACTTCGGTTAGTTGAGGTTCATGAGAAGGTAGTTCTTATTCTATGAAATATGGCTATTTAATTTATTATATTTTTTACATGAGTAAATTATGATGATAGAGGGAAGTACTAAATAACTCCATAAGAGATATTTTTAAAGGCATGGAGTTGAGTTCTTATAATAAGTTCCAATGGGTTTTGGAAGAAGAATGAGTGTATTATTTAGAAGGTAAATTAGAATTTGGGGGAATAGAAGTAGTTAGGGGTTCAAAAGGAGGAGATGATTCCTCATTTATTTTTTAATCTAGGTGAGTCATTATAATATATTTGAGGATTTGATCTTCCAAATATGGTTTCTTATGTTTGGTAACAGGTTCCTTATGAGCTGATTTTTGTTGATAATTGACCTTAGCTGTGTTGACATATTGATAATTATTGTAATATTGGTCATAGTCAGTGTTAATGGAAAAAAATCCTTATTATATTATTGAGAATAGATGTGGAAAAATATTTTTGGTTATTATAAAAATAATCTTTGGGAGATTATCATTTTTTAGAAGCAATGTTGTAATCTTGATGATGAAGTTGAGTCATGGCTTTTTGATGAAAGGAATTACCAAGCATATACAAGAAAAAAAATTATAATCCTTCTAAATTTTTCATGGGAGTGACTATTGTTAGCATGGAACCAAAATTTTTTTTTAGGGTCATACCATTTGGGAGGATTTTTGGGATAAGTAAATGGTTTAGAGGGCACTAGAAATTATTTTATTTGTTGTACAGTTATTGGTGTGTAAGAATATGTGAGAGTGTCAACTTTAGTAATTATTAGCTTGGTTTGAGGAGTATTGTTGGTTATTTCATAAGTGAAAATTTAGGAATATACTTTAAGGAATTTGGTATTAGATTCAAACTATTTCATTAAGAAGTCTTGACACCTGGCTTGGTTAAGATCTTCATTGAGCATTTGAGGAGAAAAAGTTTGAAACTTATATTGAAAAGGAGTTAAGGTAGTCAAAAAGAGATTAAAATTTTTATCATCAGTCATGTTATGATCAGTCTTTGGGCCAAATATTTCCATCACATGATAAAATCATGAGCTGATTTATTGGGAGATTACTTAGCATTGATGAAATGGCTAAGGAAATTTTTAGGAAGATCATTGTGTTCAAACTCTTTAACTAAAGGAATGACTAAATCTTATAGCTACCATATGGAATGATGGGGAAACATGTTGTATCATTATAATACTTTTCTATTGAAGGTTTTAATCAAAATTTTAGTTTTGGTAAAATTATTAGTTTGGATCCATTCCTTATAAATATTACTAAAAACATTAAGGAAAGATACATGGTCTTTAGTCCCATCATACTTAATAGCTAGAGATATGTTACCAATATCAATAGAAATAATTAAATAGGCTAAAGGATAATTTTTAATATTTTGAATCATATTTTTTCTCATGATAAGTTAAGGAATGACATTCCATATGGTATCTATAAGAGGGGGAAGAATAAAATTTTGATTATTTTGAGGGAGGAGAACGTGAGGTTGATTAGACATATTGATCAAATGATGTTGTAATTGCATTATTTGAGAGGTATTATATGTTTGAATTATGTTCATTTGTTGCACTATATATTGATGAATTTAGGTTGTATCAATTATTGGATTGGTGTTTTTAGAAAGGCTCCATTCATTGGTATTAGGGGGATGGTTGTTAGGTGGTGGATTATCAGTGGGGTTATTATATAATTTTTTTTCAATTGATCCCACATTGTGATGATATTATTGAATATGGGAATTATATTGATAGGTATAAAAATAATTTGAACCACCTATCCCATCTTGTTGTATGATGTGAACCATATTGCAATCCAAAGATGAGGAAGGAGAAGAGGTACTCCAAGAGTGAGGATCATGTTGGGAGGTGAAGAAAGGAAGAAAGGAACACCCCATATAGTGTCTAAATGGATTAAAATTTTCCAATAAAATTTTGATAGGTTATTTCATCATGCTTGATGAAAGAAAAAGAGAATAAGGAAGAAAAATAAAAATTAAGAATAGAGTTAGCCAAGAAGAGGTCAGAGTCATCCAGATATAGAACAAATTCATCTAGACAAAGAATAAGGTCAGCCAATAGGTACATAATCAACTATGTTGATAGGGTATTGATAATATATAGGATAAAAATAATAAACAATTGTATGGGTCAACTATGTACTACTAGATAAAGTATATAACAAAGAGATAGGAATACATATTCATATAGGTCAACCGTGTATGGTAGATAGGAAGGTCAAAATTAGTCTATATGAGACTATATCAAGAAAGACAATAGTGTTATATAACATGGGAATTTTTTGTAAGATATTTGGAAGAAAGAATGAAAGAAAAACACACAAACAATTGGATCAATGTGACTAATCCAATTGGAGCACATAACACAAACCTTGCACTAATGCTGGGCAATGTAAGTTTTGTAATACAACACAAATAATCAAAAATCAAGTAATTTAACGAGAAGAAAATGATAACTAATTGTTCACCCTGAGTGTTATTGGTATATGATAAATTGTAATTTTAGGGTGATATCAAAGTTGGTTAAAATAGGGAACTAGAAAGCTATCTAAGGTTGGTTTCAGGAAGTTTGGGTTGTAAGGGATATGTATTGGTATTGGTATTGGCTTGGTATTGGGGCCTAACCCCCTTACTTCACAATATTTCAATGATAATGGTGTCAGGTGATTTTCCAATATATATCATTGACCACGTATTTATACTTCTCCAAAAAACCAAGAAAACTTACCCATTGGTGATAAAATCCAAGTAGGTAGGCCTTGGGAAGATAAATGTTTAATTCTTTTTGAATGTCAAGTGGTTTTTTAGTGTGTAGAAAAATAAAAATAATGTAACTAAAATATTAATTTAAAAAACCACCTATTTATACTATGTGAGTTACTATAAACATGCAAATAATTGAAAAATAAATGTAAATTAATTACTAGAAAATAGAGGATATTCAATTAAAACAAATGAATCAGAGATTGGAGGGATGGTTGCAAATGGTGGACTGATGCAGGGCGACCAGAATGGCGCCCCCAGGAATGAGCGGCCGCTGCTTGGGGAGTCAGCACAAGAGGCTGATAGGACCTTTGTGGTGGAGAGCTCTAAGCTCAAAAAAGTCAATGGTTATTTACCTAGAAGCCAAGAGCATCTGGTTCTGGTAATCTCCCCTGATTCAGTGAAGGAGGAGGTTGAATATTTGTCTGCTCACACCCTAATTTGTAAATTTTTGGGTATTCATATTTTGTTAACAGCTTTAGAAGCCTGGATCAGGCAGACTTGATAGATTGATGGGGATTTTGACATTCTGCTTGCAGGAAATACTTATTTCATGGTAAATTTTTCCTTTATTACGGACCGAAAAAGGATTTTTGAAGGAGGCCCATACTTTTACGATTAAATTGGACTTTTCTTGAAACCCTGGCACGTAGGGTTTAACTCAGTGGAAGATCTTCCAGCCTATGTTCCTATATGGGTCTGGCTACCGAGATTTCCCCTAGAGTTCTGGCGTGAGGATATTCTCTGCCAATTAGCAGCTATGCTTGGGACACTGATGGTAATAGCACACCAAACACTAGATAGAAAGGTAATATCGTATGCTTGCATATGCATCAAAATTAATCTAAAATAATCCACTCCCATATTCTCTTGATATTTGTCTGGGAAGCTCCTCATGGATTCAGCCAATAGATTACAAAGCTATTCCATTCCGATGCCGCATTTTTCATGTCTATGGCCATTTGCATAGGCAGTGCCTGCAGGCAATTAGAGACTTTGCCCCTCAAGGAGAAGGGGCTGGAACTCAGGTGACCAATAATGTCAGGGGTACCAAATAGTCAAATTATAATGGGAAGCATCAGGATCAAGCAGATGGCTTGAGTAAAGGAAAAAATCCTCTCTTCCCAGCAAGCACACAGCCAGGCGCAAATGGTTCTAGGAGTGCTGAAAAGGATGGATTTACTATAGTGAGGCACCGTGTGAAGAATCGTGGGCTGAAGAGGACAAATTTTGACAGACAAATTGAGGTTGACTTTAATCAATTTGATGTCTTGGACAATATGAACATAGAGGATGGCATTCCAAATTTGCTACAGCCAGAAGAAGAAGTGACAACAGAACAACTCACCCCAGGCAGTGATTCTCTAGCTTTGGTAACTCAATTGGCTTAGGAGTTAGACCGTGACACGCAAGAAGCTTCCATCACAGACATGATTGATACAGGGGACAAGGGGGTTCACTGAGCTGATCTAGCTAAGGAGATGGAAGCATCCAAAAATGAAAAGGGTTCATCCTCAAGCCTTGGTCTTATGCATAGACCCTTTAAGAAGGCTACCAGTTCCAATCCCTCTAGAGCCAGGCGCAGAAAAGACCAGGAGTAGCTTAAACTTATAGGGGATCTTCTAGTAGAGGCGGGGCATGTTAAGCCCCTGGATGAAAATTTTTCACCGATTACACAATGATAGTTCTTTCTTGGAACGTGAGGGGTTTGAATAGCTCTCCCCATCAAAAATCTATGTATAAACTGGTAAGTGCTAATTCTCCTAATATCCTTTGTATTCAAGAGACTAAATTTTTTGTGGATTCATGGTTTTCTTGTATGCAAAAATTTTGGTACTACAGCCATAGCCAATGTGTTGGGGCATCTTGTTGTTCTGGTGGGTTGGCCATCTATTGGAATCTAGAGACCATAATGCCTCTTTGTTGGTTGGCCAATAGTTTGGCTCTTATAATGACTGCTACTTCTAAGGAATCAGGTGAAATCATTCTTGTTACTAATGTCTACGCCCCTATGGATCTTCTTGGACAATGAAAAGTATGGGACCATGTTCGGTATATTAGGAGTTGCCATCTGTATTTGCCCTAGATTTTGACTGGGGATTTCAATGTTGTCCTCAGCATGGAAGAAAAGAAGGGAGGGCTGGCCCGCTTGGGGCCTTCATCAAAGATTCTCCAGCACAATATTGACCTCTTGCACCTCTCAAACATTAGACCTCTCAATGTCATCTTCACCTGGAGTAACAGGAGGAGTGGTGAAGCTAGTATCTCAGAGCGCCTTGATAGATTTTTGGTGTCCTGCTACTGGCAATCTAGCACCACTTCCCTTGCTTCAGAAATTATTGACTAGGGGGGATCAGACCACTGGCCAATCAAGCTATCCACAAACCACATTCTTGGACCAAGGAAGCCCCCATTTAAGTTTTAACTCATGTGGCTCAGAGAGCCTTCCATTCATGATTTAATGGTGAAATGGTGGACACAGGGAAGACCCAACTATGGCACCGCTATGTTCACATTCGCTAAGAAACTCCAGTATGTCAAGGGGAGGTTGAAGTATTGGAATTTCGATAGCTTTAGGAATCTCCATACTAAGAGGAAGAAAGCTCAAGAATAGATGGATGGGATTACCAGGCAGATTAGAGATCGCAGCTTCTCTGAGGAGCTCCAGTTGGCCGAGGCCCAAGCGGTAAAAGAGCTTATAGAGTGGGACCTCAGAGAAGAGATCTTATAGAAGTAGAAGGCTCACATTGATTGGATCTAAGAAGGAGATAGGAACACTACCTTCTTCCAAAAATCTATTTAGGCAAGGCATAATAGAAGCCACATTTCCCACTTGGTGTGCCTGGATGGGGCGCAGCTGAATTCCCCTCAGGATATTTCTAGAGTAACGGTCCACTACTTTTCTAGTCTTTTCTCAGAAGGGCTACATCCTCCCGAGATAGCATAAAATTTAGTGCTGTCCAACATCCCCTTTGTGGTGAATCTAGGGCAGAATGAGTATCTTATGCAACCTATAGAAAAGATTGAATTGGAGGATGTGGTCTTTAGCATGAAAAGAGGTAAAACACCTGGGCCTGATGGATTTCCAGTGGAATTTTACCATGACTTCTGGGATGTCATCAAGTAGGACCTCTTTGAGGTGATACAAGATTCTTATTCCAATAAAGAAATTCTAAAGGCTTTGAATGCCACCTTCTTGGTCTTAATCCCGAAGAAAGAGCAGGCGGATCAGCTGGACCACTTTAGGCCTATTGTGCTTTGCAATGTGGTTTACAAAATTATCACTAAGCTCTTAGCAGAGAGGCTCAAAAGTTACCTCCCTTTGATTGTTTCAGAGGAACAGGGGGGCTTTATTGCTGGCAAGCAGATTATTGATGAGGTGGTCATTGCATTAAAAGCTATCCATTCTATGAGCACTTCCCAAGAGTGGGCCATGTTCATCAAGCTGGACTTATCAAAGGCCTATGACAGGGCCAGCTAGAGATTCTTGGAAAAAATCATGTTGGCTTTTGGTTTCAGCTTGGCATGGATTTAATGGGTGCTTAGTTGTGTCACCATGCCATCCTACTCAGTCCTCATCAATGGGTAGCCCACTGAGCTTTTTGGGGTAGTGAAAGGCCTTCACTAAGGAGATCCACTGTCCCCTTATTTATTTATCATTATGGCTGAAGGATTGGGATGGATTATCAAATTCTATGTTTCTTAGAAGATTGTGTAGGGGTGGCAGTGGGGAAATAGATTAATCATATCCCATCTTCAATTTGTCGATGATACCATCCTGGCTAGGAAAGCACAGATTCGGGAGGTGGAAGCTTTTTGTGATACCCTTGACATGTACCTGGATGCTACTAGGCAAAAAATCAATGACCATAAATCCTCCATTTATTTATTTAATACACCTGGTCCTATACAGAGGAGAATAACGACTATCTTGAGATTTCAAAGTTAGGTGCTCCTGGTTATTTATTTAGGCATTCCCATTGTGGTTGGTAGGCAGCCACGGCTGTTTTGGCAAAATGTTTTAGATAGATTGAGACAAAAAGTGAGTCATTAGACTCACAGATGGTTCTCCACTGCTGATAGAGTCACACTACTGCAATCGGTGATACAAGCTCTTCTTGTTTATCGATGCTTGGTTCAGGCTGCTCTGGTTTATTTTCTCAAGGAATTCGATGCCTTTTCTCGCCAGTTCCTTTGGAGTGGTAACCTGCAGAGCACCAAATGGAGTTTGATCAAGTGGGATACTGTTTTCCAACCAAAGAAAGATGGTGGACTTGGATTGTGTTCTGCCATCCTAGCGAACCATGCCTTGGCTACCAAATTATACTAGAGATGGTGTGCTAATTAGTCCCAACTGTGGGCTCAAATCCTGGCTGGTAAGTACTTTCTCGAGGTGGATCCCTCTGTCATTATTCAGATGCCTCTTGAGAGGGGTGGTTCCATGATATGGTGCACCCTCAAAGTCAGAGCTTAGCTGATTAAATGTAGCCTATTCTAGATTTGCAAGACTGGAGATCAAGCTCTCTTCTAGGAAGATTCGTGGGATGGGTCATCCCCACTCTTGTCTTCCCACCCACATTTGTAGTTTTTATATGATGTCTTTCAAGCCACTAGATGGACTAATGTGGCCCACTATAAGGAGGAGTACAACATGGGTTTGGCCACTGGCTTTAGATGGAAAAAATTTTTGGACTGGCTATCAGGTGGGTCATGGGAGAATAGGTTGGAGCTAGCTCAGTTATTAGATTCTAGACATTGCAACTCTCTTCCTAGACAGGATGTACTTGCTTGGGGAGGGGGTTCAACTGGTAGCTATTCGATCTCGATAGGATATCAGGCCCTGCTTAAGCATGTGTTTGGGGAAGTGCATTTCCTTTGGGGGAAGCAAATATGGAACTCTGTTACTTGGCCCAAATGCAGCTTCTTCTTATGGATGCTTGTCTACAATAGGTGCCTCACATGGGACAACTTATGCAAATGTAGCTTTCAGGGACCTTCCAGGTGTGTGCTCTCTTATAGGGAGGAGGAAATAGGGGTGCATCTCTTCTTTCTCTATTATTTTGCGAAGAGTATTTGGAATAGATGGTGGGACACGTGGAGAAGACCCTACTGGCACGCCTCCTCTTTAGCTAATTTTTGGAGTGGATTGAGCGTCCCTAAGTCCAAAGTGCCTATTCTTCAAGCTGCCTGGCTAGCTGGACCTACATTCATACTATGGAACATTTGGATTGAATGCAATAGACATATTTTCCAGGCCAAGCAGAGGAATAGTGGTGCCATTTGGGAGAAGGTTCGTGCTTCTTTGCAGGAGTCACTGGCTACAAACGGTCTTAGAGCAGATGGGTTGGGGGATGAGGAACACGATACTCTCTCCATCATTGTTGGCAACCTGTCAATTGCTCCATCCATCACTCCTTCTTTATGCCCTTAGAATAGAGTCAGGCAATTGCACAAACTAGTGTGTAGAAGGGGTTGATGGATGCCCCCTTTACCTGGAGCATTGAAAATTAACATCGATGGCTCCTCGAGAGGTAACCCACGGGAAGCTAGTATTGGTGGCATGGGTCATGATAGTTCAAGAAACATTCAATTCATTTTCTCTGTCTCTAAGGGATGGCATTCCAATAATTACATGGAGGCACTCACTATCCTTTAGGTGATGCAACAATGCTGTCAACAGGGCTGGCAAAATATTATTTGCGAGTCAGACTCCCAGGTTGTCATTGGTTTGTTAAGTAATCATAATTTTGATAGCACTGAGTGGCATCTGGTGGTGGTTGTTTAATAGGTTCTCCAGTTAAGTACGATGATGGATTCAGTGAGTTTCATGCATATTCCTCATGAATGGAATGGGGTTGCTAACTGCTTGGCCAAATGGGCCTCTGAGAAAGGGCCCCAATGGGAAATTTTAGATTATAACTTGCTACCTCTGAACTTCTCCCAGAAGCTGAGTCTTCTGGTCGAGTAGGACAAGGCTGTGTAATGTATCTGGTTTTTTCTATTTTGGAATAAATTTTTACCCCGGTTAGTTAAAAAAAATTACTAGCAAATAGATGTTAATTCCTTGATTGATAATAGTACAAACTTAGTTCAAGTGACACTATATGAAAAAAAATATAAAATAAAGTGAAATAGGTGGTTTTTTTTTTATATATGAAATTTATTTAAGTATAAATTCAAATAGGTCAACTATGTCTCTCATATAGAATATATACTATAGAACTAAGTCGACCAGATCGACCTAGTTACTTATAGGGTTATAGTTTTGAAAACTACCAACTTGTGAAAAACAAAATTGAAAGAAGAACTAAAATGATAGAGAGATGAGAAATGAACCTTGGTGGGATTGAATATGATTTAGATTGAAACTTTTATATTGTAAAGCTTAGTTGCTGATTTCATATTTTTCCAACTGGGTCAAATGGTTTGACCAAGTTTTGCAAAACCCTATGTGTTGAAGAAGGAATAATTAATAGATTTGACTTGTTGAATAATATTTGTTAACTTATATGTTGATAGAATAAAATATTAGACAAAGTTGATCTTTTAGATAATGTATGGTAATATATAATAATAATAATAATAATAATAATAATAATAATAATAATAATAATAATAATAATAATAATAATAATAATAATAATAATAATAATAATAATAATAATAATAATAATAATAACTTGTAATTGATGAAGACTTACACAAAAGAACATAGTCATTTTGAAGTGAATGTGTGTTAAACATGTGCATATAAATTTATAACTATATTTAATGTTTTGGTATATTATTAAAAATTTATAAAAATATAATATAATTATAAAAATGATGGCATGAAATAAAATATACAATGGTTAGATTCATGGCAGGTTCACTAGAATGTATGTAAAGGGGAATGTAACTGATCTATAAATCAATCCTAGCTTGAAGAAGATCAATCCTACTTACACTTATCATTGTTGATACATTATATATTTGGGGTTATGACTAGGATGCATCTGATAGACCTATCCAAGGGATCTCTTACCATAATAATATTATTATGGAGGGTTTAAAATCCTCTAATTAAGCAAAACTACACAATAACCCTAAATAGGTCCCATGTTTTCATATTCATTAATGTATAAATGACAAAATAAAATAAAAAGTCTAATCTAGTTCTCACCAAAGCTTATGGCACAAAGTGGAGGTAATAAACATAATAATTAAAAATTCATAAGACAATCTTATTTAAGATATGTATAGGTAAAACCCTAATGCATAGAGAACAATAGATTAAAAATCCATTACTTATGCTAGTTCTATCTACTAAAAGAGAGGATCAAAGTTAAAGATACTTACCTTGAAGATGAACATGTCAAAACTCCATCTCCCCTTGGCCAAAATATCTTCACAAAAGGTTTTTATTGTTTGTAAGGATCACTAAGAAAGTCCAAAGCATCCAAGACTTTTCCACAAGACAAGATTCTTATCCTAGTAGACACCCTGAGCTGAGACTCCTCAAGTAGAATGGTAGAAGAGCATATTGTAAAGAAGCACAAATGAATAATTTACTCTTACTATCTCTCTAATAATGGTGAAATAAATGTGTTTATATAAATGATTCTAACCCTAGTACTTTTTTAAAGTTTAGCTGACAGGTTAGCCCAATCAAATCTATATCATTATTGACAAAAACAAATTAGGTCTTGGTTTAGGTCATCCAGGGGTAGACCTAGACCCTAAATGATTTTTTTCAATTAGAATACAAGTTTGATGGGACCAACATTGTATCATAAATCATTTAAAATGAGTTTAGGATAGGGAATGGTTAATGAAGGTGGAAAATGACTATAAGAGGATCAAAGATAGGAGTAAAATATTAGTTGCATGTTTTTAGGATATGGTTGGATTAATAATAAGTGTTAGTATATGAAAAAAAATCCCATGAAGCACCAATGGTTTTACCACCCCTTTCTCAGTGCACCCTTTAAGGTGTGCACTCAGAGAGATTGAGACTCGGTAGATTATTATAAGATATAAAGATTCAATAATTGGTAAAGTTTTAAAATATTATGTGTATATAATAGCCTCTCACAGATTCATCTCCAGTGAACTTTCAACCTATAAAATTGATAGTTTAGCCTTTGGACCCATTAGGCAGGACATTTAAACAATTCCTAACGTACAAAAATTCTAATTATAATGAATTAACTAATAAAATGAAATTAAATACTTAAGTTAAATTTCCATGTGTAATTAGTGAAAATGAATTTTTTAAAAAGCAAATTCCCATAAAAATGAGCCCACGATGAAGTCATCGTCCTTAAATTCAAGGAATTGAAAATATCTCCCCTAAATCCTTAAATTCAGAAATGGGGAGACATGTTTAGTAAATGGGATATCTAACCCAAATATTAATTACTTTTCCCATCCTTAACTCAACTAGGAATATTTTAAACTTAACTATAATTAACTCTAACTTAAATACACTTGGTTTAGAGTTAGTTTGTCAGGATATAAATATACTTATTCACCCATTGTTCAACAAGATATTTTTGTGTAATAATATTATGGAAAAATACCTCCAAAGACCCTATTTGTAGTGTTATAATGCTCATTTATTGAGAGAGAGCCAAGCCAAAGCCAAGACCAACATTGATAACGTCACAAGGAGAGATGATGTGAGAAGCACCATTTCCAAATATTATTTGATCACATGAATGAGCACACCCATCCATGGCCAACATAAAAATCTTACTCTCAAGGAAGGTAAATATTATTTACTATCTTCTATTGATAGTTACTTGTATTTTTCTCTTGTTCTTTCAGTTCTAGGCTTGAGGTGTTAGTTTTATTAGTACATTTTTATTTTATTTTAATCATAACATGATAATAATCTCACCTCTTGGATTAATATTCCTTGGTAGGGATGTTTATTTTAATGGTATTTTTGAATAAGAGGCATATTACGCTGATATTTTTGGTGATAAGGAAGCTAACATGATCTATTAGGTTGAGATAACTTCCTCTTTATAGCCACCATTTCATTACCAAATTATTTCATAAGACCCTTTAGGTCACTCAGTTCATTAGATTGGCTAGGAAGAGATATAACTTGATTAGATAGAGATGGAATTGGGGAGAATATGGCCACTTGAAAAGGTTTAATGGGATAAACCTATAGAAAAATAGGCATATAAGGCCTTGGTGCAAGTTTTTTAGTTTGTATAAGGATATTTTATACCCTTATAGCCACATCAAATGAATTTGATAGTATCATTTTACCTTTTGACTTGATCATCACTGATATATCATTATTTAGAAATCTCAAAAATTATAAGAATTCATATTCAAGAGATGGCCTAATCATAGGAGGTATCCTATCACATGTATTTTAGAGCCTAATGTTGAAATCAACCATGAATTCATTAGCACATCTCTCAATGGTAGTCAATTTGTCAACTAGAGAGAGGTGGTCTAATTTTTCCTCAAATTGTTTACAAAGGGCTACTCCTATTAAAATAAACATCCCTACTAATATGCCTCTTATTCAAAACTACCATTATAATAAACATCCCTAACAAAGACATCAAGCCATTACACAATCTATGCCATATATCACTATTGAAATAAGTAATCCCTCCTTTTCCAAATCTATTTTCCCTACTAAAAATAAACTCATTCAAGAGAAAGAATGGTTTACTCCATATAATCAACCCCATAGTCAAGCTTCTTGCCAAAATAGAGTATTGAATCAGGCTTTAGTTGTGTAAGGTATGGCAATGCCTCAACTATAAAAAAATAAAATGTCAAATCAAAGATATCTACATGATGGTCAAAAAAGGTTGATGTTACATTTGTGAATTGGAAAGAAGTATATCATTGTTCTATGAATCAGTAAATGGATATAAATAGGGTGACTAGCCTAATAAAAATTATCATAAGAGTTAAGAGGAGAGAAATAAATGATGATGAGAGGTACCAAAAACTTTTTATTTTTATTATTCACATTTTAAAAATAATAGTGAGACTCTTTTAACCCCAAAAGTATAGGAAAATTACAAAAATCATGTTGTTGGAGATAATGTAATATCTCAAACTTCTCATGCTAAAGAGAACCTATTATGAAGGGGAAACTAAGGGTTAGTGGCACTCCTCTTAAAATCACTAACCAAATGAAGAAGGCACATGTGAGAATATTAATGTGGGAAACTTTAAATATTTTGGGACAAAATTATTTACTCTAATTAGAACTCTCTAACCTTCATATCTTAGTTGGATAAACAAAGAAAAAAATATAGTTCTTATTAATTCTAGATAAACTGTTAAGAGGTACAACCTATTAAAGAGAAGGTATAACCATTCAAGGCTTAAGTGTAGCATAGTAAAGATGGAAAACCTCATCCTTTCTACCTTTCTTTGATCATTTATGATAATCTAGTTCATAATTATATGGTTGATAGTGGTGCTAGCAGTATAGCTATGCCAAAATAGATAGTTGATAAGCTTGGCTTGAAATATGAGCCAAAAATAAAAGGAGTGATACAATTTATGGTACAAATACCAAGATAGTGGTAATAATTAAAGGTTTGTAGTTGACTTTGCATGCTTACCTAGGTATTTTTAATCTTTAAGATGTTATGGTAGTTGATTTTGCATTGTATTTTACATTATGTTTGTCAAGAGACTTCATAATGAAGATTGGAGGCTACCTATATTTGGATTGGTCATATTTATTTTTTAGAACAAGGTATGTTAATAATTTTACTATAAAATTATAACCTATTTCTAAATTTCATATAGAATATTATATGCTAGGTATTGCAAATGTGAATTGTATTATACTTGATTAAGAATAGAATCTAAGTGATCAAGATCGAACCACTCTTCTTGAAGGAATTCTTAATATTTTCATTTATGAGATGGTAAGTGAAAATCATGAGTATGATACTTACAAGCTGATGAAGGAATGTCTATACCAACTCTTGCCAACCCAAGTGAGTCTAGTGAAGGATTATGTAAGTTATCATTTTATGGATTAAGGAATAAGAATGGAGAAAGGGATGGAATGATGATGATTTATCCATCAAATCAAAGGTAATAATCTTCAATAATATTTCAATTTGGTTGTACTTTCAATGTAGCTAAGTATGAAACACTCATACATGGTATCCAATGGGTAATAAAAGTAGGAATAAAAAGCCTACAAGTGTTTGGTGATAGTGATATAGTTGTATATCAGGTTAGAGGTCATAATATAGATTAAAAAAAATTCTTTAATCCATATAAACAATGGGTATGGGATCTAATAAAAGACTTTGAAGCTTTCAACATATAGATTTTCCCAAGTGAGGAAAATAATCATGTTGATTAGTTGGTAGCCACATAAGATCAATTTGACATTTCTAATGATATGAAAAATAAGAAATGTAAATATAAAATCAAGGAAATGGTAATCCCCTCCATCCTGAATAATGTTTTGAGTTGGAAAGTATATGAATATGATAAATAAATAACATGTTTTTTTCAATAGGAGAATGAATTATCTTTTAGAAATCATAATAAATTTTAGCAAAAATATGAAGATCAAATTATCCAATTAAAGATTAAAAAAACTACCCTAAGTACTTGTCACAATAGAGATAATATTCAATAGTGATGACAAAATGAGGGAAGAGAAAGTGAGGATGTCTAAAATGGAAGAAAACTATGAAGGCATTGTCATCTTCAAGGATAAGCTTCTCAAAACTAGAAAAGTATGTTTAAAAAATCAAAGAGAAATATTTGTTGATTTGTGCCAAGAGTTCATTGATGTTTTTTTTCTTAGGAATATAGTAACCTCAAGGGTTTTGATCCATTCTTGTCTCAACATACTGTAGAGATGGAATCTAATGTTAAACCGATAAGACAAAGGCAAAGGCATATTAATCCAAAGATGGAATCTTTGATGAAAAAAGAGTTGACAAAGTTTATTCTATCAAGAAT
Organism: Torreya grandis; assembly: GCA_037957365.1. Classification (NCBI taxonomy): domain Eukaryota; kingdom Viridiplantae; phylum Streptophyta; class Pinopsida; order Cupressales; family Taxaceae; genus Torreya; species Torreya grandis. The sequence goes on along the minus strand of JARHVA010009148.1, from coordinate 224,923 downwards.
GATATTTGCAATAAATAATTCTTCATGGGCTGTAAAATTTTTCAAATGAGGAAAAATAATGGATGAATAAGGTTGAATGTGGATTTTAGATATTGGACCAAGGTTTCCTTGAAGGATCACTACCCTTTTCCATCCATGGAGCAAATTCTACAAATGGTAGTAGGTTTTGAATGGTTTTGTATTCTCTATTTCTATAGTGGGTATAATAGGATTTTATTAAGAGAGGAAAACCAATTAAAAACAACCTTTACCGATAAATGGGGAATGCATGCTTATAGGAGAATGCCCTTTGTATTGCCAAATGTATGTGCTACATTTCAAAGAGCCATGGACATGGCCTTTCAAGGTTTGATAAATGAAATAGTTTTGGTGTATAGAGATGACATAAATATGTTTTCAAAGAATTATAATGATTATTTGAGTCATCTTAGGAATTTTTTTTGAAAGGTGTAGGAAATTTGGGGTCTCTCTCAACCCAAAGAAATCTATTTTTTTAGTCCATGAAGGCAATCTCTTGGGCCATGTTTTTTCAAAGAAAGGATCTAACTTTGATTCTAAAAGGTTAAAATCCATATTATACTTATCAATACCTTAAAACAAAAAAGGATTAAAAATATTTTTGGGTAAAATAATCATTTTATGAAGGTTTATTTCTGATTTTGCAAGTTTATCTTAGCCACTAACAACCATGTTAAAGAAAAGTCACAATTTTAGTTGGAAAAAGAAGGGATGAATAGCTTTAAGGCCATCAAGAAATCAATTTCTCAATAATTTATACTTAGAATTATTTATTTCTCAAAGGATTTTATATTATATGCATTTTGAAGTTAGAGGCTATTTCAACTATGTTGACCCAACATAATGATGAAAAGTTAGAACAACCAATTGCCTTATTTAGACAAGGTTTGAAAGATTATGAGGTGAGGTATAATTTTTGGAAAAAAAAGTATATGAAATTATTATAATTCTAAAAAAAATCATAAATAATTTAAATAAAAACAAGATTCATGTTATGGTACCTAACCCAAGTATCAAGGACTTCTTGTTAAGCAAAGATTTCATTGAGAAGAAGGTTAGTTGGATCACAAAAGTGATGGAATATGATATGGACTTCAAGATAACCAAGATAATAAAATTTAAGGGGATATGTGGATTTATATTTAGAAGAAAATAAGGAGGCTATCCTAATACTTCAATATGAGCCACATGCAGTTTTATATTCATCTCATACAAGTTAGACACAAGAGATGATCCGTTACTTTCATGTGGTCACATTCCCTCAAGATTTAGATGGCACAAAAAGAAAGTATTTTAAATTTAAATATATTCCACTTATCCTTATGTATGGTGTGTTATTCAAAGGAGATATTAATTTTGTTCTTATAAGGTGTGTAGAGATAAATCAGATTGATATATTACTAGAATAGTTCTGTGATGGATTTTTAAGAGGGAACTATTGTCCAAGAATTACAACTATCAAAATCATGAAAGGGGTCTACTTTTTCCCTAGTAAATTCAAGGATTGATATGCATAGGTTAATAGATTTAATAAATGTGCCTTTTCTTTGGTCAAAGATAAGCTTGTGTCCCTCTCTCTTCACTCCATTTTAGTTAAGCAACCATTTGTGTAATGGGGATTGGACTTTATAGGGTAAATTAATCAACCATCAAGATTAGGACATAAGTGGATACTAACTACAATATATTACTTTAACAAGTGGATAGACAATTTATTTGAAATAATAAAATGAGGATAATATTATTAACTTTTATGAATGTATTATAACTAGATTTGGAGTCCCTTCTACCATCATATCAGATAATGCCTTGGCATTAATTGGAACAAAAATAACTAAATAGACTATAATAAATGGAATTAAATTGAGAATATATTTAAATTAATACATTAAAGGTAGTGTAATTACCAAATATACAAATAATAATCTTCTAAATATCATCAAAATAACTTTAGAGGAAAATTAGAGGGCATGGCACACAATGTCAAAATCAGCCTTATAGGCTGATAGGATTACTCCCAAAAGGTCTATTGGCAAATCACCTTACAAGATTATCAATGGAAGAGATGAAATATTACCAATATCCCTTAAATTAACATCCTTAGAGCTCATAAAATATATTGAGATGATGGAATATGGAGCCATGGAAGCAAGATATATAGATTTGATGGAGTTAGAGGATGTAAGAGACCAAGCCATGCACACAATAAAAATTCATAAAACATAAACGAAATGGTGTTTTAACAAGAAATTAGTTTCATGATAATTTAAATAAAGATACCTTGTCCTCAAATGGGATGAGGGTAGACATAAACTAGGTAATTGTTGACGTAGTCAATTACACCCTTAGCAGGAGGTCGAGCTCTTACCTTCCTCACGCAACAATAGAAACTCCCCGCTCAGTTGTGGGACTGGTGAATCTAGAGGGGAGAGTATCTAGACAAGGGCTAGCTCCCTTTGATGCATATTTTATTCCCTAGTTTCTCCTACTACTAACAAAACAAATGTAAAAAGGGGGGGATGAAAAGGGAGAGAGAGATGCTGAAAATAGAACCTAAGCGTAAAAATTGAAAAGGTGATACACCAGAAAAGGTTGATCTGCTCCACTCAAACATACACTTTCCACCAAGAACCAACTCCCATACACTTCATCTGACATGAGAAAACCTTCTACATTAGTGGCCAAGGGTCTGTGGAGATACAGGGAGGAAATAAATACTAGAGGCATTCTGAGACACACTGTAGTAGCCTATCCACATCACCTATACTCCTCTAGAGACACTTCTGATAGACCTATAAAAGGAAACTCAAAGAATGTACCAAACATGCTAAAATCATTCTAAAAAAGCATTAAGAAAATGACTTAACATAGAATCAAGGCATAGACACATACTAAAGATGCAAAACTCAGAATGGAGGTAAAAATGCTGTGTTTTGATTCAAGGTAAAATCTTGGCGAGCTCTATCTTACAAGCTTGAGAGATTTTTGGGTAGAGTTTTGCCTTAAGGCTAAGAGATGGCTCCTTATCAAATGAGAATTTTACAATATATAGAAAGAGGAAGAGAAAATGGTGCTTCTTGGGAAAGATTTTTGGTGCTCTTTTCTGCAAGTGGCCCATGTGCGTTCTGAACCTGGGGAAGAGGAAGTCACTATTACTGATGTCATTCTTCTAGAAGCGGCCTGCTGGAACCATGCTATACAATCACCAAAATTGACTTTGGCATTCAAACATTAATGTAAGAACATGGTCGTGCCTCTTTTTTGAAAAGAAACTATATTTTGTCCCCTCATCAATGCCAACTGGAGAAAACAGGCTACATCGCTCGTCTAGCAATAACTCACCTTCCCTTTGCCACTTGGATGCTTTGTCTTTTCTGCTCCTTGTCTTCTTCCTACTCTTTCAGCTCTCAAGGTTGATCTTTTGGTGGGTCACTATGTTCCCTGGGCTCTTTTCATGGTTGGCACTCAGGCAGTTCAAAACAAATGATTATTTCATAGCTTTAAATTTGACATCCTCAAGCCCATCGCCCTTGGACTCTACTTCAGCTTCTTGCTTTGCCCTTTTCTTTAGATTCTCTTCTTAGCACCTTCTCAAAGGGAAGGTGACCCTTTAGCCTTTGGAAAGTGCCCCTTCACTTTGGCTGAGAGTCTCCTACAAGGGCACTTTCCCTTCGGGGGCCTTTGGCTCTTTGGCAGGTTCCTCCGGGTTTCCATAGACTTTTTGTCCACAGACAATTTTTGTAGACTTTTTGTCTACAGACATTTTCCCATAGACTTATTTGTCCATGGATAGTTTGCTTCAAGATTTTTTCCTATAGACAAAAAGTCCACAAGAGTTGGCCACTTTGAAATACTTCAAGCTTTTTACTTTGAACCGATGGCCTTTTTGAACCGAGCTTCCCCTAAATTCCTTCGGGCCTTTTGTCTGAAGGAATTCCTTCAGACAAAAAGTTTGAAATAATTTGGCCTATCGCTTAAGTCTTTTGCACTTTGAAAAAATCCTTCAGCCCTTTAAAATGTTCTCTACCCTCTGCAAGGGATTTTGGATCTTAAACTGCCCTCCACAAGGGCTTTTATACCTTCGACTATCGGATGCTTCATTGAACCAACCCATTGAGCCAAAATTGGTTCAACAGTTCAACGGTTCAACACTACGCACCGAGCCAATTGAACTGTTTGCTTTGAACTTCTCTTGAATTCCTTCTATTGAACCTAACATTGAACCAATGCCTTGAACCACTCATTAAACCAATTCAATGGTTCAATGCTATACATCGAGCTCCTTGAACCGTTCAATGAACTGAATGCTGCTTGAACAAAAAGCTACCAAACCAACTGAATTGAACTAGCATGATGAACCTTATGTTGAACTTTGCCGATTGAACCAAAATGGTTGAACCAAGCCATTAAACTAATCCTTTAAACCAGTTCAATGGTTCAAAGCTATGCATGATGAACCTGTCGATTGTACTCAGGCCGATTAAACTAGGCATTGCACCAAGTGTGTTGAACCAATGTTGAAGCATTGAATTTGAGTGATGAACCAAAGCTCGATAGACTTGTGTAACCTGAAAATGATTGGCTTTGAATAGCAAGGGAAGAAGGGGATTGATTTTGGCTTATAGGGCCAAAAATGGTCAACAAATTGGTGACTCCCAGGGGAAGCATGCCTACTATGCGTAGAGACCAGTTGTCTTGTAGTCCATTGGGCACAGGGTCAGAATGCATCTTTGAAGAAAGGTAGTAATATCCCCAAAGATCCAAGAATCAAACATGAAGCTTTTACCCCACACACAAAGGAAAACACACACAATGCTAAAAACACTACTTGTGCAACTGCACTTAGGGAAAATAGGAAAAGAAATTGAAAACAAACTACTATATACAACTAACCAGGAATATTTGCCTCCCTCCTGGATCAAAGGGAAAACTTATTAAGTCCCCTTCTTGGCAAGAATACTTATGGTGCCATGTAAGTAGCTGAATGAAAAAGAGAGTTGGTGACCTACTCCTCTTGCCTGTCACCTGGATTGGCTTGCATCCAAGTGGATTAGATTCAGACATGCTTCCAACATATGTGTACTCTACTTGTTCTTGGAAGCTTGTTGAATGCCGATCCTTCATGCTAGTGTATTTCACCAAGAAATCAATGTTTGATGGCTCATCACCATAAACCCTTTGATTGGTACAGTCTCTTTGCAATGCATCATTGTCTGACTTATTTCCTTCTACTTCATTGAAGGCTCTGTCAGACTCATCTTCTACTTCTTCCTAGACTTCTTAAACAAGAGCAATAGTTGTGATGTCTGAAATGGAATCACATAATGATTGTTCATCCCATAGAACATCACCTCTTTGTTCAAAGCTTTCTTCTTCAAGGCCTTCCTCCAGGAAGATAAACCTCTCCTTTTCCTCCTCAAAGATCAGGATCTCTATATGTTCCAAGGTATCCTCCTAATCCTCCTCCAACATAAGCTCCTCAGCATAGTCATCCTCCTCATCAAAGCAATAAGAAAGTTCATTGAACAAGGGGGAAGAGAGCTCACCATGCTTTTGTTCCTCCTTGTATTGATAGAACATTTGCATATATGCAAGACCTGCATCTTCTCCATTTCCAATGAGGTCTTCACAAGGAGCCTCCATGATGATTCTACCTTCATTGTCACTCATGATATCCCCTTGGGAAACTATATATTGGATCTTCTGATCCTCACTCATCTCCTGCAGAACAGGTTCCTCCTTGAGAAGGGGTGAAGTGGAAAAACCGTGTGGAAGAGGAGGCAGTCCTTGAGCTAGAATCGAATGATTCTCCTCCTTCCACATAGCTAGAACTTCATTAATATCAAGTGTGCCCTGATAGCTCTCTTGGAAGTGTGTATATGGGGTGTGTTCAAACATAAAATGTGTCATTGGGTCTGAACCATCCATCACATGTTAGTTGAGGAATCTCTCTCTAAATTCCAACTCTACAATTCTCTTGGCCATATCCTCTTGGAAGAAACTTTCTTGGATATCACCACCATCATCATCAGTAGGAGCAACCTCAGGTTCTTCAAGGTTTTGAAAAAAACCTTCCTTTTCCTCCTTCCTGCCCCATGATTCTATTGTTTTCCCCCAGTTCAGGATCTCATAATTGGAATTTTGATCCTATGAATAGGTAGCAACTTTGTTTTCTCCAAGGTCCTAGAGCTCCTCCACAAGGTCTAGAAGTTTGAACTCTCTTTCATGGAGCAACCTCATCCTAGCGTCTACATCTTCAATTTGTTTGGCTAGATTATCCTGAAAGAGTCTTTCTTGGAGGTCACCAACATCATCATGTTGAGTAAGAACAATTTCAAGAGAGATGTGCTGGTTCATAATATTCCCCCCAATGGAAGATTCAAAATATAAGGATTTGAGAAGATTGATCTCCATGGGGGGTTGCTCTGATGCCCTTTGATGTTGGAAAGCTAGGCGCATGAGATTGGGAGCAGATTCATCAAATGAGTTGGAGTGAGCGAATGCTATTTGATAAAAAGGATTTAGTGCACAAGAGGGGGATTTATTCAGAATAAGAGGGGGTACATAAGGCTGATTTCCTTGAATAAATGGATTTCTCCATTTTGCTACCTCCTCCTCCATGGATTTCAAGGCTTGAGCTTGCCTAAACAAACTCTCCTCTCTATATATCAGCTCCTGTTGATGTCTGTATTGCTCCTCTAGTCTATCAATCTCCAGTGCCACTTCCTTTATCATTTTAGGGCAACTAGGAGAGCTACTTGAGGGGATTACATAAATATTTGGAGCCTGATCATAGTCATATGAAGGAATATAAGGTACATGATTTTGTGCAAAAGAATTATACATACAAAAAATTATTTCTCATGGCACCAGGCTACTTAACCAGTTGATTCAACTCAGAGTCACCATTGGTGTTGATGCAAAAACCTCGAAAGGTTGGTTGGTTGAAGAACACACCAAAAATTCTTCAACTCTTTGGATGAAACCTATCCTAGTTGGTCCCACTAGGTGTGCCAAAAATTGTTGATGTAGTGGATTTCACCCTTTGCAGGAGGCTGAGCTCTTGTCTTCTTCACGCAACAATGGAAACTCCCCTCTCACCTGTGGGACTAGTGAAGCTAGAGGGGAAAGTCTCTAGATAAGGGCTAGCTCCCTTTGATGCATATTTTAGGCCCTAGTTTCTCCTACTGCTAACAAACAAATGTAAAAAGGGGGATGAAAAGGGAGAGAGAGATGCTGAAAATAGAACCTAAGCCTAAAAATTGAAAAGGTGATACACCAGAAAAGGTTGATCTACTCTGCCCAAACATACACTTTCCATTGAGAACCAGCTCCCATACACCTCATCTAACATGAGAAAACCTTCTACATCAGTTGCTAGGGGTCCATGGAGATATAGGGAGGAAATAAATACTAGAGGTGTTCTGAGACACACTGTAGCAACCTATCCACTTCACCTATACTCCTCTAGAGACACTTTTGACAAACCTATAAAAGGAAACTCAAAGAATGCACCAGACATGCTGAAATCATTCTACAAAAGCATTAATAAAATGACTTAACATAGAATCAAGGCATATACACATACTAAAGATACAAAACTCAGAATGGAGGTAAAAATGCTATGTTTTGATTCAGGATAAAATCTTGGTGAGCTCTACCTTACAAGCTTGAGAGATTTTTGGGCAAAGTTTTGCCTTAAGGCTAAGAGATGGATCCTTCTCAAATGAGAATTTTATAATATATAGAAAGAGGAAGAGAAAATGGTGCTTCTTGGGAAAGATTTTTGGTGCTCTTTTCTGCAAGTGGCCCATGTGCATTCTAAACCTTGGGAAGAGGAATTCACTATTACTGATGTCATTCTTCTAGAAGAGGCCTGCTAGAACCATACTGTACAATTGCCAAAATTGACTTTGGCATTCAAACATTGATGTAAGAACATGGCCATGCCTCTTTTCTATAAACAAACTATAGTTTGTCCCCTCATGAATGCCAACTGGAGAAAATAGGCTACGCCACTCATCTGGCATTAACTCGCCTTCCCTTTGCCACTTGGATGCTTTGTCTTTTCTGCTCCTTGTCTTCTTCTTGCTCTTTTAGCCCTCGAGGATGATCTTTTGGTGGGTCACTGAGTTCTTTGGGCTCTTTTCATGGTTGGCACTCAGGCAGTTCAAAACAAATAGTTGTTTCATAGCTTTAAATTTGATGTCCTCAGGCCTGTCACCCTTGGACTCTCCTTCAGCTTCATGCTTTGCCCTTTTCTATGGATTATCTTCTTTGCACATTCCCAAAGGGAAGGTGACCCTTTAGCCTTTGGAAAGTGCCCCTTCACTTTGGCTGAGAGTCCCCCACAAGGGCACCTACCCTTCGGGGGCCTTCGGCTTTGGTGGGTTCCTCTGGGTTTCTATGGAATTTTTGTTCACAGATAATTTCTACGGAATTTTTGTCTACAGACATTTTCTCGTGGACTTATTTGTCTACAGACAGTTTGCTTCGAGCTTTTTGCTTGTGAACAAAAATTCCATGAGAATTGGCCACTTTGAAATACTTCAGGATTTTTACTTTGAATCGACAACCTTTTTGAACTGAGCTTCCCTCAAATTCCTTTGGACCTTTTGTCCGAAGGAATTCCTTTGGACAAAAAGTCCAAAAGAATTCAGCCTATCGCTTAAGTCTTTTGCACTTTGAAAAAATCCTTCAGCCCTTTGAAATGTTCTCTACCCTCCATAAGGGCTTTTGGATCTTGAAATACCCTCTGCAAGGGCTTTTAGACCTTTAGCTGTCAGACACTTCATTGAACCAACCCATTAAACCAAAATTGGTTCAACGGTTCAATGTTGCACACCGAGCCGATTGAACTGTTTGCTTTGAACTTCTCCCAAATTCCTTCCATTGAACCTAATGTTAAACCAATGCCTTGAACCACTCATTGAATTAGTTCAATGGTTGAATGTTGCATGCCGAGCCCCTTGAACCATTCGATGAACCAAATGTCACTTGAATAAAAAGCCACTAAAATAGCTAAATTAAACTAGTGTGATGAACCTTGCATTGAACTTTGCCGATTGAACCGAAATGGTTGAACCAAGCCATTAAACTAATCCTTTGAACTAGTTTAATGGTTTAAAGCTACGCATCGATGAACCTGCTGATTGCACTCAGGCTGATTGAACTAGGTGTTGCACCAAGTGCATTGAACCAACGCTGAAGTGTTGAACTTGAGCGATGAACCAAAGCTCGATAGAGTTGTGCAACCTAAAAATGACTAGCTTCAAATAGCAAGGGAAGAAGGGGACTAGTTTTGGCATGTAGGGCCAAAAATGGTCAATAGTAATCATACCAAATTTGACATAATATGGAGTTCTCCTTATGTCATTTTCAGTTATAAATCATGTAATGCATTTTAGGTTTCAAAATTAAATGGGCAGGAGATACTAATCCCAACCAATGGGATAGTTATCAAGTAATTTTATTGAGGTGAAATTTCATCTTCTATATGGTAGTGTTATATTTCACTTTCCTCTAAGTTTTTTTTGTGCACCAAATTTTAGTTTCAAGCAATATTACCAAAACTATCAATAACACCTAAAACTTAATATCACTAATAGGAGTGGATAAAGAAGGTAAATCAAAATGAATAGCACATTATTACATCATTTTTACCTCTTTATAACTCCATTCTAAGATTTTCACTTGAATTATTTGATGCCAAAACTTGAATTGTTGGATTTCTTAATGAACTCCTGAAAATGGCTTCCAGTACTTGTGTGAAGTGGATAATGTCTTGGATGAGAGCTAGAAGGCTATTATGAATGCAATGGGATTTGTAAATATGAGATCTTGATGGCTTGATAGATGATTTTTTCATTAGTTTTAGGTAAGGCTTGGTTTTATAGGCAAGGAGGGAAAGATCAATAGTCCAAATTCAAATTTGGGCCATTGGTATTAAGGGCTAAGGAATTTCCATGGAATTTTAAATTCAATTGAAATCTATAGAATTAGAGAATTATAGATAATGGGGATAGATTGGGGAATATCTATAGAATCATCCAATTCTAGAAATCTCCCCATAGGGTTTAGGGTTTGATGAGAAGCTAAGATAGGGTGGTGGGTGGGTAGGTAGATTATTTTGGAATTTTAAATTAGATAATTGGTTTAGGGGGTAGGTTATTAGATAATATGTCTTATTAGGGGCTTAATGAGAGAATTAATTAGTTTTAGGATGGGATAAAGTTCTATGGGTTGTTATAATATTAATCAATTTAGCTAGGAAATATATAATTTATATTAAATTAGCAAAAAATAATGGTATTAGTATATTTAGCGAGGTGAGAATAATTTAGTGGATACATTTTGCCCATATTTGAAAGGGTGTTTAAAGTAGAAGGGGTAATGGTATTTCAAAGAAAAAACCCTGATGTTAGATAGTGCCAATTCTTAGTAGGATATGGTGGCCCCTTGAGGGATCATGTGGGGATAAAATTAACTCAGATGGTCACTTAAACAAGAATCCTAGGGTGGGATAAGACTCATATCTATATAGGGTTGGGATGCCTCAATTGAATGAATAGATGACTCAAAAGTGATGATAATAAAGTATCTCAAGTGATAGGTTCTAGACAAATGAGGAATGTCTAGAAAGTGCCTTAATTGTCAAAGTGACTTTAATTAAATAAGATGGGTTCAAGCTAATGGATAAGTCCTGTATCAAGGATGCATGCTAAGGGAAGCTTTAAGGGGGATAATAGTGATAAGGGATATTGATTAGTGATAAAGAGATACTTTTTGTAAGATTTAAGGCTTGAAAATGATATGTGATCATTAAGTGACTAGTCTAGAGATAAGAAAGTGATGAGGGATGAATGGTGGTCAAGTTATCCTTGGCCCCAAAAGGTGAGACTAGATGTTGCCTACATAGTATTAAAAGACCTCAAGCTAATGTAGTTCTAGATGTAAGATAAGATGGATGTTAAGGGGTTGGAAATTTCCTACCATAGATAATGGTAGAGGATAGTAAATGTTAACTAAATTAGGATATGTGTATAATTAGACAATATTGGGGATAATGGATTTTAGTAACAGGGTGCTAGGGGGAAGGGGGTCATATAGGACAAAAGAGCTATATTTAGGTCATTTTCACTTATTAAATTTTGAGATTTGAGCTTTGAGATGAAACCATGGATAGGCTACACTGAGCTTCCCATCATGGTGAGAGAGTTTGGGAGCACTAGAGAGATGCTGATGTTGGACTTATGGTGAGTAAAATGACCTTAGATCTATGATTTTTGTGATTTTAGTTAGTTTTTATAGAGTTTTAGGTGGATTTTGTAGAAAAATATGCCATCCAACTTAGCTTGGCAATATCATGACTGGTGGTTTTTCCCTAAGTTTTGATATTACCATCACGAGTTACGAGATTAAATGGGTGAATTACAATATTGCAATACCATAGGTAGAAAATTATGGTGTTGCAATACTAAAATAGGGGAAAAAAGGTATTATGATATTCTAACTATAGAGTCATGGATTTGCAATCTTGTTATTATCAAGTCACAGGTTTTTCAATACCATGAATATGATTGCTTCACAAGTAGTGGTATTATGAGGGGTAGGAAAAATGTGTAAGTGATGAGTTAGATGAATTAGGTTAGATGGATTTAGGGTTTTAAGCTAGTAAATCAGGTTTATGGGTTGGGTGAATAGGTGAGTTGGATAAGTTATATGAATAGGATGAAGTTAGTTGGTTGAGTAGGTCAATTTTAGGTCAATTTTCATATTCAAGGTATAAGGATCTAGGGTAATTTGGGTAGGATTGATGAGATAGGGGTTAGGCTAGGATGATGATATTGATGGGATTTTAGATACAAGTGTTTTAGATAAATTAGGTGTAGGGATTTGGATGGTGAGGCTATATGAGTGAGGATATAATTTTGATTATGGGGATAGTGATAGGTAGATGGTGATTAGTACAAGAAGATTTAGGTGTGATGGCATCATGACTATGACATCCAAAGGTGTTATATGAGATATGGTGGGTGATAATAGAGGAGTTTGGGGTACTATATCTATTAGTATTACATTATGTGGTGATTATGCCTCTAATTCATATAGATTGAGCTTTGATCATAACATTAGTGGAGGCATAACACTCAAAGATGAGTACTTTCCACTTTATTACTAGGGAGATGATAGTGACACTTGAGGATGTGTATAGGATACTTCATCTACCCATTCATAAAGATATGATCTATTGAATGGTATGCACATTGGCTTAGATACTATAACAACTAGGTGGGTGTTAATAGATAGTTGTGAAAGATCGATGCATTGATATTGATAGGTGCCGATGTGAGGGTACATTGAATAGATTAAAACTAGTAGTCATGGCTCTTATTTATGACATTATCCTACTAGATAAGAGTGGATAGTAGTTTCATATTATATTAGGAGATTTAGTTTTAGACATGATCCATGATCATCAATTATTTCCTTGGGGACCAGTTGTCCTAGCAAACTTATATAGGGAACTACACCTAGGTGCATATAGGAGTGTACAGGGTTTTAGACCATCATTGTTCTTATAGATACAGAGCTAGGAGCACATTTATATCTAAAAACCATTAGGTAGAATTTCAAGGCTTGATCTTGGGAATCCTATGTTCGTTTGATGGTGTATGGTATTAGGAATATAGCTAGGCCATGCAGAAGAGATGTGATACTATAGAGGTTTTTTACATTTTACACCCTAGGCACATTACATGGATACCCTATAAAGGGATTAAATTTGGATAGGTTGATGAGGTACTGACACATTATATGCTTAAAACATGTTAGATGATGGGATAATGGGATTATATTATCAAGAGATATCATCTGGATCATGTACAACATCAATTTGTTTATATTCAGGACATGTAAGGCCTAGAGCATTCATTTACATGTAGTGAGTGGGAGAGGATGAAGTGGGGGATACTTATAGATATGGGGGATGATCGTATAGAGTATGAGAGTCTTTCAACCTGTAGACACCGAAATCGTGTCTAACCCTTGGTCATCCTCCCCCTTGGTCCATTCTTAACCCATTCCTAAACCATGCACTTACTAATTTAAAAATAATAATTTATTATTAATATCCTCCCCTTTGACACATCACCTATAACGCCTCATCTGACACCTCGCCTTGGACTATTTCCCACCCTATGACTCACCCAAGACCTATTCCTACTTCTTTCTAACTGCCTAACCAACTCTCATGCGTATTTAGCCCAACCTTTGACAATTCTCCAATGGATAGTGTACTTGGCAGATGGAGAAGGGGCTTGGTGGCTCTTTTACTCATTCTCCACCCACCGACATTGGTCAAATTTCGACTGATGCCGGTGGGATTGCCGATGTCAGTTTTACTTAATCACAAATCACAACCTTTGATGGGGCTAATCAGAAATCGTTAATCTCTGGAGCTAATCACGAATCTCAAAACTTCTTCCGGCAAAACAAAGTTCTCATGTGCTCTTACTTTCCAGTGCTCTGGCTTCTTGTTTTATTATAGGGATCAGCATTATTGATAGCATTTTCTAGGCACTGAGGTCTTGCATCAGACATTCTGCATAGGGATTGCCTGATATCTCCATCACCAGCAGCAACAAAAACACAGCTTTTGCACCTTTGCTAACCCGTGTCACAGCTAAGTATTTGTACTATTTTTATTTCTATTTCATTTCAAATATATTAGCATTATGTCTACTATCTATTCCAAGCATCCTTGACCCCACCTTCTCTATTCTTCCTGGAGAGGCTGAAAAGCCTTCTCTCACCTCTTATTCCCTTTTCTTTGCCTCTGACACCCGTTTAGTCTCTCTTTAGACAAACACCCTCTGTCCAATCAATTCAATACTCCCTATCACTAGACCAGACTAGACCCGAATCCTTATATCCCTGTCCGCCTGTTGGTCTCCTCTATCCCTCTGTCCCTTTTGACATTTTTTCCATTGTCCCAAAACTCTACACATACTCCCAGACCATTAACCAAAACCAGACTCTCAGACCTAGACCCCTAGATCATTCAACCAAGCCCAAAACTCTATCTCAGACCTATCCATAGACCAAAATCCTGTTTAGAACTCATCCAAAGACTATTGCCCCAACCGACGCCGGTCACTTCCCCAACTGACATCAGTAGAATAACCGACCTCGGTAGACTTACAACCGACACCGGTAGGACCACCGACACCGGCGACTGTAACTAGGCCGACAACAACATTCAGGTAAGCATTTGCTTCCACTTTTCATTTTGTCTTTATCATTTTTAGTCTTTTATCTTTCTGTCCTTTATCAGACATCTTTTTATTAATCAGTGGGTTGACGTTCCTCAAGCTTTTGCTTCTGGGATCAAGCTTTTGCTTGGCAACCCACCATCTCCTTATCTAACGCCTTCTTTGTATTAGTCTCTTTCTTTTGCAGGTGTCATTCCTCCATAGCCAAAGAGGAGTTCTCACTTCGTTTGGATTATGGTGTGAAAAACTATATCTAGGTACATACAAGCCTTGACTATTCTTCTTAGTTTCTAAATTCTCTCTTTGAATGTAGAAAGCGAAAATAGCATAGAAACACACCCATTTAGTGGGATTTTTACATACCCATTCTAGATCCTAGTTTTATAATAACCTACATAGTATGGTGGTGGCCTTATATACTAATTAGATTAAAATGGCCTCAAGTGGTGGTTAAGAAAGGTAAAGTGAGGAGAGTGCTTCAAGAACAAGCTAAGATATAGATGAGGGTGAGGTAGAGGAGATATATTCCTACATAGGGGAGACAAGTGGGAGGGGATGATGGCCTAGATGCTATAGAGGCAGATAGGGGAGATGGTGATTAGGTAGTAGTAGTAGTGCAAGTGGGGTCTCATGTTCATACATAATTAAGACCATAAGTATATGGATTAGCCCAGCCACAGACATAGGTAGATAGTAGTAGTGGTGGTGTAGGTCCATCTCAAACACCAAAAATAGAGGAGGATGAGTCCTTGATTACCTGATTACAAGGTGAGATTCAAGCACATTTATTAGAGAGTAAAAGTATTACATGTGAGTGAGACTAGCTATAGGACCATCTTCAAAGTATGACTACATAGGGGGATAATTAGTTGATAAAGGAATAATGATATATTGTTGTGTTTTAGGCATATATTTATTAAATGGATGTGAAATTGGCTCAAATATAGACACAAGTTACTACCTTGTAGTCATAGGTTATTCAATGAGATATGTAGCTCACCCAGGCTCATGGATAGGTCACCATCTTATAAGTTTAGGTTATAAGTTTATAAGGATATGTGGAATTTCTATAGGATCATATTCATATTTTAATTATATAGGTATTAGCGGTGGAGAGAGATAGAGATGAGGTTGATGAGGCCCTAAGCAGGTAGGACATGATGGGGGTGATGGAGTGTATTTTGTTACTTACATGTGAGGGTCAGTACTACCAAACATTGTACAAAGATATAGTTTTAGAGGATCATCATGTTATATCTTTTTATGCTAGCTAACCATCTATTAAATATCCTTCCTAAGGAGGTCAAGGACCACTAGGGATACTAGGGATACCAAGGCCAAAACCATGATTGTGTGTGTGTAGGGGATTTTTTATCACTAGTTCATTCTTTCCCTATGGGCTCTACATGTTTGTATGATATATTTTGATATAGATTCTATGTAGATATTGTATTATAGACATTTGATATATATGATGAGGATTTATGGTAATAAATGTATAGATGTTGTTTATTGTTGTTATGTTTCTGGATATAAGATGCATTTACTATTCATATGATGATAACATTGATTTATATATACATGTTTTGATTATATTTAAATGTTATATATTTTATTAATATCTATGTCATGATGTATGCATTGATGTATATTATAGATGAATCTTAGCATTTTATTGGTAATGTGATGATAGATAGATATTTTATATGTGTTTTGACTATCATGGATGATGTTGTATATGGGATATTGGTTTAATTTTATGGATTGTATTATATGATATGATGGATATATGGTTACATTTTAATAATGGTGATGTGATAAAATTGAATTCATGGGGTAGATATGGCATAAATAAATTAATCCCCTATTTTTTTCATTTCATCCTTAGTGTTTATGGTAGAGATCGTCTTACACCATGGAGGTAAGGTTGTAGTGAGATGGGTTTAGGTTTAGACTTTAGGTGAATGTAGTTATGATGGGCATTGGTTAGGATAGGACTAGTTTTAGAAGCTGTCAAGATGTAAATATATGCAATATTTTATTAATATTGCATCATGTAACTATATGTTAGGGACATGACAAGTTCAAGACCACATTAGTTCAGATGTGTGGTGGAACTCTATTTAAAATATGACCTTTATCAAATAAATATTAAGGGGTCACTCGTTCCATCCTCATTCCAAAATATCTTCATGAGAACAAACTTAACTATTAAAACACATTAATATGTACATAAAAATAATTCTCACATACATGTTCACAAAAACACACATGACAATCAATTATAATATAAATTAAAAATGACAAGGTCTAATGGGGTTATTTACATGAATGATAAAGTGATTAAATACAATTATATTTAATAGATCTAGAGATAATGCAAGGACCATATATATAGGATAGGTAGCATCCAAAATTTTGTCCATGATGAAATTCCATCTAGGTTATGAGATGGGGGTCATCATGACCTTTCAGGCATTGGTGACACAATGTATGCTAAAAGCCTTTAGAAAGAGAACTTTATTCTTTTGTGACCCTCCATAATGATGATTAATAGTGGGAAGGTGTGGACCTGAGGCTTAGTGATAAAAATGAGTGGGGATGGGAGGATGAATTGAGGCTAAAAAGGAGACACACATGTCAAAGAGGATTTACAAAGGTATGATAGTAATCATATGGATATGGATAGGACTTGAGGATATGTAAGCCTAGTATGGATAAACAATTTCATAGAATCCTCTAACAAATAATTTTGATCAGTCATGTCCTTTTCTCTTATTGAAGTAATTATGTTGCATTACTATTGAAGATCTTATAATGGATTCTCACTAGTGATACCAAGGTCAAGGTTATTTTACCATGATGTTGGGAATTGATTTTCATCATGATACTTGCCCAAGGTGTCAGTGAACTAGTTTTCACCATTAGAGGAATTTATTATTATTATTATTATTATTATTATTATTATTATTATTATTATTATTATTATTATTATTATTACTATTATTATTATTATCAGTATTATTATTATTATTATTATCAGTATTATTATTATTATTATTATTATTATTATTATTATTATTATTATTATTATTATTATTTGTTATAAGATTGGTGAGGTGATGTGATGGGTGGACGAGCTAGATATGGGGTATCCCATAGATGGAAGATGATGAAAGCTTATTCAGGTGTAGAAATGATTCAGATGTATGATATTCATGAGATATTTTAGTTCTTCTCCATCAACTGTGGCCAGTTTATATGCTCTTGAGCCAAAATTGGAAATAATGATATAGGGACCTAACTAATTAGCTTCAAATTTCCCCTTTTTATCTCTTTTTCAATTAATTTTTTTATTTTCTGTTAGGACTAGGTCACCAACTTTGAACTCCCTAGACTAGATCTTTTTATGGTACTATACCTTGATCATATTATGATATGCTTAGCGGTGATCTAAAGCCTTCTAATGATTTTCATTAAGGATTTATAGTTTTTACATGAGATTATGATTAGTAATAATGCTTCTTAGTGATATTCAAAGAGAGGGTCATTCTAATTCTATTGGAAAAATTATTTTGGTCCAATAAACCAAGGCATATAGAGTTTCCCTAGTAGGTGTGTGGGCACTAGTATAATAAGAACACAATGTGGGATACAGTTGAATGTGCCAATTTATACCTACAAGATTAATTATCTTCTTCAATATTTTGATAAGGTCTTATTGGTTTCTTCTTCTTATCCATTGCCTTAGGGGTAATATGGGGAAGAGAAATACTACATGAGGTGATATTTTTGACATAGGGCCTCAACTTCCTGATTCTTAAATGATTTGTCATTATCTGAGATGATGTTGGTGGGTATGACAAAAGGAAAAATAATATAATTGAGAATAAAGTTAAGTATTTGAAGGCCCATTGTAGAAGTAAGCGGTATTTCCTCTACCCATTTGGTAAAATACTTCATTGCTGTGATAATGAATTTGTGCCCATCAGATGAATTAGGATTTATCTTTCTAATTGAATGAAGGCCCCATGTATAAAAAGGACTTGGATTCATAATATGTTGTAACTTTTATGTGGGTGTGTGAATGATTTTCTATGTTTCTAATAGGACACACATTTTCACACATATTGGCAAGAGCCTTATTCCATCATTGACCAATAATAGCCAGTTCAAAGGAGCTTTATGAATAGGGCCATTCCATTGATGTGTCCACCATAGATACCATCATGAACTTATTTTATCACTTGAGAAGCCTTTTTTGATGTCAAACACCTCAATAGGGTTCCATCGTAGAATTGTCAATAAAACATGCTACCAAGGATGGTGTAATGGGAAGTGTAGTGGATAAAGGCTTTACAATAGTGATAGTTGACATTGGGGGGAGGATGTTTCCATGGAGGTACTTGTAGATTTCATGGTACCATGGGAACCTAGGATCATTAATTTCATAAATTGAAAGGGATTCAGTGATTGATGATTTGGAATGATTAGATGCTCAATCAAAAAGTTACCTTCCAAAATGTCTCCAGGGAGGTTAATCAGTGAGCCAATAGTAGCCATGGAATAAAATTATTTATTTATTCCTCATAGAACTTGTGAAAATGTTATAGAATAAAAATTTGACTTTAACTAATCCACTAGTTGTTATAAGGAAGCAATTTTTCATTCTTTATTTGGAATTCATCATTGACCTATCTGATGACCAGCTACAAGTAACTAAATATTTATAGGTGTTGGATGTTCCATTGAATATCTAGGTGTAGGCTAGATATTAAAGATTAATAATCTAATTTATTATTGGTGTATGGGTAGGCAAGGCAAAAATATTTTGGGATAAGGTCACTTTATGGAGTGACCAAGAGTATGCCTGTCACTGACCCATGTGTGGTGAATGAGCCATCAAAGTATAGTTTCTAGCTATTGGATTGTGAAGTATTAATTATGTACTCATATAAGAATTTGGTTACAAGGGGATAAATCACTTCCAATGATGAATTTTTTATTTAATATATGATAACCTTTCCTTTTATGGATTTTTGATGGACATATTCAATGTCAAATTCACTGAGCAACATTATCCATTTTACCATTCTAGTTATTAGAGCTAATTTGGACAATAAATATTCAAGGGATACACTTTAGTAATGAATTATACTTTATTATTAAACATGTAGTTCTAGAGCTTTTGTGATGAAAAAACCATGGCTAAGCATGCCTTTTCAATAGGAGTAAAATTTAGCTCATATGATATCAATGTGCAACTAAGATAGTAGATGGCCTACTCCTTACCCTAATAATTATGTTGTGTGAGAAGGGAAATAATTGCACATGGGTTGGATGAAATATGTAGGAGAAAAGGTATTATTAAGATGGGTGGTGAAATTACAAGTGTATTAACTAGATATTGTTGAAAAATTTCAAGGCTTGATGGCATTCTGAATTCCAATGGAAGGTAGTCCCCTTATTTAGTAGATGAGTAAAGAGGTGACACTTATCTATAAGATGAGAGATGAAACATAATATGGCTTTGAGATTACCTTGAAAACTTTAGAGCTACTTAAGATTATGAGGTGGAGGAAGTTCTATGATTGTTTTGACCTTTGTTGGATATAATTCTATGTCTCTTCATGAAACTATGAATCTTAATAGTTTTCCTAAGGTGACTCCAAATAAACATTTCCTTGGATGCAAATTGACTTTATACTCTCAAAATATTTAATAAATCCTTCTTAGAATTGCATGGTGTTCTAATCTTAAATGGGACTTCCCAAAAATATCATCTACATAATCCTTAGCAATGTCATGCATCATATCATGAAATATGATGGTCATAGCCCATTGATAGGTTTCCCCTAAGGTTTTAAGACCAACCAACATGAATTTATAATAAAATGTTCCACATGGAGTAATAAAATCCATTTTATGTTGGTCCTCAAGTGCATCTTGATTTGATTATAACCTAAGAAACCATCCATGAGGTAGAGCATTTAATATCCTACTATCAAGCCTATAATCATGTCAATATTAGGGAGGAGGAAGTCATATTTTGGAACTTCCTTATTTATATCCTAAAAGTATATACAAATTATGATTTTGCCTTGCATTTTAGACACATGAAAAATATTAGAAATCCAATCTGAATAATCTATTGGGTTAATAAATCCATCTTCCAATAATTTTTGCATTTCATCCTTGACTAACAATGCCACCTTGGGATGCATCTTTCATAATTTTAGTTTTATGAGTTTCATACTTGAATGCATAACTATGTGGTGTAATACCAATGAGGGGTCTAACCCTAGCATGTCAACATAACTCCATGCAAATATACCAGTAAATTCTTTCAACAACTCAATAATGATTTTGCATTCCTTTTGTGTAAAAGTTGCCCTTATTTCACTATTTTAGGATGTTTATCAGTCCCAATGTTAAATTATATCATCTCCTCAATAAGTGAGGGTGATTTATCTTTCAATTAAGGTGGTAATGATATTTTTGGAACATCAGAAGCAAATAATTCTAGAAGTTTAGTATCTTTGTCAAAATATTCTTCTAATGTAAATGAGTTGTTTGGGAGTTCATCTAGATCTTTGGAAGGTTCTTCTTCTTTGGAGTCTTCTTCATCACTTTTATCATGGCATTTTTTGTTCCCCAAAATATGAATATTAGCAAAGATTCATAGAAAAACCCTTTTTATGATCATCAGATGGCATGAAATCTCTAGATCCCATGTATTTGAAAATGGCCTCATCATTTTGAAACATGTTAAAGGAGGGATCTTTTTTTTATTCTCAATATATAAGGGATGAATAACAGAGGGAAATATCAATGGTGGAGATGGTGGCATCAAGTAAATGGTTAGTGGAAATGATCTCCTTGAAGTAACTACAAATAGAACATTTTTCAATGTCATCAATAATACTGGTTAGGTCATCAACATATACTTTTTACCCTAGAATAAAATATTATGGGTATTATTGAACCATGATAGGTTCAAGTTATCCTTCCTCATGTTTTCCCAATCCTTTTAATTTGTAATGCATGTTTTCCATCATTTTTTGGACTTTGGGATATTTTTGTTTAGGAGAAATGAGGGCCTTGTCATTCAAAATAATCCAAGAGTCATCTCCATCTTCAATGTATTCATTAGATAAAAATGTAGCACTTAAAAAAATTATAGTCTAAATTGGTAATTAATGGGATTATCCTTCCTCATGGATGGGGACCCATAGCTACATGGAGATAGAGGTAAGTCACCAATGTAGAATGTTTTGTAATCATATTATCTATAACTTATTGATGTGATATTTAGATGAATGATATCAGGTGCTAGATTAGATGTGGATTATAGTTAATCAAGGGAAATATATTTAGTAGATGTTAAACTTAGGATAGTGGTGTCAATGCCAAGATAGGGTGATGGTGATGATGACTGATCCATTTGATAACTATGAAGATGATCTATGACTCTAGGGATGGTGACCTCCATTCTGGAGTGAGGGAATTTTAAGTATTGATGTATGGTAGACACTATAACTTGCATCTCATGAATCCATGGTCTTCCTAGTAACATGTTATATGGCAAATCCACATCTACAACATGGACTAGAGTCTGATACACTATGGATCCCACAAAAATATAAAGATAAATGGTCCTAGTTAACTATCTCTCATTATCATTGTAATCTTTAATCCTTATGAAAGTGGTCCCTAATGATGTTTTATAATATCCAAATTTCTTCAAAAAGTCCAAATTACATAAGTTGAGCACTGATCCTCCTTTTATGAGAACACAAGAAACTTGATGGTGGGAGATGGTGACTTTAATATATAAGGGGTAAGTATGATGTGGGCCAATAGGAGGCATATCCCAGGCACTAAAATTAATTTTTTGCATTGGGGATAAATGTGATACTACTGCCTAAAATTGACTACTATCCATGTCACTAGGTACATTTAAATCATTTAGCACTTGATTTAATATTTCATAATGTAAGGTTGATGTTTTAATAGGTTCCATCAAATAAATTTGAGCTTGAGTCTTTTCAAATTGATAAGTGATATTCTAGGATCTATATGAAGATATTGAAGGTTTCTTATAAATACTTCCCTTTTAGGTAGTAGATAAGGTAGAAGTATCTTGAGTAGGTGCCATGGGAATTATTATCTTATTGTGTTGGGTGGTTACTATGTAATAACTGGTGACCCTATTAATTTTTAGGATAGGGGATGAAGGTGGAGTGGGTTCTTGGATTTTTTGAATTTTGATAGTGTTAATGTAATGGTAAGGGACATTATGGTAATTAGTGGATTCAAATGAAGATGCCTAATCCTGGTCTCTTTAGGGTCTTTGATTCCTTTGATCATGTTTTGGGAGCAAATCCTTATAAATACCAAGTTTCCTATTTGTTGACTAATTTGAGGGAACTTCTTATTCAATATCTATATCACCCCTTTCTATTAAATATTGGATATAATGTTTTAATTACATACACCACTTAGTGTTATGTCCTTTAACCCTATGATACTTGGAAAACTCATTTTCATGATACCAGTCAAGTTTTGGTTGATGGTTGTCTATAGGTCTAATATCAGGTAAATTTATAATTTTAGCAATAATCAATTGGTCTAAGACTATTTATATCAAGACTCCCAATCTTTTAAGTGGTCTTTTACCTATATGAGGCTTAGGTTTGCCTCATGTAAATTTGATGGAAGAGACATTAAGGAGTTTTGTGGGGAATTTATTTTGTACTATTTGTACATGTTTTTTCGAATCTATTACCCCATCACCCATGAATTTAATTTTATTATTAAATAATTTGGATCTTCTTGGAGAATAATTATCTTGATTTGAAGTGTGCTCATTCTAATAATATAGTCTGATGGTCACCTTTTCAATAAGGGCTTTTTCTATTTGCATTCCTTTTTATATGACCTCATTGAAGGTCTTGGAAAACTTCAATTTTAATATTAATTAAGCTCTATATTAATATTATATACATATATTTTGGCTTATTATTTTTTAGGCACAGTGCACCTCAATCAACTTGTCAGGCTACACCATCTTTATAGGAAATATACTAAGCTTTCCTTGATTCATTATTTAGTATTGTAAAGGTCAATAATGGATATATTATGTTATATATTTAATGAGAAGTGTCTAAAAAATTTATCTATTAATTCTCCAAAACTTTATATTGACCCTTTAGGCAAGTGCATGAACCATTTCAAAGTGGGTCCTGTAAAACTTTTAGGGAATAGTCATAACAGATGAGCATCTACATAAACCACCTCATGGCAAGCTACATATAACTCTTGGACACGATCTCTAGGGTCCCTCTTTCCCTGATATTTATCAAATTTGGGTATTTCAAAATGTGATGGAACTTGCATAATTCTCATGTCTAATGGTGATGAACAAAAGTCTTCATAATTAGATTTGAGGGATTGTGATCTTGGGGTCCATTTTTTGGAGAGGATATTTTATCATTTTCCATTTTTGGTCAAAATAGGGATCCCTAAGAGGATTAGTATTTTGAGTTTGGCTTCCTTGAGGAATATGGGTACTATGGGTATTGTTCACATTAATGGTATTGCTGGTATTTTTGGCATTATTAGTATTTCTAGTATTATTTTTATTATTTTGTCTAGGAGATGATAGGCATTGATTGTCGACTAGCTAGTCAATTTTTTGTGTTAATTGGCTGAGGCAATCCTCAATGACAACCCATATTTGATTGGCCTTAATGCAACTTTTAAGAAGGGGTTGTGGGTATTCTTATTCTTTGGTAAATCCATGGTCCATGCCTTCTTCTTCTTTCGGTATGTGATTAACATGTTAACGTGGGGTATTTAGTCATGATGGAGGGTAGATTAGGTTATGTAAGAGGGTATGATCAAAAGAGGAAGGTAATTTTCCCCCTATTTCTATGGCATGAGCTAAAACATGATCACAAATTTCATATAAATAGTGGTCAATGAGGTTTCTTACTTCATCATTATGGAGGGGATTATATCTTTTATTATCTCCCCTAGGTGTGTGCATATCACTATGATTTTCATCATATTCCTAAGTTGGGTCAATCATAGGTCCTAATGGATTCTTATCTTGGTTGGAGCCTTGTCCAATTTGAATTTGGGCTCAGGTGTGGATAACCATTGTGAAAGAGGGATGTGATGA
This sequence comes from Torreya grandis, assembly GCA_037957365.1. Taxonomy (NCBI): domain Eukaryota; kingdom Viridiplantae; phylum Streptophyta; class Pinopsida; order Cupressales; family Taxaceae; genus Torreya; species Torreya grandis. The sequence continues at coordinate 200,446 of JARHVA010009148.1, read as the reverse complement.
AATGTGATAAATGAAAGGGAATTCTTCAAATACTAATTTCATTTAGAAATTGAATTACTAGTGGTCAAAAGGTGATGATGTAAAAATATGAAATGACCAAGAATTACCAAGAGATAAAATATTTTAGGAAACTAATCTAGCAAGGATGATGGAAGATTGATGGGATCAAATATATTTGTCTACTAGTAAATGGATAAGTTGATGGGTACTAGAGGACAAAGTTACCTGATAGAAGTGATGATAATGATGGGTAATATATTAAGATCTTATAGGACTATGCATATTGATAATCTAAAGTCAAGAGACTATGATGAATAATGATTCATGGAAGATGGGTGACCACTAAAACCCTAATTTTTAGGATGATTTCTATTATTTAAAGAGAATGGGATGGGTGGAAGATAAGAAATGTGTGATATATATGGGGTGTGATATGTGATGAATTAAGGATTTGATAAGAATAAATACTCAAGATAAATGTGATGGGGAATAATGATCAGTCAAAAGGATGGATACACAAATGGATATTAGGCTATAAAGGAAGACGTAAAAGAGGTCTTTATCATATGAATATGTTTATAGGGTGGATATAGATGGTAGATGGGATTAAGAATAGATAATATGGATATGGAAGATTAAATAATGGTCAAAGATGGTATGAGGTGGATATAGAATAGTATGATGGACAAAAACTAGCCAAAATAGATAAGATGATGGGGTGATATATATACAAGCTATTTTGTGAATATGTGAAGGGGAATGGACACTATATGAAAGTGTTGTGGGACAAATATGGATAAAATGGGAAGTAAATAAAAATATGAGCATTATAAGGTGAATATAGATTTAGAATATGATTGTTAAATATAGTATGAAATGGGTACGATAGATAAAAATATTTGAATGGGTAGGAAATAGTATTGTATATATACACTAGTTGGTGAAAGAGATATATTACTCTCTTAGGATGTTATAAGATAATATGGGTGAATTAGTGGATAGTAAATGTGGAAGATGGGATATGTGGATAGGGTAATTACAAGCACAATAAATATGGATATGGGACAATATGATGTACAATGGGTCAAAAGGGATAACTATACAAATGGATATGAGGTATGAGGATGTATTTAAGCTAGTCTATAAATATTTTAGAGTTCATTACTATATGAAGGTGTGATAAGGATATATACTATGTTCAATATGATGTGGGTAGAGAGAAACTAAGTTATAAAAAGGATGGATATACAAAATGGATATGATATATAATATACGCAACTAAAAAGGATGTGAAGAGGGAAATATAAGGTATAGATGAGATGGATAGTAGAGGAGATGGATATAGAATAATGGAAAAGAAAAGATATGAAAAGAGGATGGATATTATATTCAAGTGTTATCAGATGAACATTATAAGATAAATTTGGGATGATAGAGTAGATGTATATTCAAATTATAATGGTCAAATGTTGTATTAAATGGATATGGGGTGTTGTGATAGTCAAAATTGGTCAAAATATACAAACTATTTATGAAAGGGGGATGTTCCTCTATAAAGATGTAGGATAAATAGGATGGGTTGGTAAATAGTGAATGTAAAATATGGACTATATGATATAAATATGAGATTATAGAATAAATATAGTGGTTAAACATGAAATAAATATGAGATGGAGGAGGTATAAAAGATGGATATCTAAGATAAATACTACATGGGTGTTGGGTGTGGAGGAGAAAGGACAAATGGTAGGTGGATGACTAGTATGATATGATCAATAGGATGGGATACAATGATTTACTAAAATATAATGATCAAGTTATTAAATGGATAATAATCAAGAGGATATGTACTATATAGAGACTAGGTGTAAATAATAAAATGTAAAATGGATGCGAATGATGGGTGAGTAGTGGATGATGAGAAATTAGGATGGGATATGATGATAGGATGACAAGTGTTAAATTAGGGGTATCTATGTTATCACATAAAATATGGGTATGGAAAAATCATCTAATAAAAAATACTAATCTAATCATAAAACTCAAATAACATACACAAGTATGATCCTAAATTAGTAAACTATAATGGGTGTGTAACCTGATGCCCACACCATCTAACAAATTCATAGGTGAGGATGTAGGCTTCTAAACCATTGTATAATCTACCAAACCCTCTCAAACCTAATCATACCTGATGGCTACTTTAGATCTAATACTAACTCCTATAATGGTACACCTATTATGACTGAATTCCCCTACTCTAAGTTATAAACAAAGATCTGGGTGCATCCCCAATATACATGTGGTAAATTTGGGCCCAAATTCATGTAGGAGGATGTTTGATTACCTTGGGTCTTGGAGCTTAATTTACCCTCACTCCATGAAAGCCTTTATGGGGAATTTTGCTTAGGATATAGTGATAGATCTCATAATATTCAGACTATACCAGTTAATGAAGTTTAGTTAGAGCATAGTGTTGAAATCCATGACACTATACCCTATATACGAAGTCCATACATGGTGATGATATCCATGTCACATGATATCATAGATGGGGGATAATAAACAAGAAAACACATGATATGATTAATTGACTAATTTAATTACCTAAGTGTGATGAGCATGATACAAAAAATTATTTATAAGATAATACACACACACACAAATATGTATATACGTAAAAGATTTTCACAACAAAATATATATAAAAAATTTAATGATATACAAAAAATATAATTAAAACTAAGATAAAATTCAAAATGGCACCCCTCCCTATAAGTACAATGGTTAGAAATTTGATTGGGGTGCCTAAATATTGAAGGTCCCTACAAAAAATGTGTTAGTAGTTAAAACTTTTTATAATCCTGTGAGTCCCTACAAAACTGTGAGTGCACAAATTAAAATTGTGTCTACAATTCACAATATCACAAATAGGTAAATAAAACTACTAATTTCAAGTCATGAATTTGTAAAATGTTAATAAACTATCATGTTTAATACCATGACTATCTAACAATATCTCTACTAGAATTATCAATACCATGACTATAGAAAAATTGTAATCAATGATATTAGAGATAGTAATATAAAAATAAAAATAAGTCTAAAGTAACTATGTAGGTACCCTATTAGACTAAAATAATTATAAGATTGTTATAATATATACAAATTTGATGAGACATATATAGTCCTATGTTGTCTAATACCACTAAAACCTAATACATCCTACGATATTCCTCTACAATATCATGACTACAAGTAATAAATATATAACTTATAGGTCAAAATTGGAAGTCACAATTAAAAATATTGTAGAAGAGGTCAAAAAATCCTATGAGGGTTTTGAGATGTTTTTCTTATCTTCTATCTACCCCCTATGATTCATGCACACAAAAAAAAATTCTAGGTTTTTCCTATAGGTAAAAGGGTTTTGGACAAATTTTTTTAGATGGGAAAATGATTAAGTTCCCAATAAGTAGTTTAACATAAACCCTTATTATCCCTTTATATAAAACCCAAAGATTCTTTTGTTGATGACACAAGAAGGAGGGAAGTTAGAGTTTTAAATTTTTTAAGAAAAAAAATAATATGTAATCAAACTCTCGACTACAAACCCATGATTGACAAAATAATCCCACAACTGAGGGAGTCACAACTTTGTTGGGGATAGCCAAAAAGTTAAATTCTAGGTTTAACATCTTTATTTTTGCAATCATAGATTCAAAATACCCTTCTAAATAAATAAAGTAGGAACAAAGCGTAGAAATATCTTATATTAACTAAAAACAAAAGTACATGTGACTTAGTTAATCTTGAATACTAATTGATTGTATCACTACTAGGATCAACAATACCATGATTACCAATTTAATACAACAAATTTGAGAGTCATAGTTTTGTCAAAATGTATAGATAGATATATTCTAGGTGGATTTCCTTCCTATCCTACACATAAAAACCACACCAACATACAAGATACAAAAATAGAGGGTTATCAGAAACAAATTATAACTTGAATCCTATTATTAGTTTTGACAATATCACTATTGAAACCAAAAATATAACAACTATCAGGACAAACCCATGACTATAGAAGTCAAAATATTTTCAAATGCCTAAACCCTATTAAAACCCCTAACCATTAGCATTTAACTGATAATATCATAATTAGATTCTAAAAAATCATGACTATAATATCATGAATATCAAAATAATATCATGATTCACCTGTATGTGTCAAATTTTGAAAAATTGGGTTTATATCTACATTTAATTAGTGTTAAAATCACTCAAATCACTTACAACAATGGTATTATATTGAATAAGGGAGGTAGCTCCCATTGTGGTTGGTAAATTGTGCACCAAATTTTAGGTTCAAGCAATATTCCCAAAACTAGAAATTAAACCTAAAACTTTATAACACCAATAGGAGTAGATAAAGAAGGAAAATTAGAATTAATATCACATGCTTACCATCATTTTTACTTCCCTATAACTCCATGTTTCATGTAAATTTTGATTTATTTCTTAATAATAAAGTCATAAAATTTGAAAGAAGGGTGAGGTCACTAGAACTTGGATTTCATTTGCACTCCATGATCCATATGGTTGTAGATACTCCTCTTTGGATTGAGAGGATGAATTATAGACAAGAAAGCACTAAATAAATGGTTGATTAGTTAGGTAGTAGGGTGGATTTCCTAGCAAGCTAGATCCAAGAAGCACAAGATTCCTTGGGGGCTGTCAATCAACACTTTCAAACATTTAAATTATGAAAGTGAAAGATAAATTACTTGCATAAATAACATAAGATACTAAAATAAAATATGAGAAGTGATTGAAAATAGATGAATTTGACTAATTATAATAATAAAAAACTATATATTATGCTAAGTAAATTAGATGTGGTTTAGAAAATAGAGTGATATTCTATGATAAGGTAGAAAGTCAGAAAGTGGGATTTAGTTAGGGTTTGATAGGTCAAACAAGCTTGATATTGGAAATTGACACACAATGACTATCAATAGTTGGGTATGACCATTATTGGTTAGTTGACTATTAGTGGTTAAGGGCAAACAATCGATGGTTAGGTAATTATTGATGGTTACTATCAAATTTGGCTTAGGTAAAATGAAGTTTGGTTGAGAAGGCTAGAGAGAAATTATGAAAGGAAATAAAGGAACTAATTACTTATAATAGATACTTAACTTTGTTGTTGATCTAAATAACATTGCATTGAGTGGATAAAAACTTATTTTACACCCTAGAATAATTCAAATAGAATGATGATAGCTTGGCTATTGATTGATGAACAAGAACACTTTTGACATCTATCATGGTTACTATTTCACTGGAAGCCTTCTTATATTTAATGGGAGTGAGAAAAACACTTGCACCAAAAGATCTAATGCATCAAACTCTAATGGTTATTTCTAATTTCTCTTGAATATATCTCTTATATAGGAAAAAGGGAGTGGTGAAGCAAGAGGTTCAATAATAGGTTCAATAAGTTATCTAATTTTAAATTTTACATGCATTGATTATGTACATGGATCAAATAACAAAATAAAAAATAAGTTATATTTGAGAATAAATTAACCCTTGAGGTGGTCAAAGGTTAACTGTAAGTGGTCAAGTCTAACAATTGATGGTTATGGGTCAATTTTTAGTGATTGAGAAGATAAAGGTAAAATGTTTAATCTTAGCCATTGTGATTTACGTTTACTAATTCAAGGGTAATCCAAGGGTCATCATGACATCTAAGACCATAGTGCATGTATTTTTAGTGTTTATATTTTATCCTTTTTTATTATTTAGTTTGTATCAGCAAGCTACAAAAAACAATGGATGGTAGGTCAAAGGTTCGGTTGCCCTGAGTATGGGAGGAAGTGTTCCCCCTCAAACCAAGAATAGATAAGGTGAAAAAAAGTTAGGGGTGGGTTTGATAAGTGGATGAAAAAAATGGGTAAGTTGTATTTATTGGTAAAATGGGTTTCTATGAGGAGGATAAGTGACAAGTGAACCAAGTGACAACATTAGGCATAGTTTATATGGTTGCACTTATAAAATCAAGTCACCGTGCAAAATGTTGACATGTTATTAGGGTACAAAAAAGTGGTTGATCCTAATAAAATATATCAGGTCATAGGTTGCTAATTTGGATAAGTGTCTAATAAGGTTGGGAATTTCTGAATGAATAGGTGCACAAAATGTGACTAAGTTTTAGATTAAGCTAAAAGTAGGTTTTGAAGGGACCCCAAAACCCTTTAATAGAAATAAAAAAGATAAAGCAATTACATCCACCAGGAAGAGCATTCTTAAAACCTACTAAAAAATAACATCAAAATCAGGTTTTACAGGGACCTAAAACCAAAAACCTAAACCAATAAAAGTACCCACATTTTACAGAGACCTGGAAACTCAAAATAAGTTTAAGACTAAGAACCAAGTATCAAGATCAAAAACAAGAACCAGTTAAAAAATCCAACAATAAGAACCTAGATAAGAACAAAATCAACAAAGAAGACCCTAGTCTTCTATTACAATTCTAGGATCATCTTAACAGCTTCCTTTCTAATCATAGCAGTATCCTGCATGGAGATATCAGCCGAAGTAGCAGCATCTTGTAGGGCTTTCTTCCTCGAGCTCTACCTGGTCCTCTTACTTGGACCCTCTAAGGATATTATTTCTTCATTTTCTCTTTTTCCAAGGTTAGCTGCAACAGTGCAGATGCTTGATGTTACCTACTCCATCTTAGTTCTGGTTTCCTTGATGAGCGTTCTAAGATTATTCTCATAATCTTTAAGTTTATTTGGGATATCTCTCATTTGCATCTCCAAATGGCTGATTTTGGTCCAATCAACTTCTTGATTGTGTTGCATTATTTCCACTTTCTTCTTCAACCCCATTAATTCATTATAGATCCATGAATCAACTTGGAGAATAGAATCAGCTTTGAATTTGGTAGAATGTAGGAAGGAAAGCTTAGTATCCCTCTGCCGAGAGTCACAAATGTCTTCTATATTATCATGTGGAGGGGAATCAACCTTTTCAATTTGTTCTTCCCTTTCCATCAGTTCCTCCTCTTTAGTCTGAATAGGGTCTTCATGTTGAATAGGGTCCTCCTTTTCTTATTCCTTAATCTCCATAGTAGGAGTAAAAACCAAAACCATATGTTCCTCCTCTCTCATAAAAACTGGATCATCAATTAAAATATTCTTGTCTTTAACACCTTCCCCTAACATAGTCTGATTATACTCATTATCAAAATTGCTCTGTTTTGAGTTTCCCTCAGTTGTATCCCCTTCATTCCCTTTCCCAAAATTTCCTTTAATTTCTTGATATCCTTCCAAATTAGAATTGAACTCCCCAGCATCCGTTCCTTCCTCTTCCTCTAGGACATCCTTCTTATAAATTTTAGTACTTTCCAACTCAAATTCCTTTTCAACAATTTTTTTTAGAAATAGAGGGTTTTGGTTTTGCCTTTTCTATCCCTTTAACTTTTTCATCCTTTTTACACTTTATGGACTGAGAATCCTTATTTTTGTCAAAATAAGGATTCAAAGCTATGGAATTATTTTTACAAAACCCTCTATGATAAGTATCAGGCCTTCATGTAAAATGGGGTGAGACTCCTTCTTCCTATGGGCAAACAAGCTTTGAAGCAATGAAAAATGTGGATAGAAAGGGAAAGAAATTCTATCCTTATGCCTGAAATGGTTTAGAAAAACAAAATGAAATTTGTGAACTCTTTTACTCCTACCATTAAGGATAAATTACTCACAGATGTAGCATAACACATCTCTCCAAATTCCTTTTATCTGCTCCGAATCAAAGAAATCTCCATTCTTTTCCAATTGCTTCTCCTCTACATCCATATTCAGAACTTAATATTCTATTTTGAGAACTTAATACCACCCGTGGGAAGCTCGGTAACCTCAGCAATGAAATCCTCAGTAAGCTTCATAGTGACTCCATGAAGAGTTACTCTGTCATCAACCCAATTTTTGAAGAAGGTAGTAGTGATGCGGGGTTTACATCCATTCAAATGCTCTAGATAACTAACCACCTTGCCTTTTTGAAGAATCTTCCATACATCCTATCTAGCCTTCCAGTCTTCAAATTTTTTGGGCTCTTTCTTCCCCAGTTCACCCTTCATATTGCAAAGCAAACAAAAGAATATAAATACCCAATCACTAAAAATAGAAGGGTTAAAATGAACCCAGTTGTTTGTTACTTGAAATAGAGTTTGCCAATATGATGACACATGCAATAACCACATTACATTCTCATTAATGTACCTGCTCTGGGAAAGTAATCTATTCACCATAAGGCCACTCCACCAAATCATTAAATTAATAATCCAAACAAATCTTTCCCTCTTTAGAATGGATGTCATCATAATTAATAAGTGCTTTGAGATCAATGTGCTTATTTAATGCATCATGCCACCTCACCTTATGGCCTATTTGAATAACATGATTAGCTATCCAGTCAGCTACCCCATTGGCCTCTCGATGTGTATGGGATATGGCCACTTTTTCAAAATTTTGAATTAAGGCCTTGATTTCCATAAACGTATCCTCAATAAACCATGAAATTGAATTTTTATTATTTAGGATATTTATAATATTCAAAGAATCACCTTCCAACCATAATTTGTAAAATCCTAGATCAACATCTAATTTAATGGTGTAGAGGGCTGCAATAGCTTCAACAATATGACTATTCAACTTACTAATTGGGATAGAAATAGCATTAATTAAATTTCCCACATGATCTCTCATTACCCCTCCACATCCCACTCTTCCTGGATTTCCTTTAGCTACTCCATCAAAGTTCCCTTTGATCCATCCATTAGGAGGAACATACCATTTTATGATCGATCTTGGATTATCAATTTTCAAATTAGGCCTTTCAGATCATAAAGGGTTATCAATTTTGAAGGTTTGATCAGGATCCCTCTGTGATTTAAAATTCTCCTTAATGGCTCTAATGATATTCTGACCAAGCACCCATCCTGGAAGCTCTTTACTTCTGAATATTCTATTGTTTCTTTCTTTCCATATGCCCCACCATAGATGAGGGAGAGTTAGTTTCCAGAGAAAATGAACATCATGATTCTTAGAGGGGCAGTACCAGCTTTTAAAAGAGATTTCCACACTATTTTGATGGACCCATATTATACCGCAAAAATTAAGGATCTCAGTCCAAACTTGCTGGGTGTCAGAGCAGTTTAAAAACATATGGTCTCTATCTTCAAATCCATTTTTGCATAAAATACACCTGTTAACCCCATTTATTCCTCTTTTTTGCAAGTTGTCAAGGGTCAAAATTTTATTTTGAAGTAGAGTCCAAAAGAAGATATTAATTTTGGGGGTTAGCCCCTTAATCTAGGAATGAGACCACAAAGTTACCAAGTTACCATAGTTGAGGTAGGTGTTAAAAATAAGGTCAACACTAAAAGGATAAGTAACAATTAGACTAAGTGACTACATTTAGGTGTGGTGGTTATGGTTTTACTCATAAACTCAAGTAACTTAGGTAAGTTAAATGTATTCATAGGTATCCAAGGTAAGAAGTACTCCTAAGAAGACACAAATGGGTCAGTGTGAAAAAGGTAGTGTAAGTTTAAGTTTTTCAAGATGGAAATGTAGTTGTAGTGGTCAAAGTGACTAAGGCAAGGTCATCATAAAACATGCAAAACTTGGGGGAAAATGACTAGTTGGGATGTTACATGGTTAGATCGGTTGTTTGTGGAGAAGGTAATTTCCAATGGTTAAAGGGTTGGGGTAATGTGGTAGAAAACATTGTGATAATGGGTGGAAATGAGATTGGTGGTTGGTTAGGGTAATATGGGTGTTTTGAAAAAATTCTAGTTATGATGGAAAAAAATGTGAGGTTAACCATCAATGGTTAAGGTTGACCATTGGTAGTCATTAAGTGTCCATCAATGGTCAAATATCAGCCCCAAAAGGGTGACCATAAAAGGCCCAATGAGGATTTATTTCTTCATTTGTAAACTGACCTATGGTGATCACACTTGTATTGTGTGAAGAAATAAAGGATTATGACATGAATATGCAAGTGATTGTGTTGAATATGGTTGATTAGGTGAGGTTGATTGAGATTTAACCTTTGAGTTAGAGAAGATAACCAATATGTAGTAAATATGAGGGAAAGCATAGGGCCAAGTTGTAGTTTTAAGGGTTCCTCCACATCGATGATCATAGAATGAGGTAGGTTCTACATTTGAATTATCTTATTTTTATTGAATTTTTTATTGTTGGTGGTGAATTTGGTTGTTGTTTCGATTATTTTAATGTCTTAGACTTAAGGTTAGGGTTTGAAATTTAGGAGGTTATGTAAATTTGAAGAGAGGGGGGAGGGGTAAAAATGTGTTGGGTAGGTTGGTTATGGGAGGTATTAGGAAAGTTGATGTAATTTTGAGAGTGTATGGTGATTATTGGAAGGATTTAGGGGTTTAGGGATAGGATTTGTTAATTGGTGGTCACCAAATAGTGACCATTAGCAATCCCTATCAACCATCATCAATTGATAGGTGATCATCTAATGGCTAATGCATGGATCATCAATGGTAGATCACATAACCATCGATGATTGATGGTTTATTAGTGATGGTTCCAAAAGGAATCATTGCTTATTGAAACTCAACCATTGGTGGTTGATAGAAGGTAAGGTTAGGCTTAAAAGGTTATGTTAGAGATAAGTGGTTGGTTAATGGTTGGTTAATAAAGGTTTAAGGTTTCTTAATGTAGTGATGGGGTATGGTTAATAAGTATGAAGGTAAATAGGATAGGTTAAGTTGTTAAGGTAAGATGTGGTTGGAGATAAATTTTGGGTTAGGTCAAATTAGGCATAGTTTTTATATTTGAGATGAGTAGGTTAAGGTAGGGTGTAGGGGTAATATGTATAATTTGTAAGCACAATTTGATAGGCTAGGTAAACTAATGTATCAGTATATTAAACCTTGTAAGCAAGGGAACATTTATAGAAGTATGATCAAGTGCCCCAAATCCTCAAGGAGGTGGACTGAGGGATGATTGTTGTGGATTGGAATCATATGATTGAGATGGGCCTAATAGGCGTGAAGTACTATCATCATGTGCCTCAAGATGTAAATTTTATAGTGGCACTCATTGAGAGATGGGACCCTACCACTAACACATTCTTGCTTTCAAATAGTGAGATTACTATTCTACCAAAGGACATCCATTGGATATTGTAGCTACCTATATGGGGTGAGATAATATACCGTATCAATAGTGATGAGGGAGCTAGGTATATGGATCATTTATATAGAGAGGACCTTGTACTCATAAGGTGGTATTTAGGAGGACTTCACTAAATAATTTTGTATCACTAAGACATGGAAACTAGATGACTATTCTTGATGATGATAGTTGTTACATGTTACGCACTACTAGATTTGAGTAGTGGGATATTTTTATACTTATTGTTAGGTGTTCTTGTGGAGATGTGGTTAGAACATATGGTATTTTCTTGAGTGCCTATTTTATTAGTTCATATCTATCAAGAGCTATGGGGATACTGTGTCCATAAGAGATATGGGATTAGTGTTATTTTCATGCTACATTATGGGGCATATGAGCACATTAGGGTACTAAGACCCAAGGGACTACCATGGCATGGTTTTATCTAGATGGGATTTAGGGTGGGTCACATGTGATGGAAAGGTGATTATGCACTCATCAGGCTAGGGGGAGGAGCCCAAGACCTAGATTGGTATACAGATGAATTAGAGGCACTTATGGAGGGTGAGGTCATTTGGCATCCATATGTTAGACTTATAACATGGGTGAGTTATGATAGACATACTCAGTCATTATAGAGCTACAAGTGGGTTTTTGGGAGGTAGAACCATGAAGTGGAGCTCATCCTTTTTGATAGGGTGAAGAGATAGCTTGGGCTCATCTAGGATATTTTAGGGAGATTCTAAGATATAAGAGGGAGGATGCAAAGTTTCTATTGCCTACACTAAAGCTAGAGGATGTATTTATTAATCATGAAGAGCTACTGGTGAGGGTTGATATTGATGATGAAGGTGTTAATAATGAGTACCCTACATATTTCCAAGAAAATTATGATGCAACCATTTTTGGAGATGATGATGAGCAGTAGGACATGGATGTGGATGTAGAGGTGGGGGTGGTGAAGAGAGATGAAGATGTCTTAGATAGGTAGGCACTAATTATCGAGAGGGACCAAGCATGGGTGGTACTAGCCATATCATAGGCATCCTTAGCATCTATGACTCAAGAGAGGGATGTATCATAGGGCCAAGTGGCCACTCCAACTAGGGAGAGGGATCAAGTTAGAGCTCTATTAGCCATTGTTACATAGGAGAGGGATTCTCTTAGGTAGGTATGAGGGTGAGTATAACACCTATAGGACCACCAGGGACTATCTCGATAGTGAGATATGTAGTAGTAATAGAGGAGCTAAGGTATTATGAGGCCTTAGTTTTCATACATATTCTAGATGAGACCATATGGGGTGATTATAAAGTATGGATTATTAGAGGGGCTAGTAATGTGACATTAGGTCAATGGGTTACATCTATAAATGGAGAGGTAAACTCAAGAGGTGGGAAAGCTCTAGGAGGTAATGGTGTTCTAGTGTCTTAGACTATTATGAGACATTATACTTTTGATGTAATATATGATTTTGATATTAACATGTGATCTGATGTAGCGAGATGTATATATCCATTGAGAGACATGTACATTATTGTATATAAGATCATTATTTTGATTATGAGATCATGAGATATAGATTTGATCATAGTTTATGTTTTTTGTTGATGGTTATGGATGTGATGTTGTTTATGTTATGATGTGATTTTATGATGATTATGATGTTATGGTTCATGTGTACTCACCTAGCTATGCATGTGATGATGTGGCTATTTAATTTATGATGGTATTCGATATTGTTTTATGATATGATTTTGATTATGAGGTGGTCATGGTTTACTAGTGATTGTGTTTATGATGTATGTTCATGATGATGTTTATATTTGATGGATGTTGTTAATTCAAGGATGATTAGCATGTTATGTTTTTTTGGGCATGGCTATGATGTTTGTGGTTATTGTCATAGTTATGGTTATAGTTATGTTATTATGATGTTGATATGATTATGTTCATTATGATTATGATCATGATTTGAATTAATGAGTCTACACTTTCGTATCTAGATTAGACATGTGGTGGATAACATATGTGAATGATTCATTCATTATTGATGTATGATAAGATTATGGTAGATATGATATATGTTTAGTTGATGTGATTGGTCACTATATGATGTTTGATGTATGAGATGGTTAATTCATTAAAATTTTATTATGATTAAAAAAACTTAAACATATAAGGTAAAAAGGCATTCACTAAATAAAACACATGGTTGGTAGTTGAATGCTTGTAATGAATTTCATTTATTTATATGAAGGTGAAGTAATCTTAAAACACAAAGATTAAGGTGGATAATGAGACTAAATGCGAGAATAGATAAGATAATCAAAATATAAATGTCTTAATGAATGTATCAATAAATAGGTATGGGAGAAATAAGAAGGCATGATGCTTATTCATTAGAAAGGATAAAAATAAAATTAAGTTAGATTGGCTTATGAACATAGGCCCTTCAAATTATTCACATTAGCATTCGTTAGTCAGTTAAAAATTTTATTAACCACCCTATGTCAAGTAAGCTCAAAAATACCTTGCTTACATAAGGTATAAATGGGAGTTGGATGAGGATGGAACCTTATTGTGAGACTAGCATGCCTCTTCTAAAGGTTACCAAAAGAGCCAGTAGAAATAAGTCCATGTCATATAAGGTGTAGACTGATCAATGCAGGAATTCTACTTATGAAAGCTAATTATGTCTTCTAAAATTATTTTTGCCTTTTTTTATTTTTATAATGGGTCATTTGATTGGGAAGCTGATCGATGCGATAATCTTCCCATGAATTTTTATGCTTTGACAAATTCTTTACTTAGCCATCCTTCAAGGGAGTGGTCTAAGTTTGTGAGATTTTTTTAAGGATTTAGATAGCTATCCTTCAAAGGAGTAGTCTACCTTACATTGTGTAATTTTGACTACTTTTGGCAACTATCCTTAAGGGAGTAGTTTACAAATGCTTGGAATGACCCATAGAATATATGAATTTGCGATTTTTTTAGTATTTTTTTATTGATTTTGTTTTTCCTATTGACATGGATTTACTTACATAGGATTAAAAGGTCCACCTTTATGAAGGAAGAATTAGAGTACAAGAAGGTTGATGAGTGGGTAAATGAGGTTTAAAAGAAAATGACCATGGGAATCCATCTTATAAAGATGCATAAAGTACCATGAGAATCATACCATGGGTCGTGCCATGGTACCCATGTTCAAGATTAGACAAAGGCTATGATGGATAATCACATGAATTAGATTTAATTAATTGTCCTTAAAATAAGGAGACGCATGTGGGTGAAAATAAGGGATGAGCTTAAGTTTAGATGAAAGTTGAATTCAATCTTATTTAACAAAAAAAATGATGTAGATACAAAGCATTGATTGGCTCAAGTTTTGGTTTCCCTTCAAGAGAGGATAATTGGTAAGGTCCTAATATATACTTGTGTATTATGATATAAGGTCTAAGTCAATTAAAATCAAACTTGTCTCACTTAATTTTCTCCACATTGGTGACATGTGAATTTTAATTTAAGATGAGGTCTCTGATATTGAATTTCTCTACTTTGAGGTACTTGTTATAAGAACACTTGATGTGTTCTTGATAGACATAGAGATGGGTAAGTGTAATTAAATAATGTTCATTAAGTAGTTCAAGTTGGGCTAAATGTTCTTGACAATAATCACTCTCAAAAATGATATCTTATAGGGATATATGAAGAGAGGTAATTTGGAATTTAAGATGTAAAAAAACCTTTGCTCCAAACATAAGAGAGAAAGGGGTAGCACCCATAGGGGTTTAAATGCAAGTATGATATGCCCATAAGGTAAAGGGGATGTGTAAATGCCAATCCTAACCAAACACATTAACCATTTTAGTTATCATGTTGTTGAGAGTTTTTTTAGAAGCTTTAGCTTGTC
Organism: Torreya grandis; assembly: GCA_037957365.1. Lineage (NCBI taxonomy): Eukaryota > Viridiplantae > Streptophyta > Pinopsida > Cupressales > Taxaceae > Torreya > Torreya grandis. The sequence continues at coordinate 185,299 of JARHVA010009148.1, read as the reverse complement.
CATTTTATTATGGATGATAAGGTGATGAGAAACTTAACTTCATACTGAATGTGTCACAAAGACCCTGGACTTGTTTGTTCTTAAAATATTTACCATTATCAATGATAATTTTAAGAGGAACATAAGAATGATAGATAATTTTATGGTTGATAAAATTGATAATATTTTTGTCCTTGGATGAGATGAGAGGAATAACCTCTACCCATTTGGTGAAATATTCTATTGTAGTGATGCTCAAGTGATGTCACTACTAATAATGGGGGTTAATTTCACCAATAAGATCCAGACCACATTATAAGAAGGGTAAACAATCTTTGGAAACTTGAAAACTATAACTAGGTGCATGATGTAAATTGGTGTGTTATTGACATTTAACGCATTTATTCACATAATCAAAAAAAATCTTAGTTAAGTGTGAACCAATAATAGCCAAGGAAAAAGATGCATTTAGCAATGACTAGGACACTAAATTGTCCCCCACAAATCCCATCATGTGTTTCCTTGATAGCATGAGAGGATTCATATATATGTAAGCAATATAAAAGAAGGCCATCAAAGACATTCATATAGAATATTCCTCCTAATATGGTATAATGAAACCTTAAATGAATGCTCTTCGGCCATTCCTAGAAAGATTGGAAGGGACAATAGCAATGTTGAGATAGTCGAAGGTCTATTTATACCAAAGGTCAAGTTGGGTCTCCTCCACATTGAATATGGTAGGAAAGTCTGATTTGATATAATAAGGCTGAGTAAATCAATGGATAATGACATATAGTTTAGAGTTAGAGTGTGTAGATGAAATTTGGGAAGTGAGAGAAGCTATTATATCAATAAACTTTTTCATAGAGTGTGGAGTGGCTTGGATAAGGTAATGTTTAAATTATGTTAAATGTACATCAACTAGTTGTTTGTACTATTTTAAAACATCATTCTTACATTGATGATATCCATTTATTTGATTGACCACAAGTTGAGAGTTACCAAATATGTTAATCATTTTGACTCCCAAGGCTAATGCAGTTTGGAGACCTACCACTAAGGCTTTGTATTAAGCCATATTATTGGTACATTCAAAATCTATATTGAAGGATAAAATATGAGGTTCACCATGAATATAGATAAGGATGATGCCAACTTACCCACCACATTGTCACTTTAAACCATTAAAGAACATGGTCACTTTGTAGGTAAAATTTATTTGAGAAAGGGTCACTATGGACTCATCGAGAAACTCGAGGGGAGAAGTTTGATTATTTGCTAAAGGTGATTCATCCAATTAGTTGGTAATGACTTGTCCTTTAATTTAATTTTACTAGAGGAACTCAAGGTCAAGCTCAAGTAAAAAAATGAGCCACTTAGCCATATGTTAATCTTGGTACGGATTAGTGTGCATGTACTTGAGTGGGTTAGTGTTAGTGATGACAAGGTCTTATGGTTAAGAAGGTAATGAGGGAGTTTGGTGGCCATGAAGACTGAGGCTAGGCACAGTTTCTCAATATGGATATACCAAGTTTTTTACTATATAATCATATGACTTATGTAGTATATGGCTTGTTCTTTATGCTGCTCATCTTGATGAGCCAACATTAACCTTAAGGAGTGGTTGATGGTGGAAATATAAATGTAAAAAGGTTGATTTTCCTTGGGAGTAATGAGGATGGGTGGAGACACAAGGTACTCTTTGAGTGATCAAAGGCATTTTGATAATTTTTGTTCCATTTAAAAGATACATAGTTCTTTAGAAGGTGGTGGAAAGGTTGGCATTAATCTAAGAACTGAGAGATAAAGTGATGAATGGATTGGAGCTTCCCCTATAAGCTATGAAGTTTCTTGAGGTGGGTGGGAGGAGGCATGTTAGGGATTTATCTAATTTTGGTAGGGTTAACTTTGAATCCTCAAAGGGAGACGATAAAGCTAAGAGGATTTCTTGAAAAAATCCCAAATATACACTTCTTGGGATTAAGACATACATGGCAATGGATGAGGCATTGGAAGATAATCTTAAGAATAACCAAATGATCTTTATGACATTTTGATTTCTTAAGGAGGTCATCGATATAGTTTTCTACAATTTTTTGGATGAGGTCATAGAAGATGTAGGTCATAACACATTGGTAGGTTACATCAGTGGTATTCAAACCAAAAGGCATGAACCTATAGTAGAAAGTTCCCCAAGGGGTGATAAAGGTGGTTTTATGTTGATATTAAGGGGCAATTAAGATTTTATTATAACCTAATAAACATTCTATAAGAGATAACATCTCATGACCAACCGTAAGATTGATAATTTAGTTAATGCTTGGCAATGGAAAATCATCCTTCAGGCAAGCAATGTTAAGGCCATGAAAGTCTACACAAATGAAAAGTCCCTCTAGGGCTTTGGTTATAAGTTTCAAATTTGAGATGCATTAGGAATAATAAATGGGTTCAATGAAATTTATGGATAGTAGGCATTGAAGTTGTTCTTTGATGAGAAGGGCTATGTGAGGGTGCATCCTATGAATTTTATACCAAACTAGCTTGGATTCATGATTGGTCACTATATTTTGGGCAGTGATGCAGGGGTTGATTCTTGTCATGTCACTATAAGACCAAGTAAATACTATGTTGTGGTCTTGAATGAAAGAGGGGAAATCCTAAAGCTCCTCTAAATTTAGTGATTGGCCACTTGTGATAATGCACGAGTTATCCAAAGTACCCTAGTTGATATCCATGGTGGATTAATTCAACATAGTTGAAGTATCAAGAGGCAGGGCCTTTTTGATAGAGGAATATTCTACACCAAGATAAGTGAGAATGGAATCATCATCTTGACATTAAACAATATTAATGGCAAGAGAATAATTTGCTACCATCTCAAGATGAGTCAGAATAATAGTCATAATTACCCATCCTTTTGATAAGTTATGGATCTAAGGCTAATCATATTTATGAAAAAATGTTAGGGGGGATGATGTTTAAATACTTAGATATCGATGGTGGAGTGGATGGTGAGGATGGGATTTCCATGTCAACAATGATAATTGGAGGCACATTGTTTTGATTTTTAGGTGGCATAAAATTGAGGCCATGCTTTTCATGAGGCTTTCAAGTCTTTATTGGAATAAAATAATGTGACCCATGTTCATACCTACCTAAACCAAATCAATTCCAAATACACCTATAGAGATATGTCTTGGCAAACTTTGTCTTATCCAAATAGGATAAACTAGAGGTGAATGGTTAAGGTGAAAAAGAGGTGGTAGAGGTGTCAAGGAGTTTATCAGGTCCCCCATAGATTAAATTAGTTTGACAAGTTAAGTATCCAAAAGGAAAAATGGATCCAATATTGGGGTCATAACTATGTTTTTGGTCAAGATTCTCATACTCTTGGGGTGGTAGGAAAAGTGTCTAATGTCAGAAGGTGATACTCCCCCAATGATAGACTTTAGAAAGTTAATTTCAAAGGGTCCATTGTGGGGATTTGGGTGGAATGGATGAATGAAATGGTGGATGCTTCATTGTTAGAATAATATGGGGGCTCATATTTTGTTGATTAAGTCTTGTTGGATGGATTAAAGATAACATAATTGGGTTGGTACGTCATGTTACATGATGTAAAAGGATTCAGGTCAGCTTGTGTGGTAACAACTTGACCTTCATGTTCAAATTTGATGTATTGGTGTAGGGTGGATGACATATATTCCATGGAATAATTCCAATGGCATAATAAAAAAAACATTATATTATAACTCACCTTATATTATGTAGAAGAGCTCAAGAAGCATGTAGGGTTCTAGATGAATGTGAAGAATAAAAGTTACTAAAGTCATGGCCATGGTTTCATTGAATGATTGGAGCATTGCTAAGTTTTTTGAAATAATGTTCTTTGGTAATTTAAGTTTTTTGTATGCATGGGAGGAGATATTATTAATCTTATCCCCCCCATTAATCATAATTCTCTTGATCTAGGTTTGGTTGATGTATATGGTAATGAAGAGGGGATGATCTCGATCATATAGACGGATGGAGGGTATTTCCAAATATTTAAAGGTAATAAAGTTAGAAATTTGAAGAGATCTGACAAAGGTTACTAGAGGTTATGGGTTTTCTGGTTGAACCTCTATGGATTACAAATCCTCTATCATTGCTTGGCAGTGATGGGATGAGGTATTGATCAGTTTATACAAACTCATCTTCATTGGTGTTTGGTGAAGCTATTTCAGAACTACTCATTGGATTGATTCAAAAGCATTAGATTGGGAGGTACTCGAGATGGACACCTTAAGTTTTGTTCAAGGTAAAGGTACTTAGTATTGGTTAGGTGATTGAGTGGAGGAAGAGGGATATGTCTATGGAATGGACACCTTTTCCTTTCCCTTATCCTTTTTTTGATCCTATTTTTGTGTGACCACATAGATGGTATGTATTTGGGAAAAATTTAGGATAGAGGAATACTTTGGTTCCTCTTCACTTTGAGTTGAGAGTGGGGGAGTAGGTAAGTATTGGTTGATGGCTCCTAGTTCTTATATTAGTGGTGGGGTCTTATGAGGGTCATCTAACAATAAGTCATCCTTGTGATAAATTTAATGGATTAATACTTGAAGAGACTTATAGTTTTACATATCATGCCTAGGTGTTATATGGTATGAGCATACTAATTTTTCATTATACCAGGATGTCTTAGGGCTATGTGGGTCAAATGGTTTAATAGGTGGCAAGTTTAAGAAAGATGCTTGAAATAACCTTTGTAGGATGGCTGAGTACGACTCAAGTAAATGTGATAAGGGTGTAGAGGTTATGTTTGGTATTTGACGTGAAAGCCCTTTTAGGAGTATGCTTGATATTAGGATATTTGGGTAAAGGAGCATTCTTGGTAGATGGTTTTGGTATAAATTTCTTGGGGGTGGATGACTTAGAGGTAAAAGGTGTTTTGGAAGATGCTTCAGAAGTAGGTAGTTTGGTTATAGAATTTTTGATGAAAATAGGTGAGGATGAAAGTAGGAGAGATGGTGTAGCCAAAAGTGGTATTTGGATTTGGGTTTTGTCTAGGATGGTTGGTTTCCTTACTAAGGTAGAAGGGTGAGGTCCCAAAATAGAAAGCAAAGTGAAATGAGGAGGTAGAGTTTTGGTGTGTGATATCTTGGGTGGTTTTACCATCTATTTTGGTTTATTTTAGAGTTTTTTTGATGGGATTGGTGGGATTAAAGCCAAATTAATTGATGGGTGTGTAAGGTTATGAGTAGGGGGCATGCCTAGGTTTTTTATAGGAGTGGTTATGATAAGGGAATTTACTTGGGCTATTTTAGTTGGAGTTGGTTTGGTTGGTTTAAGTATGGCTTGAGAGGTAGAGATTTTTCAATGTTCTATTGGAGTGATGGTGGGTTAAATAGTGGAAGTGGAAGGTTGGGTTGATAATGGCGTGGTTGGAAGATCTAGGTTGGTTGGGTAAGGAAGCTCGTGACTGTGTCAAATTGTGTTATGATTTGTATTGGGTTGGGTTAAGTGCTCTAAGTTTTGAACCAATATAGAGAAAGGATTATATATGGGTTTTACCCATTAGATATTGGTTTAAAAGGATAAATTCATGGGTGTTACCTCATCCTTTTCCTCAATCAAATGATCTAAGGTTTGGGAAGATAAATCTCCAATAGGAGAGGTAGGTAGAGTGATCTCTTCCATAGGAATGCTTTCCAAAGGAAGAGTGTATTTTTTTATGATAAAAGAGAAGGATATGGTGGTAATGGCTACCTATTTTGGTATGTCTTCTAAAATAGAGGTTGATATCTCCACTATCTTCATAAGTGGATGAAGGGGAACAATTGTTGCCTTTGTTTTAGTTTCCAATGGAACTATAAATTGACTCCACTACCTCAATAAGTGGAGGGGAAGGAAAGGTGGTTTGGGCAATGGTTTCCTCAATAATTAGTTCATTAAGAACTATGTTAATGGTATGGACCTCATGGTTATGAGATGATTTTGATCTATTATTTTCATTGTTCACAGAAGGGGCATGGTTGGGGAATGGATGTCTAAAGATGTCAAGTGATTGATTTGGTGGTGAATTAGGGTTATCCAACACAAGTTCCCCCTTGTCAGTGAGATTTTGTATGATTATTTTGAAGGTATTTCACCTAATAACATCATGTCCAATGACATGGTGGAAGACACATAATTATTTCTCCTTATACCAACTAGGTACAAGATGAGAGGAATATAATTATTGTGGAGGTTTGATTAGAGGAAGTTGTGTGATATTCATTTTTAATAACTTTTCCAAGACCAAATAATATGACTCCCCTAGTGGAATAAATTGTTTTTGGTTATTGTGGTTTGGATTTTTGGTGTTTTTATCAAAGGAATTTGAAGAGTTGGGTTCATTAAAAACCATTGGAGGAGTGGTTTTAAGGACATCCACATTCATGTTTCCCTTAGTTTTGTGTTAGTGTTGGTTTCATTATTAGGTTTGAAGGAGGGAGCCTCATTTGATTTGAATTTGGAATTCTTGTTTCTTAATTTTAGTTTCCCTTCATTGATGGCTCTATTCTCTATTTTTTATGCCATGGTGAAATCCTCATCAAAGGTATTGAATGTTTGAACCTACAAAGTGGAGGAAATGTGTTTTGCACAAGCTTAAGTAAAGATTTCAATCATCTCAAGTTGGGGAAAAGAGAAAGAGAGTTGATTTATCAAGCTTCTCCAATGGGATACTAAGTCATCTATGGACTTGTTAAATTTTTGAATGGAGTAGAGATTACTGATGGAAACTTTGTTATAGATGTTTATGAAAAAGTGATCTAAGAAGATTTGAGCTAGTTATCCAAAATAAAAGAGGGAGTGCTTGGTAATATCATTGTACCAATATAGTGTCAAGCCTAATAGAGACATTGGAAAGGTGTGAAGAAGGAGATCATCATCATAGGTAATCAAATAGTAAGAATGCTTGAATGCCACCAGATGTTGTTGAGGGTCTTTCTTGCTCTAAAATTTTGAAAATATTAGAATTTACCATTAAGGAAGATAAGTTTAAATGGGGATGAATGGATGAATTGGTTTGTTATAGATTTGGTAATATGATAAGAGGTTATAAGCACAAAAAATAGAATACTCCAATGTAGTCATTTTTCCATCATCATCTTTACTAGATCAGTCTATAGTTGTGTACCTCCAAAGTTGTAAGGTAAATTTTACTAAGGTTGTGTATTTGCAACATATGGATAGCTAGTGGGAGGTTAGGAAGCTGCCACATATTGGTATGTAGACATGGTTGGTTGGTATGATTCCACATATTGATATGTGGAGATAGGTGGTTGGGTATAAGGTAGAGGTACATACCCTTATGGTTTAGAGACTTAACTCAGGTTTGGTGCAATGGTTACCTATTAAGGGATTAACATAGGTTGGGTTACACATATGGTCAAGTTGGTAGGTATAGGATAGGTGGTAATCTTGGTACTAATGCGTGGAAGGTTAGAAGGTATGGAAACCACCAAGATCTAAAATGGAGTGGAGGTAGGTGAATTGGAAAGAATTGGAAGGGTGGTAACACTAGTAGAGGGTATTCCTATGGTAAGCAGAGTACCAATACCCAAGGTTGGGTGGTTCCTATACTAGAAGGTGTTTGGGTGTTGGTTGGTTGGGTAGGATGGTTTTAGATGGTGGTATTGGTGGCATTATTAGTAGAAGAATATTCTTGGGTGACTAAAGGTTGGGTAGAAATGGTGGCAATAGAGGTTCTACACATAATTTGGGATGGCATACCATAGGGTGGGTTAATAAGTGGAACTAAAGTAGGGGTATCGTGGGATATGGTGTTAATGTAATGTTGGAGGGCTATAGGTTTTTTATCTAGAAAGATGGATAAATTTGTATCGCCTTAGGAAACCATCCAACGGATACGTAGAATTCTATAAGGATGGGGAAAACTCTCTACATCTGAGACATACTCTATGGATGAAGGAGAAGAGGAAGATGGATGATTAGGAGGTAGATCCTAATTTACTTGGTTTCTTAGATGTTACCTAGTAAAAACCATGTAAATAAAGGGAAAAGGAAGATGCAAGAAATCTCACAACTCAAAAGAGAAGCAATCAAAATAAAAATATCTCAAGGAAAGAAATGTATACACTAATGTGCATTAAAATCCTAGGGGATACTTTATTATTTCTCTTTAGGCTTATGCCTCAAATTTTAAAGAATTTATGAACACCAACTTGGGTTTGTAGAGTAGGAACTAGAAGAAGATATCTAAGGACGGTTTTAGTTAGTTAAAAGATCTTAAGATCTATACTAGAACTTTGTAGGTGGCTTGATATTGGGGCTTACCCCCTCACTTCACACACTATAGTGATAAGGGTGTTGGGTGCTTAGCCAAAATTTACTAAGTTACTAGAGATAATGCTCAGCCAACATACTGAGTTGGTTCTCCTCTTTGTGATGAAATCCAAGTGGGATAGTCGAGGACATGTGACCATTAGGTGATGAAATCCCAAATGGGCCTTATGTCAATATTTTTGTACTTGATTAGGTGTAAGTGGTTTGGTCTTGTGTGTGTGATAAGAGTGGATATATGATTAATTTACTTGAATAATTAAGTTATGTGAGCTAAAATAATCAAGGAAGTAATTTATGAAGTTAATTTTAATCCCAAAATGAAAATTTGATTTTTTTTGTATGAGTAGAAAATAAAAAGAAGCACCTATATGCGACTATTAACCCAAAAAAAGACTCAAGGGTCCCACCAGGTGTGCCATAATGTTTCATGTAAATTTTTATTTATTTCCTAAAAACAAAGTTGTAAAACTTGAAATAAGGGTGAGGTCAGTAGAACCTAGATTTGGTTTACATTTCATGATCTAGATGGTTGTAGATACTCCTATTTGGCTTGGGAGAATGACACTTAGATAAGAAAACACCAAAGAAATGGTTGATTAGTTAGTTAGTAGGGTAGATTGCCTAGTGAGATAGATCCAATAAGCATAAGATTCTTTGTGGCCTATCAATCCACACTTTTAAATAGTTAAGTTCAAAAAGTGAAAGATATATTACTTGCATAAATAACAGAAGATACTAAAATTAAATTTGATAATTTCTTGAAAAGAGATGAATTTGACTAATTATAGAAATAAATGATTAGATATTAATGATAAATAAATCAAACATGGTTTAGAAAATAGGGTGATGTTTTGTGATCAGGTATAAATTTTGAAAGTCAGATTTGGTTATGATTTAATAGGTCAGATAAACTTGTTATTCAAAATTGACACATAGTGACCATCAATGGTTGGGTATGACTGTTGATGATTAGTTTACCATTGATGGTTAAGGGAAAACTATTAGTGATTAGGTGACCATTGATGGTTACTATCAATTTTGGCTTGGGTAAAAAGAATTTTGGTCAAGAAGGATGGAGAGAAGTTATGGAAGGAAATAAACAAACTAATTACTAATAATAGATACTTAGCTTTGTTGTTGGTTTGAAGAACATTGGGGTGAGTGGCTAAAAACTTGTTATAGACCCTAGAATAATTTTGACAAAGTGATGATAACTTGGATATTGATTGATGAGCTATAGTACTTTTCATATTTATCATGGTTATTGGTTCACTGGAAGGCTTCTTAGATTTTCCAAAAGTGAGAACACTTGCACAAGAAACTTGGTGCATTAGACTCTGATGATTATGTCTTATTTCTCCTGATGATCTCTCCTTATATAGGAAAAAGGGAGTGGTTAAAAAATATTTTCAACAATAGGTTAAATAATCTATCTAATTTTATATTTTACATGCATTAATTATGCACACAGATCAAACAACTACATATAAAAAATAAAGTTGTAGTTGAGTGGAAGTTAACCCTTGAGGCAGTTAAAGGTTAACTATTAGTAGTCAAGGTTAACCATTGGTGATTATGGTTTTACCATCAATGGTCAAGAGGACAAAGTTAAAATGTCTAAGATTATCCATTTTGACTTAGGTGTGGTAGTTAAAATGTTATAAAATGGTCCCAAGGGGTTCTAGGGGTGATCTAAGAGTCAACATGACATCTAGGACCATAGTGCATAGATTTATAGTGTTTTAACTCCATTAAAAGATTTATACATGATTTATTTGATGCCAAACCATGATTTGATTGCTTAATGAAATCTTGACAATGGCTCCCAATGCTTACGTGAAGTGGATAATGGCTTGGGTGAGAACTAGAAGGCTATTATGCATGCAATGGGAATTGGCAATATGAGAGATTGATGGCTTGATAAATGATTTTTTTAATTAGTTTGAGGGAAGTCTTAGTTTTATAGGCAAGGATGGAAAGATCAATGGTGTAAATTCAAATTTGGGCTATTGATATAAAGAGATAAGGATTTTTTATGGAATTTTAAATTCCATGGAAATCTATAGAATTAGAGAATTCTAGAGAAAGGGGATAGATTAGGGGAGATTTTTAGAATCCTCCAATTCTATAAATCTCCCCATAGGGTTTAGGGTTTTAGGAGAGGCTAGGATAGGATGGTGGGTGGGTAGGTAGATTATTTTGGAATTTTAAATTGGCTAATTGGTTTAGGGGGTAGGTTAGTAGATAATATGTCTTATTAGGGGTTTAATGAGAGAATTAATTGGTTTTAGGATGGGATAAAGGTTTATGGGTTGTTATATTATTAATAAATTTATCTAAGAAAGATAGAGGTTGGAATAAATTAGTGTAAATTAATGTTATTATTATATCTACATGGGTGAGCATAATTTAGTGGATACACTATTATGCACATGTTCAGTTGGTAGTTACAATAGTTTTCAATTCCCTAAGTGTTCTTGCACATGTATTGTTGTTGATATAAGGAATCATTTTTAAATTTTAGTTTTGAATGAATAACTTATAGTAGTGTTTATCATGTTCACATTAGATTTGGTGATGATTTATAGGACTCCATGCCCAATGGAATTCTTAAGGCAATTGGTTTTTTGTTTAGAAGGTAAGTAAATTTATAAAGGTCACCAAGAATGTTGACCTTTTTTAGTCACTATTGTTTTCATCATTGAATATGTTTAATTTAATAATGTATTTCATCATAACTTTCATCCTTTCATTAGTTCCAATATGCTTAGTGAAGTCATATTGTAGCCATATTGAGCTCATATTGATATTTCCCCTTAGTTTAGGATTCTAATTGCAAGAATTGAGCATTTATTATGCCCTATTAGTATGTTTTAGGACTCTTTTGAAAAAGTTAAGGTACTTTTAAAAAATTAAGGCTATTTTTTTTTAATATCTCCCATGTATGTATACCATAGAGAGTCTTAGTTATGTTTTGGTCTTCATAACCACTTCTTGATTGACCATATCAAGCTTTTAAAGCATGCCAAGGCATGCGTGAAGGAAATTAAAGGAAAAATTTTAAGTAAAATAAAAATGACACATATTTTGAGGTGATGAATAATTTTCAAGACTTAAATAAAGTATGTGAAGATGACATGCATGCATTTTCATCAGTTTTGAATATCTTTTGGTGCTCCAACTCATATGCAAGGATGTAGGGGCAATTTTCATGCATTTTCAAAGACAAAAGATTAGATTTTTATTGATTTCCATGTGGGTCAAGGATTACACATAGATTTATAAACTTAATGGATGTTTTTTAGAAATTTTAAAATGGTTAGGAATTCAATTTATTCTTAAATTATACTAAGATAACTCAAATCTCTCTCAAAATTGATTTTCAATATTAAAATTGACCTAAAACCAATAAGATATATTGATTAAGATGTTGCATGGCTTGTAATGTTTAATATGAGGATTGAATAAGGAGTTTTACTCTAATATCATGATTTTTATTATTATAAATAAGGTTTAAGCTTTATGAACAATTTTTAATAAGAAATATTATTACAAAACCCTTCAAGACTCTATCTAGAGAACATGGACTTTAGAAATTTGGTCTTTTGAAGTGTTTTTAAGATATATAAAGCATGATGAATGATTTTTATACTATATACATGAAATATAGACACTTTATACCAATTTAAAATCATAAAAAAAAATTATATAGTTGAAAAATGGACCTTGATGATAAACATGCATGAGAAATGACCACGTATAGGCTTACAGACATAAAAGTGAATTTTTGGAGTGATTTTGAAATTACACTTGAAATTTTAATTATTTTAATAAGTATATGAAGTAAAAATAGTCATTTAAAATAAATTTTGGGATATTTATACCATAAATATCTCAAAATATAAAAATTTACCAAATTGGCATGCTTATTGCCCTAGGAGAACCTAAAAATAAAAAAAAGAGTATAACTTGAGTTATATTGATCCAAAAAATTTGAAATTTTAATTAAGGTGGAGGTTAATATTTAATAATGTTTTTTTTGGTATCATTTATGTAATTTACCTTATAGTACATAAAATATAAAATTATAGACCTCTGCATGTTAAAATGTTGAAAACTAGTTCCCAAGAAGCCCAAAAGTGCAATATATAAAGTTTTATTGATAAAAATTCATTTAAAATTTATATTTATGTGTTACCATGTTATAAAAATAAAATAATTTTTTTTTATATATTTTAAAACCATTCATAAATGAATTGAATAAGATAGATCTCTCTTTGAAGAGTTTCTCAAGCACTAATGGAGGTCACACCTACAAGTCTGAACTAAGTCATCATCAAGAGCCATGAAAGACATTATGAGAGGAATAAAATATATTATATCATGTATATGTTTCATTATTTAAACCTTAATTTAATTTATATAGGTATTGAAACATGCTCATAGAATATTTAATGCAAAATAAGAATGTAACACATGGTCAAAAAGTCATCAAATGAGGAGCTAAAGTTGTGCATCATCAATGAGCCATTATTAATTCCATATAAAATAATGAATAAAAAACATCAAGAAGATAACATATTAACTCTACATTAAAATCAAGGAGAAGAAGCCAAATCAAACAAGGACATTTCAAGATTGTAGGAGTTGGTTGAAGATAAAGTGGAGTTTCATCATGAAACTTGACCTTCAACAACCTCAAGAATAAGAAAAAAAGACATACACACTCATCACAACTTGTAAACTTAAAATAAATTAACTATACATTGGATAAGGAATAATATGTCAATTAAAAGTTAACTTTAGCTATGTTTTAGTTTTAAGTCTTAATGAGGAAGAACATGTTAATTGAAAGTTAAATTTAACTATGTTTCAATTTTAATCCTTAATAAGGGAATTAATGACGAGTTTGAATGTTTTTAACCTCACTAAGGACTAATTTATATATGTCTACTTGTGTTTTCTCAATTAATTGAATATACCTCTAGTTGGTTTTGGTTCAACCCTACCAAACTTTAGACTTATAAACATCTTCTTGAGAAATAAGAAACTGATTTTAACTTCTCATATGCTAATTATTGTGTGAAATTAATTAATTATTGGTGTAATATCATGATAATTACATAATATCCCTAATTTGTTTCTAATTTTGTGTATCTTTATGCAACAAAATTGATCTTGTGTAGGTTGTAATTTATGCAATTCACAGTTGTGATGAATGTTATTTGCGATTCCTAAGAAAAGTGGTCATCCTTATAATTAATTTTATAAGATGAATCCTTTCTATAAAAAAACTATGCACAAGTTTAATTGGTGATTTATGATTTGTCTATGTGTGAGTATTATTTTAGAGCATTCTATGTGTGTCTAAGTAAGTTGATGTATTCAATTTTGATGCATCACCTCATAGTTAATCATATAAGTACATGAATATCTATCTCTTCTAATTGTAAAGAAGTTGTTTATGTGATGATAAAGGTGATTAATCAATAGAAACAACCCTCTTTGGAGGTTTAATTTCATTATAGGACACCCAGAACCTAGAAGTGATCCCATTATGTCAATTGGGTGAGGAAATTTGAAGACCTTCCTCAAGGGTGCAATCTCAATTTGAAAACATCTATCATTGTATGACTTTTCACATTCTCACTTTTTTTTATTATTTTAAGTAATTAAAAATATTTCATGTTCATCTTCCCCTTGATTTATTTTCCTTTCATTCCACTTTGGACAAAATAAGGTCGATGTCAAAATAACACATTTATTTCACATGAGTAAACCAGACTCTTAAACACCTTGCTTTTTTAAGTCCTCTTTCTTAGTTAACAAGGATAAAGTTTTCAAATGATATTCATTTTGATCACCCATATTTTTTTCTTTGAATCCATATGGAGGAGGAATATAAAAATCCATCAAATGTTAAAATACAAATCATTTAAAATAAAATACAATGTTACCAAAGGTTCTTGATGTATCATAAAATGCTAAGGATGAGGATAGATAGGATATAATTTACAACAAAAAATAGTATATCATATTCATACAAGAGGTTGGATAGCATAAACATAACAATTTTAAATTATCATGCATTGAGTAGGAAGTAAGAACAATGGTAAGTTATTAACATAAATAGAGTATTTGGATTAAATTAGATAGAAAGTAACCAAAAATTATACATGAGAATGCATGTACGCAACAAAGAAATAAACTACATAGGTAACCATAACCAAATACATCTCTATTTATATTTTCAAAAGTGGAACTCTATTCTTCTTATAAACACAAGTATATACAGATGTATCCAGTCTATGAATGTTCATCTTATTCTCATACTTGGCACTAAAAGTGGAGACTATTCATATTTTAACCTATTACAAATAATATAGATAAGATAAAATATAATTGTATATGAAAAAATGAGTACATAATGCATAAATATTATAAAAGTATCATTTGTAACTTTATAATCAAAACTCATCTCCTAACACTTTCCTAGATTTAAAATGTTGTCTCATCCCAAGACAATGTCATAAGATCTTTCAAATTTTCACAAGTGAGTAGAGTATGAAGAAGTGGTTAGACCAATAATATTAAAAATAGTCTCTCAATTCACTATTTATAGTTTTCACCTCTTGCGCACTACTTATCTACCCTCTTAGGTTTTCAACTAAGTACCATATCGACCTACAACCCTTTTGGGTTTTCAATAGGATAGAATAACCAAGTGGACACCCTTTATGGGTTTTCAACCATTTTGGCCCTTCTTTTCTTACTAAGTCATCCCCAATAAAATATTCTATACAAAATTTAAAAAAATTCATACTCTACACAGTACTTAAATTGATGGAGGTGGCATAGATGTAGACAATGACTAACTAGAAGAATCCTTGGACTTAGACTATGTAGCCTTATGTCCAGTGATGATTTATTGGAGATATAAAGGTGGTCAATACATTAATGTGTTGAAAATATAGGTAAATTCATTAAAAAAGGTAGTGACGTTGGTCTTGTAAGCATTCTAGTCTAACATAAATTCTTGGATCAAGCACAACAAGGTATGAAATAAAGCATGATAACTAATGATCTATTTGAAATATATGTCATCATTTATTCTCATGGTTTCATTAGTGTTGGTGACCCTAATATAAATCTTTCCACTTAATTTATCCATTTTGTTTTCATGACAATAATCTTGAAGACTGATAAAGAAATTATACATAAGCTGACTCTTCTAGTTGAGGATGTTGTCATGCATGTTGTCACTAGCATTGAGCAACTCCTAGAGTGATATATCCTTCTCTTACAAAATGGTAGTTTGGTTGACTATGGTTACTTTTTTGGTTCCATATATGGAAAATTATACACTAGAACTAGCTAGAGAATCCTATAGTTATTTCTTGTAGTATAA
This sequence comes from Torreya grandis, assembly GCA_037957365.1. Classification (NCBI taxonomy): domain Eukaryota; kingdom Viridiplantae; phylum Streptophyta; class Pinopsida; order Cupressales; family Taxaceae; genus Torreya; species Torreya grandis. The sequence goes on along the minus strand of JARHVA010009148.1, from coordinate 169,575 downwards.
TAAGTTGTACATGACCTATTGTTCTTGTAGGGCATCATTGTCCAACATGCCTTGGTACTCCTCTAGTAATGTGATAAGAGTCATCACCTTAGTTTTGATATATTATCTTAATGTGTTGACCATGTGGAATTTATAGGCTATGCACCAGTCCTTGTTTAACTCAAAGACCAATGTCTTAAATCTACATTGGTTAGACATGACTTGGTCCCTGATTACTAAAGTGACAAACTCAAGACATACATCCTAGATAAGATTTATAACTTCATGGAGGTGAGCCTTCAACTTGACATTCTTTTCTTTTTATTGATCCATTTCCTAATCCAAATAGGTTGATTTCTACATAATGAACTCCTAATTTTTTTCACCCTCAAGTTATTTCATTAATGAGAGTCTGAAGACATCCAATGATGTTTCCTACTTGAGGATTTCTATGAATGTGCTTGAAGTTGTTGAAGGGTTCAGTCATGACATATTCTTAAGTGGGAGAGAAAAGGTAGTGCATAGATCACCCATATTTAAGACATCCCATATACACATACCTCTCGAAGGTAATTCTAGAAGCTATGAACATGTTAGGGTTACAACTAGTTCTTCTTCTTATTCTGACTACTTTGCTTCATCCTATTATTGTTTTAATATCTATTATTGTTACATCATGGCCTCTAATACAAGCTTGAGTTTCTATGTAGCATCTTTAACATGCTTTTTTTTACCTCTTCATCTACTTTCTTGGTCATATATTCTTTGGAAACTTTATAGTTGGCTTGTTCTTCTTTTGTTTGAAGCTTTTACACATGTTCTTCTTCTTTCTTTTACTCCTCTAGGGAAATAGCCTTGGCTTATTTAGTCATATCATGTGCCTATCCCTATGCTTGTGCATGTGCCTAGTGTTGGTGTAGGGATTCATCTTCTTCTTCCTTCTTCTTTTTAGATTCCTCAACTTACTATTGTGTGTGTGTGTCATCTTTGGTGGCCTGATTTGCATGTACCATTACATCTTATTTTTATTTTTCTTCTTCCACCTTAGCCTTGGAATTAATCTCAGCTTCTTTGTCCTTTTGAGCTTGAACTTGTTGTGTTTTATTGGCTACATCAACAACTTCTTATTCCTTTCTAGTCATGTTGAGGGCATTTTGGTGGTTAGCCTCTACATTTTGGGCCTTTTGTCTAGCCTCAACTTCTTTGTATTATCAACTTGCTTATTTTTGTTGTTGAGCCTACTCCTTATGACATTTTTTCTCCTCATTTTTTAATTTTCATTATATTGTTTGAGCTACGTATTCCCTTGAATCTTATTGTTATTCTATTATGTGTTGCTTAAGTGTGAGCTCTTCAAACTCTAAGGCTTGTGGTGAAGAAGGCAAATCACTTGGCTAAAACAAAGAGCTAGAAACCTATACTTTCTTACTACCCAAGGTGACGAACCTACATTTGGGTGGTCATGAAGTGGAATATTGAGTAGGATATTTTTGTTATGTGGTGGTTGGTAGACCAAATGTACATTCTTCAAGGGTAAATGAGAACCTGACCTCATGCCTAGTTCAGGGTCTACACACGAGTGACTCTAATTTGATTTTTAAGAGTGGCATAAAGACATATTCAACTATGAAAGTGGTAGAAGGTTATTTCTATAAAAATTAAACCTTTTACTACATTTTCTCCACTTTTTCTCACATAATGTTGATGATGATGAATGTATGGCACAGTGGGAGGTCCACCCATAGATTCAAGGGAACTTGCTTGTGCACTTGGACCATGTGCACAACATTTAAGAAGAAGAATTCCTTTTCCTCCTCTCTGTCATAATAGTCTCCATCCATGTGAATAGTCATTACCTGATAGACTTCTTGTTCATTCAAACCCATCTATGGTAGGTCACATGAGCTTGTGATCTGGGGTACCTTAAAATTATCTATCCAAGTCATCTTACTCCTTATTTTACTCAGTGGAAATATTTTGCTTTAATTTTTGAGATAGAGATTTATTCTTGGTGGAAATATTTCACTTTCTTTTCTATAGCTATGAGATGGTGGATTCTTATGGGTGTTGAACTATAGAGATAACCACACCAGTGGTATGGCTTGAAGTGGTGTCACATTCCTAGTTAAAAAGGCTTTCTATTTGGTGACTTTGGCCTGTACCATGGCTATGGTGACAAAAAATGGTATAGGTCTAAAGGGTGACCTCAATGACTCATAGATGTGTATAAATACACCTTTTGATAGTAAGGTGATAAAAACATGTTGGCCCAAGTACTACATTACATTTGGTGGTACCCAAAGATGTGTGGTAATTAGTTTCAAGAACTTCCCCCACCATGCTTTGAATTTTCCCTCATGATCTAGGGCTCTACCTTTAGGTTTCCATACAAGCTTGGGGAGTTACTACACTAGCTAATAATAAATGTTGAGGTGCACCTATCCCTCTGGGGACTTCCATTATGTGAAGCATAATAGAAAGATGAGGAATTGGTATTGGAATGTCTACTTTGAATTTGTGTGACACTTTTTAATGTTTATGATGAGATCTTGAATGAAGTATTCAGGCCAATTAAACTATTCAATCTAGTGGATCATGTGATGGGTGATGTCTATCACCCCTTTTTGAATTTTATTTATATACTTGGTCATCTACCAAAACCTTTGTATGATCTATTTAATGAGGATGTACACTATTATATCATGAATATCCTCAATTGGGATTCCTCTAGATCCCTAAACATATAAATCTCTAACCTCTTGGGGAATATGTAATGTTCTCATATTTTATAGAGCAAGGGAGTCCCCTCGTACATGCATTCCTAAAGCTCGGGTCATAGCTTTTATGTTGATGATGATCATGGTGTTTGGGATAATGTATATGTTTTTGTCATTGTATCAGTTGAGTAAGACTTGTACAACCTCCCACAAGTCACCAAAAGTGGGAATTCAAAACATGTACTTGATATCTATATTGTATAATTGGTGGGGGCTATAAGAGCTAGATGTTGCATAACATCAATGAGGTCTGGGTGAAATAGCTCCTATTTTACTACTCAAAGGAAGTTAAATTTCTATAGATCATTGAATTATGTTTGGATTAGTGCCATATTTATGCCCATTTCTTCTTTTTGTGCATTTATCAAACCCCTGATGAGTTGTGAAGTATCCATTATTATTGAAGTGATGAAATTGAAACTCTATTGGCTCTCTATGAAATAAAACTATTTCAGCTTTCTCACATTATAAGTCATAAAATATGTACAAGGATGAAATTTAGACTTGTTTTATAGGTTTATGCCTTTATAAAATTCACACATGTTAGTTTATATGTAAATTTCATGATTAAATATCTATTCAATATGAATGTAATTGGTGGTATGGTAAATCTTATCTGATCAGGCAATTAAGATAGCTAGTCATTAACACATGTGTGAAGATACACCATTATGTTCTTTTTTATTTATATACGAGTATGAGTGGATGATGTTGATGGGTGATCGATTTGTTGAAGATTAAGTCAATCAAACCTTGGATCTAGCACTAGCTACTTGGGGATGACCATTATACAGTGAAGTCTTGGGTAAAGTGACTTAACTAGACATTTCTCAGACTTAAATTTTTCTTTCACTCCCAAAGACATCTATGATGGCACACGTGATTGGTGCATGTTATAATTGGTATCTTGGTTCCCAAATTATAGTGAAGATATCATCTATAAACACACACACACACACACATAAAGGAAAGACACAAAAAATATACAAAAATATAAATCCTAATCTACTCAATGTTACTCAGCACCCACTCTATTATAAGAATGAGATAAATTAAGACTATTGGTAGTAGGGCTAAAGCCTACAACTATTGACCCATCCTAGAAAAATATTTCTCTATATATCTCTCAAAATAATGATTCCTTGCCATGATATTTCATGTATAACATAAGGTCCTTTATATCAAATCTATAATTTACCCAAAAAATTCTTTGAAATGACTATCATATAAAAAAATTAGTTGATCTTTATGAAATCCCTTATGGTGTAAATTCTTGTCATTTCATGCTTTCTAGCCATGATTATGAAATTCCTACATCCAAGATGATCTACATCGATATTCATCCATCCTAATTAGTTTGAGAAGTTTGTTGGTGAGAGACTCATGATCCCCTAGTCTCATAACCATTATAATACATAGACTGGGTACTAAATATTTCATTGGCACAATTTCTTCAAGCCCATAAACCAACTAGAAAGGATTAAAACTTATAGCCCTCTTGTAGTTCATATAATATGTCCACATAATTCTAGGAATGTGATATTCCTAATCATCCATTTTGACATTGCATATCTTTGTCAACATTTTTCCTAATACTTTATTATAAGCCTCAACTTAGACATTAGATTATGGATGGTATGTAGTACTTTTATGATGAGAAATCATGAATTCCTTAGTAAGAACCTTGATGGTGTTGTTCATGAAGTGTGTTCCTCAGTATCTAATGATTTTAATGGGGAATCCAAAACTTGTAATAATTTTCTTGTAAATAAACTTTGTTGTATCTTTTGTACCACAATTTGGAGTCATAGCATCTTTAACCCATTTGGTAAAGTAATCTATCATAATGATAATATATGTTACTTTACTTAATTTAATCAGTGGATTGATAGGTCTAACAAAATCAATGCCCCATTATTCAAAAGGTGATGTAGCTAACAAAGGCTACAAGGCAATTTCATATTTTTGTAGTGGTTTACCCATGTATTAGCATACATCGTAGTGTTGTGATACTCTATGTGCATTCTAAAAAAGGTTTGACTATTATAACCCACTCTGTAAAAACTTCTTAGTAGTAGATTATTTGATAAAATATCCTCATATTATTCCTTGGTGGGCCTTCTATAAGAGTTTTGGTTATTCATATTACATAACTACCCTAAAAAATACTTCATCCTTCCCCAATGATACAAAATCCCATTGATGATGGTATATGGAAAAGCTCTAGTGACAAACTACTTCTTATCTCTTTTTTAGTAGTGTATATGGAATACTCCTTATTCAAGGAAGTTAGTGATTATTTTGAAATTTTTAGGGATCATAGAAATGCAAATTAGATGAGAATTAAGAGAATCTTCTTGTAATTGTTCTAGTTCTTTAATATTGGGAATGTGACTGATATGTTCTATCCCCATGTTCTCTCTACTTGGTTTAACATTAATGTAAAATTAGAATTCTTGAAATAATATCAACCATCTAGAAATACATCCTCAAAGCATTGGCTTATTGACTAGGTAGTGAAGATATTGATGATCCATGAAAACTTCAATTGGTGTCTCAAGAAGACAGTGTCAAATTTTTTTTAGTGTGAACACTTAACTGGTGCTTCTCTTTTAGTTGTCATGTAATTCTTTTTTATGTTAGACAACTTTGATCTTGAATAATGTATGGGGTGGTCTAGTCCACTATCTCCTGGTTGCACAAGCATAACACTAACTATGATTCTTGAAGCATTAACATTAACATGAAATGGATTAATCTAATATATAAATATGAGGATAGACATAGTGACCAATCTCTACTTTAGTTCGATAAAGTTTGCTTAGTACTCAAAAGTCCAAACAAACATTACACCTTTATGTAGTAAATATTCCAATGGAGATGATATGGCTACATATCCTTTGATAAACTTATGGTAATACCTTGTATGGCCAAGAAAATATCTCACTTCCATGGAGCTAGTTGGTAGAGTCATAACTCAAAATGACTACAATTTTAGAATGATATACCAAAATGCCTTCACTGCACACTACATGACCTAGTATAACACCAAAAAGTAAAGAATAATTTTTTTAAAAAATTAAGAGCAATGCAAAAAGCTCAACAACATTATAAAATGAGGTTTAGTTTCAAAAAATGTTCTTTAAATAAATAAAATACTACCTAATCATTGAGATAAAATTCCAAAAGGTCATGAGTGAAATTTTTGAATGGAGTCACCACTACATGAGAAAAAACCATATGTGCATTCTTGAGGCCAAAAGGTATTACCTTGTTTGTAAAGAATCCCCATTCCATGGAAAAATTTATTTTAGCTTTATCTTCTTCTATGATGGGTATTTGATGATAGCCACTAAATCCATCTATGAAAGAGTAAACTTCACACCCTATGACATATTCTAAAATTTCATATATGAAGGGAATTAGGAATGGATAACTCACAAATGCCATCATTTATAATGTGAAAATCACCACATACTCTAAACTCCCTTATTTTATTAGGATACACTACTATAGGACTAACCCAATCTACCTTTTCTATGGGATATATTATACATGCATCTTGCATTATATCGAGTTCAACCTTCACTTTCAACTTCATGTCTGGATTCAACTTGTATGGCCATTTCTTTATGGGTTGTGTGGACTCCATGAGTTTTATATGTATTTCACCTAGAGATGGATCAATTCCTCTAACATCTAAAAATTTATTGGGAAAAACATATTGATAATCTTGCAAGATTTGCATATCTTCAAAAACTTTAGCTTTGGTCCAGTAATCACCTATATATACCAATTTAGGAATCTCCTCAGTTTTGTTGTTTGCTACATGATTTTTAATGGGTTGCTGGTAAATATTTAACTTTTACTCATCAAAAAATTCTTGTATCATTCATTTCCCTTCTTGTTCTAGAATTTATATGATGTGCATCTTGTCTTATTTAGTAAGTTCTATGATGGGGTCCTTGACTAGTTCTACTAGATGTTAAGGCTCAAACAAATTAGTTAGATCAATATCAACATCAATATCTAAATCTTCAATTTCTTCTTATTCATCTTGTATTTGGTGTCATGGTAGCATGAGAGAATTTTATTCTTTATTGGTAACTTTATATCTTTGCAATGTCATATTTATATCACAAGATGTGTTCTTCTACATAGTAGATTTCATCATGTTGCTTAAATATTTTGCACACCCATGGCATAAGAAATGTTTTATTTTTTAAAAACACATTGTGAAATAGAGGGTTCTCATATTAGAAAAAAAATGTTTGTTTAAATTCAATTTTTACCTATACCCAATGATTCATCTCCCTCCTGCATTCTTGATGCATATACCATGCTAATGGTAAAGGCACAAATGTATAAAGAAAGATGTGAGCCCAATACTTTGGTGCCATACATTCCTCAACCTATAATTTAACAAATTTATGAATATAGATTTTAGGGCACTCACCTTCTTTGAAGAATGGCCAATTGCTTTTGATGATCTATGATAGTTGAAACCTATAGATCATGAGTTCACATGCATCATCCCAATTGAGTTGATCATTTCTATGAATTGCCCACCACATTGTTGCAACTCCCTTTAAATAATAATTAAAAGCACTAACCTATTGACTAATAGTAGGAACATGAACTTATAGGCACAAAATGAATTGATTGATATCCTCAGTCACATAGTAGACAAGAAGTTGTCTCTCATGTGCAAAGACCATTCTCATAGGTTTAAGTTCATGATCACCATGAGCTTAGTTGAGTAGGTGCATGTTTGAGTCTCCATTGATGGATGAATGTATTTCCAAAGGTAAAGTGTCTTATCTAGTTAGATCTATATAGTCATGTTTAGGCCTCTATTATTCTTATGTCTTCAACTATTGGGTGAGTAAAGATTTTACCTATGGTTTAGTATGCTCATACAAGAAGTTGAACTCATTTATGTGTAGATATTTTGGGATCTCTTCAAAGTTTACCTTCATCAAGTTGGTTTATTTCACAATATAAGGAGAGTATATGTTAGCTAGAATGATGTAGGCTTTGTGTTCCCTATTCAAATAAATTATGAAAACCTTATTTGATTGATGCACCTCTAGTTGATTTTGCATATTATTGATATTCATTTTACCATCATATGCACATGTCTTGATAATAAATGTAGGGTCATGTGTGGTTTCTATTTTCATATAAATGACTTAAAAGTCACCTCATAGGGTCAGTTATATGAATTTGACCTCAACATCTTCTAATTTACTAATGAGCCTAACTTTTTCATAATCAGCTAAGCTTGGAGTTAGTAGGCTGTAAGTTAGAACTAACCATCCAATAAACTCCCATGTAGACTTGGGAATCATGTTAACTATGATACCAAAATGAAAAATAAATTTTGGAATTTCATATCTTGTAACTTCAATGTTGATTTGTGCATCTACATCCCATAGATTTATTATTTTGATGTATGAAACAATATTTCTTGTCTTTTATTGTCCTCGTTATGCACACCCTAGTAGATTATTTAGTAAGTATATGATATTATAAGAGATATATTCATTATTTAGTGTGATTAATTTTTTTAATAAATCTATTAGCATAGTAATAACTCCATCTTAATGCATATTGTGCATGATCTAGCCATACATTTCAGCATCTATTGTTGTAACATATCCTTTATTAGTGTCTTGATGTTGAATGTTTTTCAACATCTATGAAAATTCATATAAGATTCCATCATCTATAGCTAGATATGGGTATTTATCTTATTTTTATTTTTGGATTCCTTAGTCTTGAGGCATTTCAAGAGGAGGCAAACCTCTTTCTACATGCTGGTGTTATGTAACAACGTTCAGGATTGCATCCTCCTTAGGTTGTGCATTAACCATATTGAAATTCTTGATGTCCTTATCCTTTATTTGATTTTCCAAGACAAGACAATATTTTATATCATGATGGTTATATACTCTGCAATATTCATAGTAAGACTATCTTTGAGTATGTTAGGGTGTGGAGCTAAAAGCTTCAACTATTTGCACACACATGAAGAGAGGATGCTGAAGAACTAGAGCCACCGACGTCGGCAGTATGACCGACGTCGGTCAGATGCAGTGGAGAAGGAGACCGATGATGGTAGAGATTCAGCCGACGTCGGTAGCACCAGACAAGTAGGGACCGACGTCGGTTGCATGTGCGGTCTAAAACTGCTGTTTACGAACAGTCAGTTAGTTAAACCGAGTGTTTGCATGCTAAGAGACTATTTTAAGTCTCGAGCTGTGTGTCTAATTTTAGTAGTTAGATGTCTATTTTTGTAACCATGGGATTCTATTTAAAGAACCATGAGGCATGTATTGTAATTATCAAATTGATCAAGTAAGAGCATTGAAGCAAGCAAGGTCAAGGAGATCTACAGGTGTAAGGTCAAGGAGATCAGCTATAGCATTCAAGGAGGGATTGTAACTCAGGTTTTAGAGTTGGCTTTGTGTTGAGCAAGAGAGAGAGGGAAGAAGGTCTTGAGGTGTGGCAAGCCTTTGAGGTGGAGGGAGAAGTGGCATCTTCCTTATTTGTATTTTCTTCTAGTACTATCTAATACAATTGTGTGTATTGTCTCTCAAATTCTTTGCTGTCTCATGTTTCTAGTTTCTTAATCATTCTGGTATAATTTCCGTGTTCAATTGCTCATATATAAGTAATCAATTGTGCTACGATTGGATAAGGGGCCTCCTAACAGTTGGTATCAGAGCTACGATTTGTAGGAAGCAGGTTATTTTTGATTACAGGTCATTCACAGGGTTTTCTGATTGAGTGGGAGTTTAGCAATGGCAGAAGAAAGCAAGCTACGAATGGAGAAATTTAACGGCAAGAATTATCAACACTGGAGGATGCAGATTGAGGACTATCTGTATCAGATGATCTGTACTTACTGTTGGGTGGGGTTGCATGCAAGCCCACAGATATGAAGGATGAAGAATGGAGTGTTCTTGATCGGAAGGCTCTCGGTTCCATAAGGTTGAGTCTTGGAGCTTCTGTGATTTCCAGCTTATCACAGTGCAAAACAACAGAAGAGTTGATAAAGTCCTTGGCAAATTTATATGAAAAGCCCTCGGCTTCTAATAAGGTATACCTTATGAAGCAGCTATTTACTTTACAAATGCAGGAAGGAGGTTCGGTACATACTCATCTCAGTGATTTCCATGGTTTGGTAAACCAATTAGCTTTAGTCAACATTGTTTTTGATGATGAGGTAAAGGCTCTCTTGATTTTATGTTCTTTGCCTGAAAGTTGGGACGGTATGGTTATGGCAGTAAGTAACTCTGCATTTGCTTCTAAAATCTTAAAGGTTGATGATGTTGTGAGTGTGATTTTGAATGAAGAAATACGTAGGAGAAGCATAGGTGAATCATCAGGGAACGCTCTAAGTGCGGAAAGTAGAGGAAGGCAAAAGGAGAAGATTGAGCAAGGGAAATCAAGGTCGGGAAGGAAATCTGAGTCTAAAGGTATTACCTGCTGGTTTTGTGGAAAGAAAGGACATACAAAGAAGGAGTGTTGGTTGAGAGATAAAGAGAATCAACATGAAGGTATTGAAGAAGCAAAGGATGTAAACATTGTGGTACAGGATGCTCTCATACTTTCTTTGGATAGTCACGTAGGATCATGGATATTAGATTCTGGTTCATCTTTTCATGCATCCCCAAACAGAGATTTGTTTCATGAGCATGAACAGGGAGATTTTGGAGTTCTTTATTTAGGGGATGGTACGCCTTGTTAGATAGTTGGCAAAGGGAAAGTGCAGCTGAGATTGCAGATTGACAACACATGGGTGTTGAAGGAGGTCATGCATGTTCCAATTCTAAAGCAGAGTTTGATTTCTGTAGGAAGGTTGGGTGATGAGGGATGCACAATAACCCTCACAGCGGATTCTTGGAAGGTTACCAAGGGAGCACTTGTTTTAGCAAGAGGTAAGAAAGTAGGTACTCTTTATCTATCTACTTGTACTACTGATTCCACTTCTGGTGCAGATTCAAAGATGTGGTCTAATAGGCAGGGTCACATGAATAAGAAGGGAATGGAAGTTCTTGACTCAAAAGGTATGTGTTCAAGTTCAGAAGGCATGGATAGAATTCATTGCAGGAAAAGGAAATTTGAGGCTTTTGACAAGAACAGGGATGTCTTGGTGTTTTTGGAGGAGATGAAGGCCATAGAACAGTTATAGGCAGTAAATAAATGTGAGCAGGGCAGCATGGATAGAGATTTGATCCAAGAAGAGCTCACAGATGAAGAATTCATCACTCACGGGAACACACAGGCACCGATGTCAGTTACTTGGAACCGACATCGGTCATCTAGACACCAGCTTCGGTCATGTGCAGACCATCAGGGTCGGTAGGTCGGGTAGGAGAAGTCCGACGTTGGTCATCAGGACTGACGTCGGCAGGGGGGACATCGGCGTCGACCAGGGGTAACGACGTCGGCAGTCAGGATCAGTGTAGGGAACCGACATCGGTCGGGAGCAGACTGGGAGTTGGCTGAGATCGGTCACTGGAACAGATGTTGGGTGGATCTATGAGTCTCAAACACCCATACAGAGGTTAGAAAAGGTATGTGAACCTCATATTCATTGTTCACCTTCTTTATATTGCTTACTGATAGTCATGAACTAGGAAGACGGAGGAAGCAATGCAGGTAGAATCCAGAAACCGTGGGAGCTTGACATGGATGAGGAGTGTGAGTCCTTGGAGTAATGCCAAACAGGTATTTGTTGGTGGAGTTGTTAGCTAGATAGAGGGATGGATTCCCGTTTTATAGAAGAGAGTGGATGGACATCTGAGACAGAAGGCTATGGTATATGGTCTTGAGTTAGCTGCAGGGCAATGGAGGTTTGACCATTGTATTTTATCTTTACCAGGTTGGATAATATTAGCTACATTATCCTGTTACTGTATTGTGTTACTTTTTGTAGGGTTGCATATACAGGGAGTTTTCTGAGCTAAGGGTAGAGTTGGTTCAGAAGTATGTCATGAATAATTTGGGAGTAGCAAAATTCTTGTGGCATAGGTGACAGGTATAGCATCAGAGGTTTGCGTGGTGGTTGGTCTTCAAGGGTGACTTTGAAGAGGGATATAGGGCCTAAGGAACAAAATAGATGGTGTACAGGTACAGGTACAGGTTGTAGCTATTTATCTCCAAGTGGGAGATTGTTAGGGTGTGGAGCTAAAAGCTTCAACTGTTTGCACACACATGAAGAGAGGATGTTGAAGAACCAGAGCCACCGGCGTCGGCAGTATGACCGATGTCAATCAAATGTAGTGGAGAAGGAGACCGGTGATAGCAGAGAGTTGGCCGACGTCGGTAGCACCAAACAAGTAGGGACCGACGTCGATCACCTGTGCGGTCCAGAACTGCTGTTTACGAATAGTCAGTTAGTTAAACCGAGTGTTTTCATGCTAAGAGACTATTTTAAGTCGCGAGCTATGTGTCTAATTTTAGTAGTTAGATGTCTATTTTTGTAACCATGGGATTCTATTTAAAGAACCATGAGGCATGTATTGTAATTATCAAATTGATCAAGTAAGAGCATTGAAGCAAGCAAGGTCAAGGAGATCTACAGGTGTAAGGTCAAGGAGATTAGCTATAGCATTCAAGGAGGGATTGTAACTCAAGTTTTAGAGTTGGTTTTGTGTTGAGCAAGAGAGAGAGGGAAGAAGGTCTTGAGGTGTGGCAAGCCTTTGAGGTGGAGGGAGAAGTGGCATCTTCCTTATTTGTATTTTCTTCTAGTATTATCTAATACAATTGTGTGTATTGTCTCTCAAATTCTTTGCTGTCTCATGTTTCTAGTTTCTTAATCATTCTGGTATAATTTCCATGTTCAATTGCTCATATATAAGTAATCAATTGTGCTACCGTTGGATAAGGGGCCTCCTAACAGAGTATTCAAAGTATAGTTGCATTGGGTATGATTATACTCTCCACACAAATAACATTGTAAAGGTGAGAATTAATAGTTATTTCCTCTACCACCTTGGTAAACTCCTATGTATCCACCCACAGATCCTATTATATTCAATTTATAACCTCCTTTATACCCTCGTTGTTGTGTTGTGTTATAATGTTGATGTTTTTGGGTATTGTCTCCAATTCTAAATTATTGTTGCACAACTAGTGGGGTTCAACTAGTTTATTATTGCTAAGCCATTGATGGACTCTAGGGTGTAGCATACTGGTATTGTAGTGATGGTGGTGTCCAACTCAATGAAGGATGGGTCTAACTATAAAGACCTTGATGTTGTTACTAAGGTGAACTAGTAATCCATTATGGACCTGCTTGGGTTACACAACCTTTATCAACATTCAAACCTAGAATCATCTGCTTCATTGAGGACACTTATTACATAGTGATAGTAAATACATTTTTGGTGATGTATTATTTGAGCTCCTACAAAGCCCTACAATTATTTTTGTCATGATTATGTGACTTATAAAAATTACAATATAAATTTTATGGGTTCTCAACATACTATTGCAGAAGATGACACTGTATGGTTCCATTCCCTATTACTTAACATATTTCATAGAACTCTTTCTTGATCTTAGGATAGTTATTACTATGATGTCCTTATTTCCCACACTTCATGCATCATAAATCTAAGTTAGGATTTTCTACCTCATGATATTTATCCATCCTTTTCTTAAATGATTAAAATATATTTTTAATATTAGAAATTATGACAGGAGCTTCCCCATAGTATTAAATTTGCTCCACTCATATGGAAACAACTCTAACATCTACTTTAGTGCAATATTTAGTTTGCATCTACTTTAGACTTCACTTTAAACTTCATGTAATCACCTATGACCTCTAAGAATTTATTAGGAAACACATAATGATAATCTTGTAAGAGTTTCATAGCTTCAAAAACTTTAGCTTTGGTCTAGTAATCACCTATATATGCCAATTTAGGAATCTCCTTAATTTAATTGTTTTCTAGATGATTTTTAATGGGTTGTTGGTAAATATTGCACTTTTCCTCATCAAAAAATTCTTGTATCATTAATTTTCCTTCTTGTTCTAGAATTTATATTGGACATTCAGGTTCAAACAAATTAGTCAGATTGATATCAACATCAATATCTAAATCTTCAATGTATTCTTCTTCATCTTGTATTTGGTGGCATTGCTACATGAGAGATGTTTATTCTTTCTTGGAATATTTATACATTTTTAATGTCATATATATATCACAAGATGTGTTCTTTTATGTAGTGGATTTCATTAAGTTTCTTGAATATTCTACACACGCATGGCATAGGAAATGTTTGATTTCTAAAAACACATTATGAACCAGAGGGTTCTCATATTAGAAAAAAATTGTCTATATAAATTAAATTTGTACGTATACCCAATGATTCATCTCCCTCATAAATTCTTGATGCATATACCATTTGTAGAGTAATTTCCTACTCTACATCGTATTTAATTATTTTTGATTTGAGCACTGCAATTTTGGTTCTTTAGGTGAAGCGGTAGAATTTTGAATCAGAGGGCTAGTTCATTTTTCCCAAGTTTTGAGATGCAGTGGAAGCTACCAAGTGTCACCTTCTGAGTAGGTCTTTTTCCCCTTCTTGTTTCCTTCATCTCATTTTTTCTTGAGTACTAGTTCAAGCAGATGCTGCCAAGTGTCACTTTTTAGGAGACAAAGCCGACAGTTGGCGTCCCCTGAGTCACCTTTTTATAACCTTCAAGAACTATGGATCGTGCCACATACCCAGTAGCAGTTAAGTGGAATGCACCACGTGTCAACATCCGCATCTCATATTAGCATCTACACTTCATTCAAAGACTTTCACCATAAGGCAGTAGAGAAGATGAAAAGTGCCAAGTGGCAGTTGTGGAGGCCCTAAAAGACCTTTTTGGAGAAAAATCGCAAGCCACCACGTATCGGCATTCGGGAAGCCATGAGTCCAATGATTTCCATTCAACACACAAAGGCATCATTTTATTTTGCTTATGCACCACAAAGTAGTGGATGCTGCCAAGTGTCACTCTCTGGGTCCCCCTCTACTCCATCCATAGAAGAAGTGGAAGATGCCACTTATCTTCCTCGAAGCCACGGAAGTCTCCACATGTCAATGCCTGAGAGAATCATCGCCATGCTCTATTGACAAATATGAAATAGCGGTGGGTCCTAGGTGTTACTTCAAAAGTCTATAGAAGCTTCCAAATGTCGCCATCCATAAGAGTCTAATATATGCCCCTAATGATACTATGACATAGCCAAAGGGGAGCAAAAAGAGCCGCGTGTCTTCGATGAATCAAGTGGAAGGTGCCAAGTGTCATTTTTTGGTGTCTTCTAGGTGATTAAGAGGATTTTCAAAAAATTGACTAAGTGTCCTCTCCTATTTCAAACATAGTAGAGTGTTATGCATATCAGTTGCCAAAAGCGAAATGGAGGGAAAATCGGCTGGAGTTAATTTGAGTAGATGAAATAATTCATCAGGTAGATTTTTGGAGCCACCCATAACATTTAAGGCACTATCTGTTTGTCCCTTATGAGCGAAGGATGGAGAAGATTGCATGGGAAAGAAAGTGTAGGGAGACATCTAGGGCTATAAAAGAAGAAGAATTTTAAAATCTAAAAAAAATGGGGGGGGGAATTCTCATAGTTTTAGACTTTCAGAGTTTTTGACCAATAATATCATTTTCTTTTGTTACATTTTCTTGAGTTGAAAGGTTTATATGACTGTGTGTGTTTCTGCATCTTTTGTATGACTAGAAGATTCAATAAGAAAATTGAACACTATGCCCTTGTCAATGTTATCTGTGTCATTTGCAAAGTGGTGTATGCTGAAGATTTTCTAGTGTTGTGATTGGAAATGTTATTTGCTTCTGTCCCATTTTCTGGAGTCTAAAGTTCTACATAATTGTGCGTGACTTCTATGCCTCTAATGTGATTGGAAGATTCTATTAAGAAGATTGAACACTATGCCTTTGTTGACAATTCCTATATCTCAGCAAAAGACTCCCCTGTTGTGAGCCTCTATTTTTGTTATTCCAATCTTTCACATTGATCATGCACTTGTCTGCTCTTAAATGTAATAGAATCACATAATAGTTTCACTGCGCTCAGGTTAGGATTAGGATTAGGATTAATCTTAGGTGCATCACCATAGTTAGGTTTCAATTCCTACATTTTGCATTTTTGTTTAGTCTCCTATCCCACAACTTGAAACTTCCCATTGTTGTTGATTAAGATCTAGCAAAATTTTAAGACATCAACAATTTTTGGCATGCCCGGTGGGACCAATCTTTCAAGGAGTTGAAGAATTTTGGTGTATTCTTTAGCCAATCTACCTTTGGAGGTTTTTATCGACACCAATAATGACTCTGTGTCACCAGCCAATCAAGCAGTATCATCAAGAAATCCCTTTGGTATGTATAACTCTGTAACTCATAGCTATGAGTCTTATTCTCCTTCAAATATATTTTATCAAGAACAAGCTTCTCCTAGAATCATGTCAAGTAATGAGGATGCATATTATTATGAGCCACATTAGTCTTATGCCCAGTCCCCCCAATATGTCTCATCCCATGTTGAACCTAACCTAATTTTCACTTTCTAAAAATCATTGTTGGGATTTAAAAAATATGTGTTAGAGCTTGATAACAGAAGGGGATGTGGTTAAGAAATTCCTTGTCAGGTCATATATCAAGTGAGGGAGGCAATAGACCTAATCAAAAGTGAGTGGGATCCCATTGAAAGGGCATATTGGCAAGAGATTACATACAAAATGTTAGATGCATGTGGATTGATTACATTTATAGAAGAGAGGCTAGGCGTTCATGAGAACCATCCTTACCAAATATACCAAACTTCATATCCACCACCACAAATTCCAGATCAGGCATATGCCACCCCTATTCATGGGCAAGGTCAAAATTGTCAAGGTTAGTTCCCCAATAATGCAGAGCCCATGTTAGCAGCAAGTTAGGAGGACCCCAGACCCTCACTTCTTCCTCAACTCTCCCACACCATTCTTCAAAAGGCTCCTCACTTCCATGAAAATTCCTATGAGCCCGCTTCAGAAGAAAATTCTTATACCACTCCCTAGATCTTTCAGCATGATGATGAGTCTCTAAGTTGGACCAAAGAGGATGATGAAGTAGCAAAAAACTTTGCAAAGGAGTGTGTTCAATTCATGGCTAGTCAAGAGGATTTCATTAGTATAGAGGAGGAGATCACCATAGACTCTCCTTTTGATGAGAAAGAGGATAAGCTGCAAGCTTTTTCTTTAACTTCTGATGAGGAGGAGATCATTTCTAATTTTTTCCTCACTTTGCAAGAGGATATGGAGGAACATGGACACTCCTTCGATGAAGTCATTGAGATAGGAGGCACTGAGCTGGTTTCAAATGAAGAAAAAAGCCCTGAGATTCAAATGAGAATGTAGAAGAGATGCCAGCCTTTTAATTCATCCTTGCAAGAGGATGAAGTCATCAAAGAGCATGATGATGAAATAAAGCTAGAATCTGAAGAAGATGTGCCGAAAGATAATGGATATCAAAAGGCAGAGCATGAAGAACCAATAGCCCATGATTTCTTGATGACACCTGACAACATGAAGAACCAGTATTCGATGGGCATTCAAGGACAAGAAAATTTCATAGGTGTTGAATACATGTTTTGCTCAGACTCGTTCGAGTGTAGGTAGACCTGTGTGGCTGGTGTAGAGAACATTCCATTAATGACATATCTGTTGTAATCACTGGTATGGCAAGGCAAGTTGGCTTGTCATAAAGAGGAAAATAAGGATTTGTAATTAATGTAGTTAGGTAGTTTCCATTCCCGCATTGCTTTGTTTTGTTTTTTTCTTTTTCGCTTTTCCTTTAAAATAAGCATTTTAAACGCAGAGTCTGCATCTTAGAAATTCTTTAATTCTTTATTTTTTGCCACAATAAATGCTTCCCTAAATCTTTCTAAATCTCCAAGGTACCTTGTGCCATATAATGTGTCTGCCTCATTATTTCTCAAAGATTGAGTAGGATTTACTAACGGTCACCTTAATTTATAATGCTATTTGCAACTTGATAGGCCCATAAAAATCCCTTAGCAAATTTTAAAGTTTACAAATTGTCGACCATTCCTGTGAAAATATCTTGCTCATTGTGATTGTGGTACCTAGTGAAATTTGTTGTAGCAAGCATGTTTTTATCTTGCGAAAGGTTCATACCAAGTTATTATACAAGAGATTTAGAGATGGCGGGAACATTAGAAACACCCAGGAAGAGAAGAAGGGTGAAGTCCTAATTAGACCCAAAAGAGAAAGAATAGCTTTCACAACACCCAATGTAGAGCACTGCAACTTTTCCTTAGGTAGGAATTACTCCCCCTCCTCCCTCTCAATCCATGCCTCCACCCAGCCAAATGACACCTCCTACCACTGCTGCCATTCCAATTTCACAATTCACTTCATCCTTGATGCCTCAAGCCTTAACATTACCCTATTTCTCCCCCTCTATTCCCAAAAAAATGCCCCTTCAACTCACCCCTAGCCAGCCAATGGCTCTCCAATATGGCCTGCCACAAGGATTTCCCTTCACAGGGGGATATATTGCATCCCCTTCCACTTTCTAGATGCAGGCTGATGCTGCAAGGAAGGAAAGAGAAGCTTGATTGAAGAAGAAGAGTAAAGTGAATAAAGCACTGGTGATGCCACATTTGAGGTTACAATTTGACCCCATGTAATAGCAGCTAATGGTGACCCATTTGTCACCCAACGTTACCAAGCCGAGCAAACAAATGTGGCTAGAAGACTACACCATGAATGCAGTGGCCATTGACATGTCCCTGTTCAGGCCTTAAGATAGAGTCAAGCTCATGACCGAATCTGCTTTTGTGGTCATAGAAGATTATTTGAGGATATCAAGGAGACTATAGAAGATGGAGGCAAACCTGGCCACAAAAAAGGCAAACTGCAATAGTTTGGCTGAACAAATAAACCAAAAGGATAATGAGATTGCTAGTCTATAGAAATAGTTATAAGATACTGTTTCCCTCCAGACTCAACAGGAAATTTAGGCCCAAAATGATTCTTTGAAAGCAGAGCTTGTACTTGCCAAGGATGAAGCAATAACTCTAAGATGGGAAAATGCAACATTACAAGGAAGAGTCGAAGGAGTCCAACTGTAGGTTACCTAATCATAGCAAAGGTTGCTGGAAGAATAGAACAAGGGTAGAAACGGACTGTGCAACTAGTAATTGAGCTGCCCAATAGGCCAAGAGGTGTCAGAATGGTGTAGTTGGTGAAGGAACTCTACAAGTTAGCATGGGAGAGAATCTCTTTAGAGATTCTCCACCTCAGTCCACTTTTCACCTTCCTATGCCACGCACAGTAGCTATGTAAGATGGTCAAGAATTTGGTATAAAGCACTCTGGCCACGATCTCCTAGAGAGTCACAAACTCTCATTCTTTAGTGGAGAAGCTATACAACTCAAGGGATGAAACATTGGTAGCCATAAGGATTTGTGATAGAATGGCCACTGCAAAATGGGTCAACAAGGAGCTCAGTTGTAATGCCACAGCCAACAATTGTAGAAGCTATCTCGATGTCATCAAAGAAGGCATCAGTGAAATGAGGCAAGACATTGAAGATCTGGTGTGATTGGGTTTTCCTTCCCCATTTCTGGATGTGAGGATGGTGCTGATGGTGGACCAAATCCAACCATTGATGCTAGCCAGGCAAAGGGATCAAATAGTTTTTTAGAGCTTGGGGGATGATTCTCCAACCTCTGAGGTTGAAGCTATTCTAATGCCTATTTTCCTACGAGAATCCAAGCTAAAATACACTGCCTAAGTCTTACGAACCTTCTTGCATAAGGATCTCATTAGTTTGGATTTAGATTTTGATGAGTTGCAAAATAAGCAAGGATTATCTGACCATGAGTGGTCTATCTTCCAGACAGCTCTTTTGTAGCTATAAATTTTAAAATTTTGATCAAGCGGGAGTTGGTTTCTTTTTGAGCAGGCTCAAAAGCCCTAATGGTCACCAATAACTATAGAGTAATTTCCTACTCTACATCGTATTTAATTATTTTTGATTCAAGCACTGCAATTTTGGTTCTTCGAGCAAAGTGGAAAATTTTTGAAGTAGAGGGCCGGCTCATTTTGCCCAAGTGTTGAGATGTAGGAGAAGCTACCAAGTGTCACCTTTTGAGCAGGTCTTTTTCCCCTTCTTATTTCCTTCATCTCATTTTTGCCTAAGTACTAGTTCAATCAAATGTTGCCAAGTGTCACTTTTTGGGAGACAAATCCAATAGTTGGCATCCCCTGAGTCACCTTTTTGTAACCTTCAAGAACCATGGATCGTGCCACATACCCAATAGCAGTTAAGAGGAATGCACCACATGTCAACATTTGCATCTCATATCAGCATCCACACTTCATTTAAAGACTTTCACCATAAGGCAGCAGAGAAGACAAAAAGCGCTAAGTGGCAATTGCGAAGGCCCTGAAAGACCTTTTTGGAGAAAAATTGCAAGCCACCACGTGTCAGCATTCAGGAAGCCATGAGTCCAATGCTTTCTATTCAATGCACAAAGGCATCATTTTATTTTGCTTATGTGCCACAAAGTAGTGGATGCTACCAAGTGTCACTCTCCTAGTCCCCCTCTACTCCATCCATAGAAGAAGCAGAAGATGCCACTTATCTTCCTCGAAGCCATAGAAGTCTCCACATGTCAACACCAAAGAGAATCATCACCAAGATCTATTGACAAATATGAAATGGCAGTGGGTCCTAGGTGTTACTTCAAAATTCTATGGAAGCTACCAAATGTCACCATCCATAAGAGTCTGATATATGCCCCTAATGATACTATGGCATATCCAAAGGGGAGCAGAAAGAGCCGCGTGTCTTCGATGAATCAGGTGGAAGGTGCCAAGTGTCATTTTTCAGTGTCTTCTAGGTGATCAAGGGGATTTTCAAAAAATTGACTAAGTGCCCTCTCCTATTTTAAACATAGCAGAGTGTTTCGTGTATTGGTTGCCAAAAGCGAAATGGAGGGAAAATCAGCTGGAGTTAATTCGAGTAGATGAAACAGTTCATTAGGTAGATTTTTGGAGCCACCCACAGCATTGAAGGTGCCATCTATTTGTCCCCTATGAGCAAAGGATGGAGAAGATTGCATGGGAAATAAAGTGTAGGGAGACATCCGGGGCTATAAAAGAAGAAGAATTGTAAAATCTAAAAAAAAAGGGGGGGGAATTCTCATAGTTTTAGACTTTTAGAGTTTTTGACCAATAATATCATTTGCTTTTGTTACATTTTCCTAAGTTGAAAGGTTTATATGAATGTGTGTGTTTCTACATATTTTGTATGACTGGAAGATTTAATAAGAAAATTGAACACTATGCCCTTGTCGATGTTATCTATGTCATTTACAAAGTAATCTATGCTGAAGATTTTCTAGTGTTGTGATTGGAAATGTTATTTGCTTCTATCCCGTTTTCTGGAGTCTGAAGTTCTACATAACTTTGCGTGACTTCTATGCCTCTAATGTGATTGGAAGATTTTATTAAGAATATTGAATACTATGCCTTTGTTAACAATTCCTGTATCTCAGCAAAAGACTCCCCTGTTGTGAGCCTCTATTTCTATTATTCCAATCTTTTACATTGATCATGCACTTGTCTACTCTTAAATGTAATAGAATCACATAATAGTTTCACTACACTCAGGTTAGGATTAGGCCTACTCTTAGGCGCATCGCCATAGTTAGGTTTCAATTCCTACATTTTGTGTTTTTGTTTAGTCTCCTATCCCTTTTCCACAACACCCAATACAGAAGAAGAGACTAGCTTCTTTAAAATCTGGAGGTTGTTTTCAAGCTGCATTTTCCCATAGTTTGAAACTTTCCATTGTTGTTGATTAATATCTAGCACAATTTTAAGACATCAACGCCATTCTAATGGTAAAAGCACAAATGTATAATTAAAGATGTGAACCTAGTACTTTGGTGTCATACGTTCCTCAACCTAGACTTTAACACGTTTGTGAATATGGATTTTAGGGAACTCACCTTCTTGGAATAAATTCCAATTGATTTTTATGACCTATGATAGTTTGGACCTAATAATCATTAGTTTTCATGCATCATTCTAATCAAGTTTATTATTTATATGAATTTCCCACCACGTCGTTACAACACCCTGTAAGCATAATTCAAAGCACTAACCTATTGGCTAATGGTAGAGACATGAAATTTTAGGAAAAAAATGAATTGATTGATATACTCAATCACATAGTACACAATAAGTTTTATCTCATGTGAAAACACAATTATCATAGGTTTAATTTCATGATCACCATGAGCCTAGTTGAGTAGGTGCATGTCTGAGTCTCCACAGATGGATGAAGCTATTTCCCAAGACAAAGTGCCTTATCTGGTTATCTCTATATAATCATTTTTAGGCCTCCATTATTGATATGTTTTAAACTATTGAGTGAGCAAAGATTTTAGCTATTGTTTAGTATGCTCATACAAGAAGTTGAACTCATCTATACATAGAGCTTTTGGGTTCTCTTCAAAGTTTACCTTCATCTAGTCATTTTCTTTCAAAACATAAGGAGAGTATGGTTTAGCTATAATGATGTAGGTTTTGTACACCATATTAAAAGGAAAGATGACAAACTTATCTACTTGATGCACCTCTAGTTGATTTTTCATAGTTATGATAGTCATTTGACCATCATATGCCCAATTCTTGATAATTAGTGTAGGGTAATGTGTGGTTTTTATTTTCATATCAATGACTTCAAAGTCACCTCATAGGGTTAGCTCTATGACTTTGATCTCAACATCTTCTAATATGCTAATGGTTTCAACTCTTTCATAGTCAACTAAGATTGGAGTTACTAGGATGTAGCTTAGAACCAACCATCTAATAAACTCCCATGTAGACCTGGGAATCATGTTGACTATGCTACTAAAATCAAAGATAACATTTGGAATTTCATATCCCATAAATTCAATGTTGATTTGTGCATCTACATCCCATGGATTATTTGTTTTGATGTATGAAACAAGCTTTCTTGTCTTTTGTTGTCCTCATTATGCACACTCTAGTAGATTATGCAGTAAGTCTATGATATTCTAAGAGATATCTTCATTGTGTAGTGTGCTTAAAAGTTTTAATAAATCTATCATCATAATAACAACTCCATCCTAATTCATAATTTGCATGATCTAACCATACATTTGGGAATTTATTGCTATAACATCTCCTTCAGTAGTGTCTTGATGTTGAATGTTTTTCAGCATCTATGTAACTTCATACAAGAGCCCCTTATCTATAACTAGATCTAGGTATTTATCTTGTTTTGATTTTTGGATTCCCTAGTCCTGAGGTATTTCAAGAGGAGGCAAACCCATTTCTACATGATGGTGTTGTGTAACAATGTTCAGGAATTCATCCTCCTTAGGTTGTGCATTCACCATATTAACATTCTTGATGGCCCTATCCTTTATTTTATTTTACAAAACATGATAATATTTTGTCTCATGATGGTTATATACTCTGTAATATACATAGTAAGACTATCTTTGAGTATTCAAAGGATACTTGCATTGTGCATGATTATACTTTCCACATAAATAACATTGTAAAGGAGAGAATTAATAGTTATTTCCACTACCACCTTAGTAACCTCTTATGTATCCACCCATAGATCCTATTTTTTCTGATTGATAACCTCCTCTATACCCTCCTTTTTATTGTGTTGTGTTCTAATGTTGATGTTTTTGGGTATTGGATCTAATTACAAATTGTTGTTGTACAATTAGTGGGGTCTAACTAGTTTGTTATTGTTATGTCATTGCTGGACTCCAGGGTGTAACATACTGGTATTGCAATGATGGTAGTGTCTAACTCAATAAAGGATGGGTCTAATCAGCCAAACCTTGATGTTGGTACTGAGGTGAATTAGTAATCCATTATGAACCTACTTGTGTCACACAACATTTATCGACCTTTAGATTTGGAATCATCTTCTTCATCGAGGACACTTATTGTATAGTGATAGTAAATACATTTTTCATGATGTCTTATTTGAGCTCTGACAAAGCCCTAAAATTATTTTCATCATGATTATGTGACTTATAAAAATTACAATGTAAATTCTATGGGTTGTCAACATAATATTATAGGAGATGGCATTGCATGGTTGTATTCCCTATTACTTAACATATTTCATAGAAATCTATCTTAATCTTAGGATAATTGTTCTTGTGATGTCCTTATTTCCCACACTTCATGCATCATATATATATAACTTAGGTTTATCTACCTCATGATATTTATCCATCCTCTTCTTAAATGAATGAAATGTATTTTCAATATTATAACTTACAAAATGAGCTTGCCCATAATATTTAATTTGTTCCACTTATAGAGTAGCAAATCTAGCATCTACTTTAGTGGCATATTAAGTTTGCATAGTAGTGAATATGATTCTAGAATGTAGTCCTTTAACAAACCATGAAACTTTATCTTTTTCTGTTAAGGCAAATTCCACCTTATTCATAACATTAAATAATCTATGATCATAGTCAAAGACTAATTCTCTTGACTTCTACCTTATCTCCTTCAAGTCTTGAATAGTTTTACTTGTACATTTCTTTGTCTTGAACTCTTCGACAAGCCATTCCTTAACCTATTTTAGAATTACCTGTTGAATTTATCTATAGTATATAAACTCAAGTGTTCTTCTAGTTAATTCCCATAATAACTCACACTTTTTTGACATATTCATCAGTAATTCCTTTAGCTTGCCATCTCATTTAATAGGTTAGTAAGTATTGTTTAGGGTTTGTAGACCCATCATATGTAACTAGATTTATAAATGATCCTGCAACACCCATTGTGTAAAATGGTATTGACAGAATCTATTACACAATTATTAAAAAAGAAGGTTGTGTTCAATGAGATCTTACTTTCATACTATGGATATTTATCTATGCACTAGGAGAGTCAACCTTTGCAATCTATTTTTATGTGTTTCCTTCCATTTTTTTCTTGGTTTCAACAAACCCTATGGTCTTTAAAGCATTTTGTATTAATTTTATTTCAATTTTATAACCCCAATTATGCACTTTTTCTAAAAATAGACCTTCCAAACTACTATATTTCTATCCACCTGGTTAAAAACTTCTACTAGAATATAAGAAACTAGGTTGTGGGGATGTGTGCTCTTCTAGTGAATCATTATTTCTTGTGACTTATTCTATACTCAAATGTGAAATTAATTTGCAATTTTGTTCTATTTATTTACTTAATTATTCATGTATTTATGCTAATAATACCCACTCTTATAGCTACAAACTACATATATCATCTAACTTCTCTACTTATACACTATTCTTGCCTTCTTGAGAATATCATCTTCCTCTCATTCTTCATCACTTCTTTTTGCCAGCATTAATCATATTATTTATTCATCCTTTATCTCTTTAATATCACCCATAATATATTATTACTCATTCATAATATATTTTAATACTAATCTTAACTTTAATCGCATCTATCTGGGTATTCTTCTATTTACTCCATCTATTATGTTGTCACAACTGATGTTCTAAATCAAAAATTTGCTTCTAACTCTTCTTTCTTTGTGTCTCCATTCTAAATTCAGGTTCAATATTTATCTACTTATCTAATCATAATTCAATATCATGTCACACACACCCTCATACACCTGAAGTGACTACTCCATAGTGGCTAGAGTAGGCACAATTACCTTGTCCATAACCAAAATCTTTGCAAGGATATGTTGTCACTACAAAAATTTCCCTCAAATTCCTTTGACAAACAAGTCTATTTCAGATTTGAATTTATGTATCCTTATACTAAAAACTTAGTTATATATCCATTTATAGTACTATCAACCCAATAATATATTGCTTTTATCCAATCAATTTCTAATTTTTGTAATCAGTCTATCTTTTCTTCAGTCTAGATTATTGATTCTTCCATTCTTGGGTTAAAATAATAATATTGCAACCATGCTAACCAATAATCTAGTAATTCAGAAAACTCACACCAATTTTTTTAATATATTTCTCCATAAATATGATCTCAAATGATTTATTGTATGGTAATACCAATATTTTCTTATTCTTCTTCTGCAAAATTACATATTGTTTGGTTTAATCATGTCTCAATATCCCTCTACCCTGGTAACCATCTTAGCATAATTTTCTCAAGAAGAAGTGTTTCATGCTCACCGTACCATTTTTATTAGAGGTTACTAAAACATCATAACATGCTAAGGATGAGGATATCTAGGATATATTTTATAATGTATAATAATGTATCCTATGCATACAATAGGTTGGATAACAGAAACATAGCAACTGTGAATTATCATGCATTGACTAGGAATTAAAAACAACCAGTAAGTTATTACCATAAACATATTATTCAAATTAAATTAGATAGAAATTAATCAAACATTATACATGAGAATGCATGTAAGGAACAATGTAAAAATCCACAAAATTAACCATAACCATATAAGTCTCTATTAATCTATTCAAAAGTGGAACTCTATTCTTCTTACAAACATAAGTATATATAGACATTTCTAGTTCATGACTGCTCATTTTCTTCTCATACTTGGTACCAAAAGTGGAGATTATTCATATTATAACCCATTTCAAGTCATGGAAATAAGACAAAATAGACTTATTTATGAAAAAATAAGCACATAATGCATAAATATTAGACAAATATCCTATGCATCTTTACAATCCAAATACTTCTCCCAATAGGCAATGATAAAATGGAAATATAAATATTAAAAAGTCAACATTAGACTAAAATATATGATTTATAGCACATATCCTATCTATAATCAAATCTCAAACTCCATATTTGGCCTCATCATAGATTTGAGTTCCATTGGAGTGTGGTAGGATAGTAGATTGAGATAAGAGAATTAGAAATCATCTACAATGTTACCTAATTTCTCACATAAGTACACAATCTTCATAGCAGACTAATGGCTCTATAATGGGTCCTAAAGAAGGTGGAACACATTGTGGGAAGGTAGGTCCATTTTAATTTTTATGTATATAAATTTAAAATTATTATTTTAGATAATATGGACTTATCAACAGTCCAAATTTTTGAAAAATGTCAAAAATAAATTAGAATATATCAAGATTAAATTGGATTGTATCAAGATTAATTTGGATTTATTACAAATAAATCAAATTTTTGTAATGTATTTTTGATAAGTACAAATAATTTAAAATGATCATAAATAATTAGTAGTTGAAAACTATCAAAAATAAATTAGACTTCATCAAGAATTACTTGGATTTATTAAAAATAAATGACATCTATATTATATATTTATAATAATTCCAAATTATGCAGCTATTCAAACTAGTTCATAAACTATGCATTTAAAGATAATAACACTTGGTATTTTATTTCTTAATGATAAATAATCCATACATCAATCGATCACTCAGGCGATATGTGATTTAAAACACCTAGGATGATTAGGATGCCACATGTCATCAATTGATTAGATCATGAACTATTTATTTAATCTGATATGATTGACATCTTCATGACCATCAAAGTTTATCTTATATTTGTGTATATGCCACATGTCAATCACATGTGTTCTATTATTATATTATTAATATAACCTCCCACATAGTCAAGTTATCGAAATTGTGATACATGTTACAATCTCATGTGATCACATTATTTGGGACTTTTGTTTCGATTGGCCATTCTTGAAAACATCTAAGTCATTGAGATTATGATACATGGAATAATCTCGAGTGCTTGTATGAAGTGTAATTTTAAAAACTAAAAATTTGAATAACAAATTTTTTCAATATGTAAAATTGTCGAAGAATAAATCTTGATATGAAAGTGGGACATTCTGAGGCATAAACCCCAAATAAATTTTTGTATACATGAGAATGTCATAGTTTATTTTGGAAAAAAAACAAAAGAAAATGTGTAAATTCTCATATGTGAAAATTATGAAGACCATTTTTCAAAGACCATTTTGAAGGATGTATAATGTGAAGTTTAATTTTAAAAACCAAAAAACTCAAGAGATTTTTGTGATTCATAAAATGTGATGTAGCTATTTGGAATATGAAAAAACTGAAGACCATTTTTAATCACAAAATGTGAAGTGGGTGTTCCAATAGTCAAATGTTATTAAATAGATGCATAATTACCAAAATATTGATTTTCATAGTATAAATATAAAAATTAAATGATGAAGTGTATTTTCCAAGGCCCAAAATGTGAAGTGCCATAAGAAATAAATATTAATAAATAAAATAACAAAAAATTATATATTCTCAAAAAATGGTCTAAATTTTGAAAAAAAACATTCATATTTCTCATTTCAAATTAAAGAAACACCTTTTAAAATTTCCCAATCCTTTTATCTCTATTTTTATTAGTGCTTAATGGGATGATGCATTCAAATAATCTGTTACAATGCCTTTCAAAAAATTAGTGAGAACAAGTGTATGACCTCTACAATTTTTATTTGGTTTCCATGTGTAGATGATAATATATATGAGTATATATGATAAAGATGTGTCAATTGGGTTTGGATTCCATTTCTTTTCCAAGTAGCCTGAATAAATTTTTGCTTGTTCTACATATTTTTTCCTTACATGAACTAGGATGAACCAAGCTACATTGACCCTTCATTCTATATCACCATTTATTTATATTATATCAATATTGCTTTTAGCTCTCACAACCCATATTGTGTAGCCTGATCTTATAGAATCATCAGGTCTAAAAAATAACATATCTCTGATTTGGACATCTTGAGCTAGATTAAATGTAATTTTTGTTCTTTTGCTTCTTTGACCAACATATGTATTTGTACATGCCACTCCAAAATCAAGGGTCCTTTCATGAACCATTTTGTGTAGATATCTATGTAGGGGTATGTCATGATGAGTTCTAGGCCAAAAATCTCTTGTGAACTCAACTTCAAAAGGGAAAATGTATTATTTAATTATATCATAGATGTTTTGGAAGTAGTATACTAGATCCTTCCACTTATTATTTTTTGTCAAACCAAATTCATTCAATTGATTTACATACTCATTCAAGTTATATTTAATTTCTTTTTCACTCTTTTTTATACTTCTATTTGAGTCTTTTACAAAATGAAATCTTAAGATATTTCTATATTTTTCAAGTCTTTGAAATATATTTTTTCTAGATTACCTTTTGAAACATTTGGCTCACCATTTTATTTTATTCCCCATAATGTGATTGGATATTTACAATAATTCCAAATTATGTGACCATTCAAACTAGTTCATAGACCATGTATTTAAAGATAATAAGACTTGGTAGTTATTTTTCAAGGAAAAATAATCCATACATATATCAAGAACTAAGGGGATATGTGATTTAAAACACTTAGGATGATTGGGATGCCACATATGATCAGTTGACTAGATCATGAACTATCTATTTAATCTGATTCAATTGACGTCCTCATGACCGTCAAATTTTATCTTGTATTTGTGTACATGACACATATTGATCATGGGTGTTTTATTATTATATTATTAATATAATCTCCCACATAGTTGAGTTACCAAGATTGTGATACATGTTACAATATCAAGTGACCTCATTGTTTGGGTCTTTTATTTAGATTGGTCATTCTTCCACACATCTAAGTCATTGAGATTGTGCCACATGGCACAATATTGAGTGCTTGTATGAAGTGTAATTTGAAAAATAAAAATTTGAATAATAAATTTTATCGATATGTAAAATTATCAAAGAATAAATATTGACATGCAAGTGGGACATTTTGAGGCATAAAACCTGAAGAAAGTTTTGCATACATGAGAATGCCAAAGCGTATTTTTCAAAACACAAAAGATAAAGTGTAAATTCTCAGATGTAAAAATTATGAAGACCATTTTTAAGGATGCATAATGTGAAGTTTAATTATAAAAACTAAAAAACTCTAGAGGTCTTTGTGATTCACAAAATAAGATCTAGCTATTTGGAAAATGCAAAAACTGAAGACCATTTTGATCACAAAAATGTGAAGTTGATGTTCCAATAGTCAAATGCTATTAAATAGATACACAATTACCAAAATACTAATTGTCATAGTATAAAATATAAAACTCAAATGCTGAAGTGTATTTTCCAAGGCCCAAAATGTGAAGTGTCACAAGAAATAAATAAAATAATAAAAAATTATACATTCTCAAAAAATGGTCTAAATTTTGAATAAAAAACATTTATATTTCTCATTCCAAAATTAAGGAAACACAATTTCAAATTTCCCAATCCTTTTATCTCTATTTTTATTAGTGATTAATGTGATGATGCATTCAAATAGTCTATTACAATGCCTTTCAAAAAATTAGTGAGAACAAGTGTATAACCTCTACAATTTTTATTTGGTTTCCATGTGTAGATGATAATATCTATGAGTATAGATGATAAATATGTGTCAATTGGGTTTGAATTCCATTTCTTGTCCTAGTAGCCTAAATAATTTTTTTATTCTTCTACATATTTTTTCCTTGCATGAACTAAGATGAACCAAGCTACATTGACCCTTCATTATATATCCCCATTTGTTTGTATTATCTCAATATTAGTTTTAACTATAGAAACCCATACTGTGTAGTCTAATCCTATAGAATCATCAGGTCTAGAAAATAACATATCTCTGATTTGGACATCTTATGCTAGATTAAATGCTATTTGTGTTCTTTTGCTTCTTGGACCAACATATGTATTTGTAGATGCCAGTTCAAAATCAAGGGTCCTATCATGAACCATTTTTTTTAGATCTCTATGCAGGGGTATGTCATGATGCGTTCTAGGCCAAAATTATCTTGTGAACTTAACTTCAGAAGGGAACATGTATTCTTTCATTATGTCATAGATGTTTTGAAAGTAATATGTTAGATCCTTCCACTTATTATTTCTGGTAAAATTAAATTCATTGAAATGATGTACATACTTATTCAAGTTATATTTAATTTATTTTTCACTCTTTTTTCTACTTCTATTTGAGTGTTTTACAAAAATTGAATCTTGAGACATTTCTCTATTTTTCAAGTCTTTAAAATATATTTTTGTCAAATTACCTTCTGGAACATTTGGCTCACCATTTTATTTTATTCCCCATAATGTGATTGGGGATGACCAATTTCTATCTCTTATGGAGTTTTTGCAATGCATAATGCACTGACCTTGCTCAATGCATAGAATAAAGTGTTGACCTTTTGTCAAGCCTACTATTTCATTTCTTCCCTTCAGCTAGTAATTATTAACATACTCTTTGAAATAAAATATCTTTTCAATCAAATATAACATGAAATTTATTATAGTTTCACACATCCTATAAGTTTTCATCATCTCTACCACACTCCATACATCTTTCTCTTTATACATTAATACAAGTTTACAAATGTGTCATTGATGTCCTCATGGGTATGTCCTACAGGGAGAAATTAACCTGTACATCAAGGAAAAAACCTTTTTAGACAAGGAGAGATAAATATTGTAACACATAACTATACAAAAACACATGATTTTGTGAATTTGTAAATGTAACATTAGTTTCTTATAAATTTCAACATTTTTAAAATATAATTATGATGGATGTACTTCTTATTGTCCCCATAATAGTTATCTAGTTGAAGGTATAGCTTGGAAGGAAGTTTCTTAAAGGCACCAGTTGATTTTGCCTCTTCTTTATATTTATTCCATTCAAAGTAGTAGTTCTTAGACAAAAGTGCATCATAGAATGGATATTTTGAAGATCCAGGTTTATATATTAAATATACATAATATCTAGAATTGTTGTTTCCATATCCCTGAAGCACTTGTTTAATGAGGTGATAGTGAATTTAGACCCTCCAAGAATGTATGGTAAAAAAAAATGACCATATTTTCTTGCACCATGAACATGTGTTATAATCCCTACCATTAACAACTCTAATATTCTAGTAGTAACTGCTTTGTTTTTTGATGTTCCACCTTGTCATGAATAACACTAAGGCATTATTTAGGGTATTGCTATGATATTCATTTATGTGTGTAATACATTTATTTTGTAGAAATTATTTGATTTGAGTGCATCATGAAATCTTGTTTGATACCTCTTCTTGATCTCTAGAGAGGGACCTAGAACATTTTTGTTGAGTCAACAAGATTCATGTTTTCCACCTAACAAAGTCATCAGTTGTGGTAATGGTCACATAATGAAAATTAGTTCTCCACATATTATTGAATTTTGGTTGGGATATTAGCTCATATTGCATAACTTCTAGGTGTGCATTGATGTGTCACCTCATATATTATTGAGTGAAACATGTTGGAAGATGTCAAACATTTTCTCATGAGCTATCTATATCTACCTGGCATGTTAGTTATGGAGAAATATTTGTAAAATCATCCACCAATTGGTCCAACAAATCTTTAGCTTCCATTGTCTTATGTTGTGGATTTTATCAAAATCTCCCTGCATGGAATGCATTTTGTTGCCCATTTCTATGACAATTTTAAATTCTAAAAAATCTACTTCTCTTCAATCCATATATTATTATCCAAGCTTCCAAAAATATTTGTACCTTGAAAATTAATGCTAGTTTTATTTTTATTTTTCTTAAACAAATTAGCAAAAAGGGCATCTAAGACATGTTGCCTCCTATCTATTATGGTGGAATCAAAAAACTTCATCTTTGCAGATTTTAGAATCCTAAATCACAATCCTGAGTAAAAACTTTTTTTGGTACAACATTTATCCACATACATTTTGGAGATCTCACTATCTATGATTTCATCAAACTCCACTTAGTTGAGTGAAGTGTTTGGCTGATTTTTTTTCAGCCCACGTATTTATAGGCATAGGTTAATTTTTTTGGATGCCTTTGCATTAGGAATGTTAGGTAAGGAGTGACTTCATTATCCACTATGTCCCAAATGTTTCCAATTTCTTTCTCCTTTGGTGTCATCTATGGTAAATTGATTGCTCTATAAGTCTCAGTGTCCACTATTTTGTTGGAAGGCCATCTAATGATAGATGCTTCAATTACCTCTATAATGAAAATATCATAATGTTGTATAACTATCCTTATATAAATTACCAATTCATTTTATAACATTGGGACATGAATGTAACAAAAAATATCCACTAGTTGTGTAAATTCAACATAAGCAAAAGCAATTTTTCATCATTTTCAAGAGCTATACATTTGTGAAATAAATGTACTCTTTTTTTAAGAAAAGTTTCTCTTAGTCCTTAAAATGTGGTAGGATCATCGATATATCAAAATAATGAATCCAATTTAGGGTTTTCTTATTTTAATGGTTGTATATGCAGAACTGAACTCAAATTATTTTGTCTTTATTCCATGTCATTGTTTATAAAAAACTTGTTTATGAAATGTTTCATCATTATTATGTTTTATATAGTAAAAATATAAACTACATCCCCCAAATTATCCTTAAAATCTTTGTGTATTCTTCCTTCACTAATGACCTTACCATTATTTATGAGACAGACATAGTCTCCACAATGAAAAGCTATTGATGTATAATTTTTTAGTCTAGAAATTTGCAAAAGACATGGGAAGAGTTATTAATTAGGTTATTTATAAAATTAGTCTAATTTATACCTATATGTAGGAGATAAATTTATATTTATACTTGAATAGAAGCATGGAGATATGTTAAAACCTAAAAATATTAAAAAGGTAATGTATAACATTTTTTTAGTGACACAGTTTATGTCAATCCAAAAAAATAATAGCTTTTAATATCATATACTACATAATTCAATTTGTGCTTCATCCTACTTTGAAGGTATCTCCTGGAAGATGCATTTTAAACATATATTAGAATGGAATAGACACATAGAGAAAAATAGCTAATTAAGTCAATATTCAACCATGTGTTTTATTACAATATAAAATGATAATGAGTAATGGGATTTTTGAGAAAAATTAAGGAAAATTATTAGCTTCCTATATTTTGGGATCCTATATCTAATTTGAACCTCTGTTTTGGACCCAAAAGTTTGAAGGTGTCTCTTAATATCTTAGGAGATACCTTTAAAACATGCATATGGGTACCCTTGAAGGTTTGAAGGGCCTTTTAATACCTTCAAGGGTACCTGTGAAATTAAGCTTAAGACTTTATTTTTCAATAGTCAAGGATATGTGGCATACACCTATGAATCCATGACATTTCAACATGAATCCCTTGATAGAATTAATTTGCCTTATGTTTTAGAATTATGTTTTCATGGACTATTTTTTCCATCATCTTGGGATTTATTGTCCTTTCAGACATATTGTTTAGACCTCATACTATCATTATTTCTTGGGATTTTTACTACATACTAATTCTTGTGGACTTATACTTATTGGGAGAACTGTTGCAAACATTTTGTCCAAAAAAATTCCCATGATGGAATTGGTCTATAGGATTTTTTTGTATGGGAATTTTTCTTGACATAATTGACATTGCCTTTTTTCCCCATTTGAACATTACCCTTCTACCCTTTATGAAATACCCTTTTGCTTTTGCAAATTAGATCATTTAGGACCTTTGTCATGGATAGAGGCCCTACAAAGTAGACTTATTGGATTTCTCCTTCAAAAATTTTGCAAAGGGAATATTCCCTTTGGATTCTTGAACTTTCCCTTCAACTCTTTGAAAGTTCCCTTTAAGACTTTTGTAATGGCCCTCCTACTTCAGCTAATTTTTTTAGATATTTTATCTGAGAGAAGTGACACTTTAGGATAATTAGTGTGAACATTTTTTCCAAAAAAAAATCCTCCAAAATAATTTATTCAAAGGACACATGCCCTTCAGACTCCCTGAAGCTACCCCTTCAGACCCTTTACCCTATGTGACCTAACCTTCAAAAATTTATCCCCACCCCTTTACCATACCAATCTTACCCTTCAAGATATTTGTCCCAATCTCTTTGCCTTACAAAAAGTACCCTTTTGCCTCTTTGTAATGAAACCTTTGTCATGGACATACCCTTCAAGATTTTGTCTTCCCAGGCCTTCATCCCATTTTGAAATGACTACTTACCCTTTGGGATAATTGTCAAATCCCTTTTCCCCACTAAAAATACCTTATGAAGTAGACCCTTCAGGCATTTTTCCATGAAGTAAACCCTTAAAATATAAAGACACATACCCTTTGGACTTTATGTAATGGGAATTTTGGAATAAACTTTAGTCATGTGAGTTCCCTTTAGGAAATTGAAATTACCCTTCGGGATAATTGTCTTGGAACTTTTGACTGGTGATTTTGTCTTTGTCTAACTATGCATGTGCATTTGCTACTAGAAATAGGCATATGTTTTGAGAAACACTTGTCCTTTTATAAAAAACTAGGGAGTAGTTTATAAAAATCATAAAATATTTATTTTTTACCTTACCCTACCCTCATTTTTTTAGTTTGTTTAAAGATCTACCCACTTTAGATTAGCAACCAACCACCTAGCCAACTCACATAGAGATTCACTACCCTATCTGAACCACACCTCCATCCAAAAAACATTTTCAAATTATGTTCCCTATTCATTATTCTATCGATAGATTGAAATAGATTACATACCTGTAACTTATGCCTTGGAGTGGAGTTTACCTCCATTGAGATTCTAAAATGTTTGAGGCTACCTCATTATGGTTGTAGTGTGTATAAAACCCACATCAATAGGTATCTCCTAGGAGATACCTAGAAGGGACTTGGAATACCTTCCATGTTGATTGTAAAGGACCTTGCAAGTGATTTGATATAACCATGAGACCTTTCTATTGGATAATAACTCTAATGGACATGATTGGAATTTTCCTTTGAGGATCTCTTAGGAGATACCTTGAACATAGACATAATTGGATTTTTCTTTCAAGGAAGCTCCTAGGAGATACCTCAAAGGGATTTGGAATACCTTCCATTTCAATTGTAAAGTTCCTTACAAAGGATTTGATATAACCATGACAAATTTTTATTTGGCAAGAACACTGATGCACTTAAACATAAAACTAAGGTGACGCACCAAGATATTTAAAATGATTAAACTATAATTGCATAAAATAAATCAAAACCTTAAACACTATAGAACATAAAGGAACGTAAATCTTGAATTAAGATTGATAATGAAAGTAAAGATTGATATTATAGAAGCAGAGGAAAATACATGATAGACAAATAATTTCCCATACAAATTGACACAAAATATCACATCCTCTTCATTGTTAGATGGAAAAAAAGTATAGAAGGCCTTGAGGGCACATAAAAAACATACAATAAAACCTCTAAGGGGCACCTATTAAGGTTAAATAATGTAAAAATGCTAATTTTTATTACTCTTATTCTATTATAAATAGTGGTAAATAAAATAGTTAAAATAAGAAAAAATGGTAACCATCCATTTCCAAAAGGAAAGTGCCTAGAATATATAGGAGAGACAACCTCTCATGAAGATGACACATAGAAATCTTGGAACTTGAACCAGTGATGATGTCATTGAAGGGCTCATATCTTATTCATTATAATATCATGGTGGCTCCCCTTTCATTTTATTTAACCAATGACGTGGGTGAAAAGTATGACAAAAGAAAACCACTCATGGATAAGCATGGGGGAACCATGTGTCAAGATCATGCTTCTTTGGGAAGACTTGAGATCTCTTTTGGTGAGGTAGAGTGTGGGGGCACTACTTCTGGGGTAGTTTATCTTTTCAGGAAAGCTAGGCATCCCTTCACATTACTGAGTGTAAGGGTGCCATGTGTTGAGTTGGAGCTCCACTAGAGTGACATGAGATCTTCAAAAATATGGGTGAGAATTATAATTTCATGTGGTTAAAGTAAATGAGGTAAGGAATTAGGAAATTTTTTGAGAGTGGTCCCTGAGAAAATAACATGCCCAAAAGGGGAACCATTGGAGGGTACCAAAGAACCACCAACTACCGAGTGTGCCTAAAGCCAAATATGAACTAATCTATAATAACAAGCATGGATTTTGATCCATAGTTCCTGTTGAATCGTAGGGGAATCACCTAAAGATGAGATAACCCAAAATTCTGGTACCTTGACCAATTGAGGTAAAATTGAAAAAATGGGAAGAAGGTGTAGAAACCTATAATTTTTGAAGGACCACCTATAAGGGCACCAATTCTTCCTCTATAGGTAAGGTCTTCTTATTCAAACCCTCAAAGGCTCTGTCTAGATTTATCATCTCCTTGAAATAGATGTTTCCCATGCCTTGAATAACCATCAGTGTTTGGAACTATAGCTAGGTAAGAACATGATCCTGAACTGGGTTGGTGGAAAAAGTAAAGAAAAAGGAGCCCAATATAGACTTAGATGGGATATATATATATATATATATGTATATATATATATGTATATATATATATATATATATATGTATGTATATATATATATATATATATATGTATATATATATAGGAAAACTTATATCCTTAGATCAAATTTCACTTATGGTCCATTTCATTTAGGATCTAAGGAATTGGGTAGATATGTGACTAACTAAGAAAACCATCTCAATTAAGACCCTCAATAAACCATCATTTAAGAAAAACATGATGTGTCCCTAGTAGATATCAATATTTTGTCTTCTTGATAAAATTTAGAAGAAGACCAAAAAATTAGAACTTGGGGATTTGGAAAGTAGTTGGAGCATTTAATATCAACTAGATTATGACTTGACACTTTTAGTAAACTATTGTCTTCTTGTTGAAGCTCTTGCTTGAAATAGAATGATTTAGAGGTTATTTAGGCAAATCAAAAATATCTTGCTCATAACAATGTATTCTAATTATACCAAAGGATTGCTGAAACATCTCTTGGAGTTGATGGCCCATTGATTATCATAAATAATGTGTACATCCCTTACTCTCTCTCTCTCCTCTTCCCCTTCTCCTATATTAACCCTTTCTTTCCATTTTCAAAAGCATCTATCAAGGACCTTAGATTTGAGAATTTCTTTTATCTCTTTGAGAGATGGGACATTACTTGAGATAATGTAAAGTATCCGTAGCTTGATTAGGGTTGACCATGTCAAGTATTTTCAAGAAATACCTCTTAATGCAATAGGACTTTCTTTGCCTATATTTTGCAATAAATTTGTGTTTTAAAAGTTGTACACTATGGCATTATGTGAAGGAGAATATTCCTCATTCATGGTCCTTATTTTCCAACTTTGTTTTAGGGATTTTCAATGTTATTTGCAAGTCTAGGTTATTACTCTATTTTGAACCTCTCCAATGAAATACTTATATAAATTAGCTTGATCTTAAGGTTGTGTGAGCTAGTACTATTATTATTTTTATCTAGTATGGGTTCAAGCTTATGGGAGTTCCCTTTTAAGTTTGGTACATCACCTATTAAATTTATTAGGAGCCCTTACTCTCTTTCTATGCCTTTTCCCATGAAACATTAGGTTTAGTTTTAGTTTTAAGTTAACATCAAAGAGGAAGTCAGCCTAATCTAGAGGTTTAACCCCAACATAGGTGACCCATAGCCTAGGGTGTTCCCATTATTAAAATAGGGTTTGAGTGAGGAGACAAACAATTTCCGTACTCAACTTAGGGTACAATTCTGGTTGATAACAATTTTTGACATACCTAGTGGGACTAAGGTCCAAAGTGGGTAAAGAGTTTTGGTGTTTTGTTTATCCAATCAACCTTTAGAGGCACATCTGCAAACATCAATGGTGACCCTAAGCTTTTAACTAGTTACAATAGTCTAGGTAAGCCTTCAAGCAAACTTTATCTACATCTAATCTCTTTTTATGAGTCTATATGATTGGATTTAAGGCATAGTTCTACCCCAATCTAGTTAGTGAGATTCATCACCAACCAAATGGATCTTACCAACCATATAATCATCCTTATTATCCCCATAATGAACATACTTATCATACCAACCTCCTTAACCCTCTACCCAATATTCTATTATCACATTTGTAATAGAACTTAAACAAAATATGATGATATCAGAAGAAGTGATGAGAAAATGGGATTGAGAGCTTGATGTGATCCATTCTCATCTCATATAGAGGATGAATAAGTTAGTTTAAAATATGACAATTAATTGGATAGTTGTTGGAGAAGAAGTTCAATATGGTGCTATCAATGATGATTTGTATGAGATGAATACCTTGATCTAGTGGTGGATAGATAGATTAGTAAAATGGGATGGGCAAGAGAAATAGTTTAAATAACCTCAACCTGATATCCCACCCTCTTTTTATAAAGATATTATGATTGATATGTAGTTTCATGAAGATAAGCCTTTAGAGGTAGTTGCTTTCATAGGAGATGCCATGTTTGAACTTTTCAAACATAGTTATCAACCTATCTCTTCAACTACAAACATCTCTCTAATTTGGGAGGTTGGAAGTGAGCCTAAATGGCCTTGAGAAGTCACAATGTTAGACCAATCTCTCTTAGAGGTCAGCCCTATAGATATGTCGAAGGAGATGGATTAAGCTAGTCCATATGTTCATGATCAATAGTTCATAAAGGGAGAAGGATTAGAACTATTCTAAAAAATTATGTAAATTTAGGAACCTGATGATTGGGTTTTAGGTCCATAATTCAAACCAAAATACATAAAATCATAAATAAAATAGTTTACAAGGGCCCCTATAGTCCAAATTGGAGAAAACCTTGAAGAAATAGACCAATATGTATACATTGGAGACATGTTTTCTCATTTTCATCCACCTGAGTGTATGCTAGAGGAATCGGAAGCTAGGCATCTCAGCTCACACATCATGTGCTCTCAAAGGTAATATTTTTTCTAGCTTGGTTAATCATTAGTAGGTGAAGTGAAAACCTTTCCATTTGATCTTGGTGAAAGTACTTTTAAATTATAAACCTTGTATAAATATTAGAGTAAGTTTTATGATTTTCTCTAAGTGCTTGTGTGTACGTTTGTTTAGTATGTTAGTTATTTTTATTTCCTACATTTTCCTATGTGAATTTTCATTTATTATTTTAATTTAGTCCTTGTGTTTCAGGATGAAGTTTTAGAAAGAGCCAGCCTTGTATCTTATTCATGATAAGATTAGTTGCAAGAGTGAATCCATGCCCAAGGGATCAAACAAGGTGAAATGAACTAGGTTCTCAAGCATAGTAGGCGTGCTTCCTTGTGATTCACCAAAGATGTTGGCCATATTTGGTCTACATACCAAGAATCTGCCCAGTTTCTAAAGATCTTAAGGTAGTTTTTCTGATCGATCAAATGGTTGAACAAGGTCTATGATGAAATGAGTGGACTAGAGAGACCATGAATCTTATAGGATTTAAATCACTTTTGGTTAACTTGAAATATAATTTGTCAATTATAAATACTATTCTAAAGTTGTAGAGACCCTATGGAGTGCTCTGGATAAGCATGGAAGTTTATAGTATCCATCTATTCCACTTTCCATCCAAAACTTGTCCAAACATTTGTCTATGGTGTCAATAAAACTAAAGAAGACATTTTATGGTGCTATATCTCATATGTATAGATGAGTCATTAATAAAACATCACATGGGTCTATTAATTTTGGAACCTAGTTCATATGCACCAAGCTTTAACTCATGTGATGTAGTGAAATAAAAGATATGCATGGGCAAATTTAGCTCCTAATGTAGAATTTGCTAAGTTTCCCTAATTAACCATTTTTGGCTAGACTATTATCAAGACATCATGTAGAGTCACATGAACCAATAAACTTAAAAATTCTAATAAGCACATGGAAATATAAAATGGCCAATGGATCAAAAAGGTATATTCCTTTTAGTATTAGTTCCATTCTCTACAAGTTTGGTGCCCCTATGATCTTTGTGATTTAAGTTATAACTTTGAAAAGTTGGTCAAGAAATGATAGACATCCATGTGAATGTCATTTTTTAAGACCCATAAAATAACCATTAGGATCCAAAATCCTTGGTGGGAACTTGCAAAGGAACATGCAATCGACAAGTGTCAAGTGCATGGGAGCTCAAAGCAAGTCAAATGGTCAACAAATTCTAGGAACCAATTAGAAATTGAGCTTGGGGTGGTGGGTCCCAAAGGATCTATGATCTGTGTTTAATCAAACCTCAAAATTTGATGGAGTAAAATAGATTCAAAGGGTTAGCAATCTAAGGCAATCTTAATAGCCAATGGGAAAGGAGATGAGCCAGTATGTTTGATGAAAGTAGATAAAGCAAAATCGACCTAACCTAACAAGATGAAACAAAAGACCTAAACTTGATCGTAACCTGGTTTGGTAGAAAAATTAAAGGAAAGGAGCCCAATGTAGATTCAGATGGGACTTGACATTGAGGAAAGTCCCACATATATATATATATATATATATATATATATATATATATATATATATATATAGGAAAAATAATATCATTAGATCATTTTTCACCTATATTCCTTTTGGTTTAGTATCCAAGGCATTAGGCAAATACATGACAAAGTAAGAAAACCATCTCAATTTAGACCCTGAATAAACTACCATTTAAGATAGGCATGATGTGTCCTTAGTAGATATAATGATTTATCTTCTTGATAGATCTAATAGAAGACCAATAGATTAGATCTTGGGGACTTGGAAAGTATTTGGATCATTTACTTCTAGCTAGGTCATGACTTGTCACTTTTGGAAAACTCTTGTCTTCTAGTGTAGCTTGCTTAAAATACAATGATTTGGAGGATATCTGGGAAAATCACAAATATCTTTCTCATAAAGACCTATTATGATTGGACCAAAATATTTTTGAAACATCTCTTGGAGATAATGACCATTGATTATCATGAACAACATGTTCCTCCCCTACTCTCCCTATCCTCTTCCCTTTCGCCTATATTAACCCTTTTCATTTCTGAAAGTATCTCTCAGGGACCTAATATTTGGGAATTTATTTTATCTTTATAAGAGATGGGACATTACTTGAGATACTAAAAATTATACTCATCTTGATTAGTCTCAACCCTCTTAAGTATTTGTAAGAACTACCTCTTAATGCAACATGACTTTATTTGCCTATCTTTTGCCTTAAATTTGTGTTTGACAAGTTGTACACTATGTCATTGTGTGAAGGATAATATTCCTCATTCATGTTCCTTATTTTAAAACTTTTTAAAAGTATTTTCAATGTTTTTTGTAGGTCTAGGTTATTACTCTATTATGAACCTCTCCAATGAAATACTTATGCAAAATAGCTTAATCTTAAGGTTGTGTGAACTAGTACTATTCTTTTGTTGATCTAGTGTGGGTTCGAGCTTATGGGAGTTCCATTTTAAGTTTGGTGCATTTCTTGTTAAATTTATTAGGATCCCTTACTCTCTTTCTAAATATTTTTCCATGAAGCATTAGTCTTAGTTTTAGTTTTAGGTGAGCATCAAAGAGGAAATAGGCCTACTCCAGAGGTTTAGCCCCAATATAGGTGACCCGCATCCTGGGGTTGTTCCCACTATTCAACTAGGGTTTGAACAATGATAACTAAACAATATACCTACTCAACCTAGGCTGCATGAATTTTTTTTAATTTTCAAGATCATTGATGCACATTATTAGAATTTTCTTTTGATATATTTCTTAGGAGATACTTTGAACATACACATGATTGGAATTTTATTTCAAGGTATCTCCTAGGAGATACCTAGAAGGGCCTTATAATAAATTCCATGTTGAATGTAAAGGTAATTGAAATGGATTTGATATAACCACTATAAATTTTTATTTGGAAATAACATTCATGCACACTATTGGAATTGTTTTGGAGATATCTCCTAGGAGATACCTTAAACATGCACACAATTGAAATTTTATTGAGATACCTCAAAAGGCTTTGGAATATATTCCATGTTGATTTAAAATTTCCTTTAAAGGTATTAGATATAACCATGACAACTCATTTTTTGGAAATAACATTAATATACACAATTAGAATTTTCTTTCCTAGGAGATACCTTGAATATGCACATGATTGGAATTTTATTTCAAGGTATCTCCTAGGAGATACCTCGAAGGGATTTAGAATAACTTAAATTTTTATTGAAAATTTACTTATAATGGATTAGATATAACCATGAAAAAGTTTTATTTGGCAAGAACACTCATGCACACTATTGAAATTTTTTGGAGGTATCTCCTAGGAGATACCTTGAATATGCACACGATTAAAATTTTGTTTCAAGGTATCTCCTAGGAGATACATCAAAGGGCATTGGAATACCTTCCATGTTGATTTAAAATGTCATTAAAAGGGATTATATATAACAATTACAACTTTTTATTTTTCAAGAACACTGATACACATTATTGGAATTTCTTTCGACATAACTCCTAGGAGATACCTTGAACATGCACACATTTGGAATTTTATTTAAAGGTATATCCTAGGAGATAAATTTAAGTGAATTATAATACATTAAATTTTTATTTCAAATGTCCTTTCAAGGATTATAGATACCCATGAAAACTTTTTATTTGGAAAGAACACTAATGCATACTATTGGAATTTTCTTTCGAGATATCTCATAGGAGATACCTTAAACATGCACACGATTGGAATTTTATTTAAATGTATATCCTAAGAGATAAATTAAAGGGAATTATAATAACTTCCATGTTTATTCAAATGGCACTTAAAATGGATTATATATAACCATGATAACTTTTTATTTGGCAAGAACATTGATGCACACTATTGGAATTTTCTTTCTTAGGAGATACCTTGAACATGAACATGATTGGAATTTTAATTCAAGGTATATCCTAGGAGATACATAAAAGGGCCTTAGAATACATTAAATTTTTATTTATAATTTCATTAAAATGGATTATATATAACCATGACAACTTTTTATTTGGCAAGAACATTGATGCACACTATTAAAATTTTCTTTTGAGATATCTCCTAGGAGATACCTTGAACATGCGCACTATTGGAATTTTATTTTGAGATATCTCACAGGAGATACCTAAAAGGTATTTTTAATAACTTCCATGTTGATTTAATTTTTTTTAAAAATGGAATAGATATAACCATGTCAATTTTTTATTTATCAAGAACACTAATGCACACTATTGGAATATTCTTTCGAGATATCTCCTAGGAGATACCTTGAACATGCACATGATTGAAATTTTATTTAAATGTATCTCTAAAGATATACCTAAAAATGCCTTGGAATATATTATATGTTTTTTTATAAAGGTCCTTATAAAGGATTAGACATAACCATGATAAATTTTTATTTATTAAGAGCACTGATGCACACTATTGGAATTTTCTTTTGTAGGAGATACCTTGAACATGCACATGATTGTAATTTTAATTCAAGGTATCTCCTAGGATATAAATTTAGGGTCCTTTTAATTCCTTCCATATTGATTGAAAATGTCTTTTCAAGGAGTTTGATATAACTGTGGCACCTTTTTATTTTATAATAACCCTAATGTTAGCTCTGATTGCCTATGAGAATGATGCATGACACTCCTAAAACCAACCAAAATTAGAGGGACCCACCCAAGAGATCAAAAAGAATATAAATATTGTACATGACAAAATAAAAAAAATTCATCACACTAATCTACATTTTGATATCCCTTAAGAATAATAAAAATGTATCATGTGTCAAAAGGTAACAAACTTTATCTTTAAAGCTAAAATTGATGGTGAATTAAAGGAAAATCAATGTTAAATTTGAATTATAATGTAATTTAATTCTAAAAGGAATATATAAAGGCATCCCACAGACTTAGAACATTCTAATTTTATTCTAGATATGAATCAAATTTGAGTAGTCTGATTTTGACTGCATGATATCTAGGTTTCT
The DNA here is from genome assembly GCA_037957365.1 of Torreya grandis. Classification (NCBI taxonomy): domain Eukaryota; kingdom Viridiplantae; phylum Streptophyta; class Pinopsida; order Cupressales; family Taxaceae; genus Torreya; species Torreya grandis. The sequence goes on along the minus strand of JARHVA010009148.1, from coordinate 124,907 downwards.
AACATAAATTAAAGGAAATATGTTGGTATTTATTGTTACAAAAAAACTTTATTTTTTACCCTGCCTTACTCCTAATTTTTAAATTTTTTAACATAAATCACTTTAGATTAATTCTCTTTGTGTATATCCATTTTTTTGTTTAAGAGTTTGGGTTTATGTTGGAAAATACAAAGTAATTTACATCATAACAAATTTAGGTAGATTATGTCACTACCATATTCCTATTGTCCCTATAGTAGGGTCTACTTTAAGACTAGAATGTGGTAAGTTGTAACAACATAATATATCTATTAAAATTGAGTGAAGCCCTAAGGTGTCATTACCATATTCTTATTGTCCCTATAATATGAGAAATGTTATTATTTTCTTCACATTACATCCTTGACATTGACACAAATCAATAGTATAGAAGGAACTGAGGATGAATCTACATATTCTCAACCTATTATTTCTTATCATGCACTTTTAGGTATTAGTATTCCTCCAAATATTATTGTGATTAGTTTACTCAAGAAATAGAATTTGACTATATTTATTTACTCTAGGAGTACACAAAAATTCATCAACAATAAGTTGGCTACTCAATTAAACTATTTCATTTACATATCTCCAAAATTTCAAATCCTAATTACATGTGGGGGTATAGTCAATTGTTTTAGTAAATTATATAGCATAAATCTATGGGAAACTATCTATTATATTATCATGAATGGGGCTAACATTTTTTTTGATTGTAATATATCAACACTTTATGCACATTTTAGATGAATTTTGAGTAATTATTCATGCTCATTTATTTATAAGGAATGAAATTTGAACTACATTATTTATTGAATAAATCTAAGAAATTGATTAGTTTTCACTAGATGATTAATAAGATGATCAAAAAATGTTCAAAGTAATTATTGTGTAACTATTTTCCATAGAATTTAAACCAAATAAGGAGTCTACCCATATTTAATTACAATTGGTTGAGTCTACCCATTTTTTTCTATTACGCCCACTTGACTCCTTTGACCTCTTTTCCTTTTAGAAGTTCAACTAACTCCCAAGTCTAATTTCTCTTTATGGCAAAAAAAATAGAATGTGTAGGCCCATATGGGCAGCAACCAACAAGACAAAGTAAAAAAAAATATTAAGACTATGGAGATAGTGCAGACCAAATAAAAGTGCTTGAAATTCTCTAAATAAACATGCAAGAAGAGATGAAATAGGATAGGGTAGATTTATAAAAATAAATAATATAATTTGCATATATTAAATTCACTTAAAATATTATTATAACTTATTTACAATGCATAAACATGTACAATGACATCTATTCAAAAGACTTACAATAACAAACTTGTATAGCTATAGCTGTTCACAAGACTCATAATAGTAGAATTTATATTTTTCATGCTTCAAATTATCCATGTTCAGCTTCAAATTTTCCATGTCAAGATTCAAATTTTCCATGCTAGGATTCATATTTTCTATGCTAGGCTTCAAATTTTCTATGCAAGGCTTCAAATTTTCTATGCTAGGCTTCAAAATATGATTTTAATCATCAAACGTTTTAGCATCCAATTTTACAATAGAATAATATCCATCTCCACAATGATGTCATGATTGTTATCACAATTTTATTAAAATTAAAACTCTTTCATATGTGAAAAAATATACTTCCTGAAAGAGTAATTACTAAATATAAAATACAATCCCTCAAAATAATAAACTCACCATTAATCCTATGGAGTGTAGGTTAATTGCATCCAAAATAACCCTACTATTATGGTAGGGTGATATTCATGTGTATTTTGATATTGATTCTTGAATAAGCCAAATTTAGTTCAAACTTGATTGTCATTTTATTTAATGTTTTGGCATTTACAATTGGATAATGAGACTAATTTATAAACAAGTTAAATTGTTTGCAATCTATTTATATGTAAAAAAATAGGTCACTCGTAAATGATGACATTCTAGTCAAGAATGAACCCTTTATTGAATTCTAAAATGTACCATCATTGACACCTTAAAAAAATATGAGTCATTAGAATGTCACTATTTTAATCTCTATCACATTAATTTAACACAATCTTGACATTGACCTAGGCACAAGATTAATTGCTCAAATAGCACCATATTAATCTAACATTAATTTGACATGCTCAAAGAGTAATTAAACAAGGATTTATTTCTAATGATGTGACTATTGGAGATTGTTTCCACCAATGAGACTACTCAAATAGGATTTTGACACCAAATGGGAACATAAAATATATTAATTATCCTTAAGTATTAATTTTGATATAATATTGGTAGATAGAGAGGATAATCTTAGAGCTCTACAATGGGGAGATGAAGATTAATCCTCCATTAATGGTGCTTCAAGATTCTTCCTTGTGGCTTACCCATCAACTTTGCCTCCCTAGTTCCTACTATTTTTATCTTATTTTGTGCTAGAGGTGGTCTTTAATTTTTTCTTCACATTTCATTTTTGCATTTTTTGGTTTGATGTGTGTTGTGTTTACTTCATTGGTGTCTCTTCTATCTAAGTTGGGGTTCACGACTACCACATGCACCCTTCCTAGGTCATCATTCTTTTTTCCTTTAGAGAGTGTAAAGGGGCATGCATTAATTGAGTTTGTTTATGGAAACCCTTAGATTTATTTGGTTTGAGGGTGTGGAGAAGGGGAAGCATGGTCATTTTAATGAATCAATTAATAATGTGCAGGGTGATAAGGGCTACAATAATAAGAGCAATTGCACAAAATTGACTCAAGTGGAAGTTGAAGTGATTGGAGCTCCAAAAATACTCTTCACAAGATTTTTTTGTAGGAGGAAGTGGAAAACACTTGAAAGGAGAAAAGTTTTTGGTGTGAAGGAATACTATGGTGAGCAATAGTTTAGGGAAGACCAAATCAGTAAGCTCTCTAGCTCTTCTAAGACCCTAAAAATTATTCTAAATCTTTCTTTGGAATGTGAATTTTAGTAGGAGGAAACCAAGATTAAAAATTTAGGGATTTTCTTTGTTTTCTTAAACAAGAATGCACTCCCCTATATGAATTTCTTTCATAATTAGTTAAATTATATTTGGGGAAAAAGAGTGGGTTTGTATATTAATTTTAGTAAGATGATATAGATAGGGGTTTTCATGATTATGTTTAAAAACTCTAATATGCAATATACACTAAGGGGTTAAGGAGCTTTAAGGATATCTACTCCTATTCAAGATGGGATTCTTGGTTAGGCTCAAAGATAGATTTCAATTCTCATATTCTTAATGAAGAATGTTCACCTTAATCTAAATATATCTTAAGGGAAAAAATAATGTGTTCATAGAAGATGAGGATGATTTCTAGGGCAATGTGAATTGGAAAAGGACTACCTCTACTTGAGTATACATCTTATATTCTTTACAAGAAAATTTCCTTTTCCAATGCCCCCTACCTCAGCCTCAATCATATTTGGTCTATGCTTGATCCTTTGTATGCTTGGTATTTTAGGTTTGATGTGATCTAGGCCTCTTTTCTTGAATCCAAGAAGTCTTGTTTTCATTGGTTACTAATGTATAGGAAGCTAGATATTGGTGTTGTTTTAAAATATTGTGTTCTTGTTAATCCTCTTTGTTATTCTTGTAGTGATGTTGAATCTATTGAGTATGTTTTCTTTTCCTTTCCTTATTCTTTTAAGTTATGGCATGATTGTCTTAAACCTTGTAATGCTGTCTTCATTTATGATATTGGTTAGTTAAACATTATGTTTAGATATGCTTGTCCTAAGTTTAGAGTCCACCCTTTTTTCACAAATTCTAGCTTGTTTTCTCTACTAAAATTCTATGGTTTTTTGGGAAATAAAGGAACTTAGAGGTGTTTCAAGGTAAGGATAGAGTGGTTAGTGAATTCACAATTGAATTCATCCTTTATTTTTTTTCCATGTAGATTTTCCTCTAGTTGAAAATTCCATAGGACCATCTTGAGAAGTTCCTCAAGATAGGTCTCCTCAAGGTTACATCAAACTACTTGATTGGTTGAAGAGGATACCCTAGATTAAGCCCACATCATGATGGGTTTGTGTCTCACCTAAAAATAATAAAAATTAAGATTTCTAAATTTGAATGGGACTATATTAAAGATGCATATTTTGATCAGGTCAATAATCTAGTGTAGGAATGGATCACCCCATCTAAAGCTAACCATAATGGACTTGGTGATTGGTTGGTAGTAAATGAGGCTATGTTATAGGATTTATTTAATGAGGAATATAATAGTTGTATTATCAAGGAATCCAAACAAAATATTACTCCATTCAACCTTAATCTCTTTCTAAAAGTGGGCGATGAGAATGCATTAGTAAGGACTTCATCTCAAGGAATTATTCCTGATACATATAACTAGCATGTGTAGGAAGAGGTATGGAAGTAGATAGATGATAACATCAACACCTTCTATGGTAAGCTAGAGAGGCTAATTAAATGTGGAGGATTGGTGGGCATTGAATATTTCCTTAACCATGTGAAGTAGAACAACATGAAATGACTTTTGGATAAAGTTGACCACTACCCTACTAAGCTAGCCTCAAGACAAAATTGGTTAGGAATTTTTAGTGATAAGGCCTGAATCAATTGACTCAAATGGTAGATGTGATGGTGAAGATGTTGCTTCTAGCAAGGCACTAGACCCATATGTTTAAATCCCACCACCTTTAGGGTGGCCAGTGTTTTATGGTTGGTGTTTAAATCTATTTTACTATTAATAAATTTGGTTTTTGTTTCCTAGGATGCATGTTTGGATCTATTTATATTGATACTATTTGTATTTATTTTATGGGTTTCTTATTTGGAGCTATTTTTATATTGATCCATTGATTATTATGTTTACTAATGGGGGATACCCTATAGCTACCTTTTATCTCTATTAGATACTTTATATATTTTTGGCATCTTTGATGCATATATTAGTAATATATCTTCAATATAAAAAGAGTATTAATTTCTATTAACATGTAAATCATGTCAAGTGAATCTCACTATATCCAATTTAATCTCACACATTAAACATATATATTTAATTACTAATCAATGATATAAATACTTTGTTTAAATTATCTGGTCCTTAATCTCACCATATTCTAAGTGTAAAGAGAATTTAGACATCAATGGGTCCTTGTTAGATTATAAGTTGGTCCTTTTGGTTAGTTTGGGTAATTACCTAAAAAAATTTAAATTTGTAACTACTAAATATATTAGTTATTAAGATTATTTGATTATAATTATTAAAAAATGTCAGATTGAATCATCCTAACATTCATCATTTGGGTCCCTATTGGTTTTCCACACATAATAAGTAATACATAAATAATAATCAATAGAATTAAGAACTAAATAACCCTAGTAATCTCCATCATTTCATTATTTCAGCCATCATTTTATATTATCTTATGTTTTCTATTATCATAAATGGTGCTAACATTTTTGTAGATTGTGATGGTTCACCACTTATGCATAATTGAGATGAATTTTGATTAAATATTAAATATCATTCATTTATAAGGAAGGAAATTTGAACTACATGGTTTATTGGGTAAATATATGTAATTGGTTAGTTTTGACTAGATTATGAAGATGATAAAAAAGGTGCAAAGTAATCATTATGCGACTATTTTCCATAGATTTTAAACCAAAAAAGTAGTACAACTATATTGAATTACAACTAGACCTTTAGTCTACTCATTTTTGTCTTATACACCCACTTGACTCCTTTGACCTCTTTTCCATTTGTATTGGGCTTTATAGCAGGGCTCACTACACCTTAAAAATTATACCATTTTTTTAATTAAAAATTGAATTATATATACATAAAGTATTTGGGAATATATTTATTATATTGTTTTTAAAAAAAATTATTGTTACAATTTAAAAATCTTGTTTTCCTAAACAATAATCATGTGCACACTCCTTCAGTAGAAGGCTCACTGACATCATAGTTAAGCATGCTCTAGTAGGGCCAAAAAAATTACAATAATCCAAATATTAATGATTTCATAACATAAAGTGATAAACAATGAATAAAATGGCCAAGTTAACACAAATAAATCACACATTTTAGATAGAGTAAAAAATATATTGAACGCATTCTAGATCTAGTAGTATTTTTTGAAGAGTGTTTACTAGAATTAGAATTTTAGGAAAATGTAAACTTTGGTGATAATAAGAAAGAAGAAGGTGTTTTTGAAAAATAAGTTAAGTCTAATGTCGGGGTATTCAAAATAATCTATAATTCTACCTTATAAAATATAGTTGGGGGAGTGAAAAGAGGCCATGAAATAGAAAGCTCAGATTCAGACAAAGATATGCATATAAAGTTAAATTTAGAAATTATGAATCATGATATGAAATTGGTTATGGTAAACTTAGAAGGAGTGTGGAAAGACGTAAAAAAGAAAAAAGGTAAAAAGGTTAAGACAATCAATCTTTTAGACTATTTTCCCACCAACTGATGGATTTGATGTTATTGTTGGTATTTAGGTGTCTGAAAGAACTATTATTAATTATTTTTTAGGATTTTGATTATTTGGAATATTTGTTTCTTATTTTGCCATGGAGTTTTTTCTTGTATTTTTTTGGTCATTTTTTAAGACATTGCATTTTTAATAGAGGGAAATGGATGCATAAAATCTTGGTATATACATACATACATACATACATACATACATACATACATACATACATACATATATATATATATATATATATATATATATATATATATATATTGAACACCATTAAGATTAAATACCTAAAAATAAGGATCTACATAAATGACAATAAAAAATATGGTCAACAATTTAGAAAATCTAAAACCTACTTTGTTTTGATCTATCAGCACTCTATAGTGTATGTTTAGAAAAAAACAAGAATATGTAAGAATAAGAATATATCTAGTGAGATATGTTTAGTAGTTTTTATTCCTCTTAAAAATGTGTGAAAAATATATGGACCCCATTTTTTAATGTAAATTTTAATTTTAAATTCGTTAGGGGCTCCCACTTATTATCTTCTATTGGTCTAAATTATGAGTTTCATGTGTTATATATGATTTGGATCAAACATTTATACCTTTGCCTATCATGGGTCGACAAAATCTTCAAATCTATCATGTCTTGATTATGTGGTGTAATCATGTCATATTCATGACATATATCTCATTAATATTTAAAAGTGATGGTTTCCCTTTGAAAAAATACTCTTCACCTTGCATCGTCACATTTCCTTGCACAGATAAACATGGCCAATGATCTCAATCTAAGGGATCTTATGCCATTGGATATATTGTGATACTTCTCATGATTGTGACACTTATCACTACTACATTTGTTCTAGATTTGTTAAAAATTATACCTTCATATCACATCTTTAGATCTTCCTTTCCTAGATGAATGCATTCTATTCAATTTTGATCTAGTAGATTGTGTCCTTTTCTCTATCTACCATTGACCAGAATGTGTATGCTCATTTGTGTGCCATCAATCTCTGAGAAGATGCTCAAAATTTAATTCATGGCCTATGGTTTTGACACTTGTCATTTTCACACTTGATCTAAGTTATTTTGACTTTTCAACTTTGATCACACCCTATATAGTTAACCATTGTGTTTCTTGTAATAGGGGTCAAAACCATAAAGTGGTCCCATGGGAGGGGGGCTCATAAATTTTATTAGTAGGTAGTGATAAGGGAATTTAGGAGTATATATAGCAAAAGTGGTCTCATAAAATAAAAATTCTTAGTGTATGCTACTATTTTATAGGGGATAATATTTAAAATTATTATATTTTTATCTATAATTATTAAAATTTACATAAATTTTGACCACTCATATATTTACAACTCATAGAATATCTTCTTACAAAATAGAAGCACATATGGAGAACTCTAGCCCCCGTTTTTTTCACCCCCTTAAACTTCCTCCTTGAAAAATAGTTAGCTCCTTAGTTTTAGGAAAATATTATAAATTTTCCTTATACCATGCATTTCATTTTTCATGGGGCCACTTGCTCATTAAAAATAAGAGAAACAACCCCCTCCATGAGAAACTTACTTAGAAACACCACCATAATTAGTTTATATCAAATCCTTATCCACATCTAATTTAAGTTTTAGTGCATAAAGCACCATAAGATCTGTATTAGTGTGGTTGAGAAGTAGTGTCAGTTGGACCATCTCTATTCCACAATATCAGTATGTTACAATAGGGTGTTAGTAAGTGCATTAAGTGTATGTAAACTATCAATATCCACAACATAGTTCACTATGAGGATATTGTCTCAAGATAAAGTGGTTATTTGATAGAGATTATTTTAGGTTAATTAGGCACGTGATATGCACCCAACCTATCCTATCGAAAGCCTTTTTATTGGCCCTAAAAACTCTTAATAATGAAATTAATAAAGAATTTAATTGAGGATATTAAACTTGCACTAAATTTTCCTTAAAAAATATGAAGGAACCTCATTGCTTTTAGAAGCTGGGACATCATAACCATCTACCATTAGTCCCAAAAATACTTTCTCATCAATGAATAGTGGAAGTAGTGGATTGGGAAATGTTTGAATTACATTAGAAGTGGCACATTGGTTTTTAGATTACTAGATAATGAGATTTTTTTTCATTTTTTCTTGTTTATATCTTAAAATAACTACTAATAATTTGAAATTATCATACTAAAGGAATTAAATCTCTCTCTCTCTAAGATTCCCATTTTTCAATTTGACATGTTACCATTTAATCAAATTCACCTACAGTAAGGTAGGGGTCCCATGCTAGTGGGGGATTGTTGATAATTTTTGAGGGCATGCTACTGAGAAATCATAAGATTATTTTTCCTAATTTTTAGTCCTAAAATTTTTTAAAATTTGTGTAATATACATTTCTCAAAAAAATTATGATTATTTTACTTTAAAAAAATTATTTGAAAATAAATAAATATGATTGGATACAAAACTATAGTTAGAAACAACAAATTCATATTATATGAAATAATGAGTTTCTAACATTATATTGAAAAAACTATAGTTGACTTAAATTGCATGAATACATGCATGTTAGTAATTATTCACTACAAAAAACTACCAATAAGGCCATAGTATACACAGATAAAAAAATGCCAACTAGTGAGTTTCTAACATTATATTACAAATACTATAGCTAAAAGCAGGTGTGAAAAATGCATCTTAGTAATTATGAATTACAAAAAAAAACACCAAAAAGGCCACAATATAAATTATTTAAAAATTCCAAGCAGTCTCATCCACATAAATTGATGAACACATCTTTAGCTCACTTTGTGGCACCTGTAGTTAGAAACACCAAGAAACACATCTCATAGTTAGAATTCAAAATTGAAGTTATGGGTCTGAATAAAATAGAGAAATAAACCAAAGGATTTTAGTGGAGAAATAAAATCATCAAGATATCCATTCATTGATACTTTAGCATAAATTGAACCTATTTAATAAAATAATTATGTATCACTAATTTAAATTGTAGTCTAAAAATCCTGATGGTTAACTAAAATTTGATGCTCATTTTGTAAAGTAGAACAAAATTGATTCCTTTATTTAATTTGTATGTAATTTAATATTTCATATAATTTTCATAAGCAAGTTATAAGGGATAAAAAAATTAATCATTTGCATTACTTGAAATTAATTGATTGCCCATCTACTTTACTACCAATTGTCATATGCCAAGTGTCATCTTCAACATCAAATTTAACGCTTGTGATACATGATTGAAAGTTTTAATTTAATTCCTCCCAAACATTAATGTTTTATATATTTTATATTTAAGTTAATCTACCTCATTTGTTTCATACATGGTGAAGCACCATAGAGTTTTAAATCCATAACAGTGATCGTATTTTTG